>CM059221.1:5766457-6236457 GCA_030347435.1 Clarias fuscus
TCCTGGTATCCAAGCACTACTCATCATCATAGGCATTAAACATGTCTCTGTATTAATCCCGGCAGCTGACGCTTACACCAGGAGAACCACGTGACCTCCTAGATGCCCTCCTGAGTGGGTCAGGTGGTGAGAGCGGTGTCACCGAAGATCACATTTTGATGACGGCAGCGGAAGCGTTTGGAGCCGGAGTGGAAACCACGTCCACCACTTTACTCTGGACCGTCGCGTTCTTACTACACAATCCAGAAGTAAAATAAAACGCACATGTGGACACCTTTCAGATCCAACGCCTAAATGTTTTGTTTCTAAGGACATTGTGTTCTTGCTGCCCTGCTGAAGGTGCAAGAACGTCTTCACGCTGAGCTGGACGAGTGTGTGGGCAGCGAGCGACACCCTTCTCTGAGTGACAGGACCAGTCTGCCATTCCTGGAGAGCGTGTTGTGTGAGGTTATGAGAATTCGCCCTGCCAGTCCTATCCTCATCCCCCATGTTGCTATGCAGGACACCAGGTAACCATGGCAATGCCGCAGAGATCACTAGTGCCACCAGAGAGGGAAAACTTCTGGTCACCATGGTGATGCAGAGATACAGATAAGACAGGAATGCAAATCCAAATCCAACCACTCACATTAAAAATCAAATCAGATGCTGATATGTTTAGAGATTTTTTATTGCTTTTAATTATTTTAAGTTTAGCAAATTACTCGATACTGACTTTACTTGAAAAATAGTTGGATTAAGTTTTTGCATTGTTCGCATTTATCCAGAGCTAGAAATTATTCTATTGACTCGAGTAAAGACCCTTTACAGTGTTTTATGTTTTCATTTCCTGCAGAATAAAACTGTTTTACAGTGTAGAAAAAGCTAAATGTTGCTGTTATATTCTGTTCATCTGTGCTAAACTTTATATTAGCAACTTTCTTGTCCTGTTGTTCCATGCAGTTTAGGAGGTCATGATGTTCCAAAGGGAACAAGAGTCTTGGTGAACATCTGGGGAATCCACCATGACCCGAAATACTGGGAAAAACCTGACCAGTTCATACCAGGTGCACGGCTCACACACCGTCTACAAATCTAGCAGCATGGAATTATTAAATATTTTTTTAAAGCTAATGAAGAAGGTTATTCGTATTATTTGATGCCCAAATTTCATGCTTACAAGGGGGTAGTACCGTCTTAGCAACTCGTCCATCAGAAATATGAAAGCATTACTTCCAGGGGCGGATCTAGAAAATTATTCATGGGGTGGCAAGGGGGTGGCATTCAAATTATTCATGGGGTGGCAACACTGAAGCAAGCATCCTTGCATGGTTTTTGTGGATTCAAGGAACGCTATTCTTATTCGGTGTATACACTAAGGTGCACATCTTTACATTGTCCTATTAAAATGAAATAAAGGCTGATGTGTGATTGACTTGAACTTGATATCTGGATTGGAACGTCAGTTAATTAAAAAAAAACTCTTTTATTTTTAGAACACTAGGACACTAGTGCTGGGGTAGCAAGGCTTTTTCTTAGGGTGGCAACTGCCACCCTGTGCCACCCCGGTACATCCGCCCCTGATTACTTCTCCCTATCCTCCCCCCATCTCAGACAGGTTCCTGGATGAAATGGGTAAGAAGATAACTCCAAACAGTTACCTTCCCTTTGGAGCAGGGCCCAGGGTGTGTGTGGGTGAATCGCTGGCCCGGATCGAGCTCTTCCTGTTCCTCAGCTGTCTTCTGCAGAAGTTCCATTTCAGCGTCCCTTGTGGCGCTTCCCTGCCTGACCTGCGTGGGCGTTCTGGAGTCGTGCTTCAACCACTGCGCTACACGGTCAAGGTGAAACCGCGGCGCTGACCATAACCAAGGCCGCGATGATTTAACTGTATATATATCTATAATATTTCTTTCTAGGTGTCAACTGGTTATTCTGCGTATATGCTACGGTATGCAAAATATTAATAAAGATAACAAGAAGCTTATTAACAAGTCAGTATAAGATGTAGGTAAAGCCTGAAGGTCTGATGTGCTTTAGTATTATGCAATGATATTTTTCTTCTAGATTTTTTTCCTCCGTAGTATTTTTGGTTGGAAAAGTGATGTTTGGGAATCGAAAATTATCAAAAAATAAAAGACAAAATTAGAAGAGATACCAGTAAAAAAAAAGAAAGAAAAAAGGATTGAATTGGACTCTTGAGAAAATACTGTATATTAGATATCAGATCCAGAGGGGAAAAAGAGATTGATTGAAAAGAACTTGGATTTGGAAAAAAAAAACTTTTTTTGTGACTGATAAAAGTTTATATATGTTATAAAATAAAAGTTTATTAATAAAGTTAATTGTTTTTGTCACGTAACCTAGACTTAAATAGATAGACAGATACTTTATTGATCCTGAGGAAAATTCCCAAATGCAAGTGATTATCGTTTTCAAGAGTTTAATATAAACCTTAAGCTATGAGAAAGTCATCTTATTTATACCAGGCACGTTCAAGTCAAACCGGGACTTTTGTTTGTGTAGAATAACATAACAGTTATGACTATATTAAAAAGTCTTTCTATTTCTCTATATAATCCCCTGCTCCATTAATGCACTTATCCCAGCATTACACCAGTGCTTCCATACCTTTAATAATAGCTTTCTCAGTCCACCAGAGCTATGATCACAATATCTGCTTCACGTCTGAGACCCTGGCCTCCTACTGTCGGAACTCCTTTAATGTCTTAAACGTATAGAGGACCATACAGGGGATCCGGCGATCAGTCCCAGCCGTGTTCCTGTAACGTGCAGGTCAATAGATGTTTCTACAGTTCCTATAGACAGATTTTTTTAGGATCATCCGCTGGACGTTCCCAGGATGACTGCAGTGGGCTCGGAGCCACCTCAGCCGGGATCGCCATCCTTCTTTAAAAGCTTCGCACCATTCAGATATTTTACTGCAGCTAAAAGTCTCATCACCGTGCTGCGCTTAAAGCTTTCTGCACCTGACGATCAGATTTACATTCATTCAGCACAAATTCTACTACAAGTCCCGGTTTGATTCGAACACGGCTTGTATATACATTGTAAAATCTACATTTCTTAAAGACCATTTTTAAAAATGAAGTGATGAGTGAATAAGCTGGCGGTTTAAGTGATTAATGGATTACTTCACTGTTTTTCAAATAGTCTTTATCCGCGGTGATTACCGCACTGTGTAAAATTAATCATTTCATTTATTAAAGTTTTAGTACTTTAGTATTGTAAGTATTTTTTTGACAGAAAAGTTACAAAAATAATGAATATGTATAAACCCGGCTGAAAAGAACTTTTTCAAAGGCACTAATTCCTCACACACATGCTCACCACAAAACCTCAGCTGGTTGCAAAAATAATTACTTTACTAGATTTACCCCAGTGTTGGGAAGTTACATAATTTTCGAACTACTTAATGTTAGGAATTTGCATATTTGAAATGAACAAAAATATAGGTTTTCTGAAGAAAAAAAAAATGGTCAAAATTTTTGCCTTTGGTCATCACACACACACACACACACACACACACACACACACACACACACACAGTATAGTATTCCTGTAAGATGCAACTGAATGTGTACACTCACACACACACACACACACACACACACACACACACACTTGTGTCTATAACACACACACAAATGACAGAGCCAGATGTTTGATTTGACTCGTTTAGTGGTAAAGTCGTTTAGAATAACATTTTCACACCTTACACAATCTCACAGGGACATCAAACATACTCTATTGCTCAGACTAAAGAAGGTTGTCATAGTAACGCCACGGCAGCACCATGGGAACGCCATAGTAATTAACGTAAGTGTAACTCGGTACTGATGCCATAGGAACACTAGAATCGACACACACACACACACACACACACACACACACACACAATCTCTCAGCTGCAGATTAATTCTTTTTTTTTTTCTTTACACTGGCTTCTAGCGCTGCACTCCAAATGACATGGCATGCTTAGAAAATATATCGTTTCACAGAGAGCATATATATTTATGTCTATATATAATCTGCACCTACATATATATTTATTCGTACGTGTGTTTCCGATAGCGATATTTGTCTCGGTCGGACAGCCGGTCGGAGTCTTTAGGCTGCTTTTGCGTCGCCAATGAGCAATGCTGTTTCCGTGTGATCCACATTTAGACGTCGGGGAAAAAAAAAAAAACTCTAATACGAGTTAAGAACGAAACAAACAAACAAACAAACAAAAAAAAAAAAAACAATGTCCTGAGGTTCGTCTTTTTTTTCTTTTTTTTTTTTCTACTTCCATGGTTGAGGTGCAGCATTTGTTCGGCCAAGCTGGTGTTCTGAAAATCTGGGAAAGCAAGAAGAATGCAGTCTGGTGTTTCTGATATACGTGTGTGTGTGTGTGTGTGGAAAGAGAGAGAGACTGTGGCTTTGCGTGAACCAGTGAAAAACCTACTTTCGGCTGATAAGCTCAGGTTAACATCAAGCACAAAATGGCTGCCTGACCTGGTGTGAACTACGTTATCCAGAGGCACACAGGACAGATGTGTGTGTGTGCGTGCGTGCGTGTGTTTAAGTTCGACTGTGTTATTGCATCTTTACTCCCCAATGGGTTTAAGCAGCTTCAAGGACTATTGATGTGTACGACACTGCAAGCCGAGAAACGAGAGAAAGGGCGAGTTGTTGCGTGTGCTACTGAGGACAGAAGTGTTCACAGGGGGACATGGGATTGTTAAACCACCAGGTCAGCATCCCAGACATTGTCGTACACAAAGGTTACTCTTTGTCTGAGTGTGTGAGTGTGTGAGCGTGTGTTAGAGCAGAGTCTGTACTGTAGCTCTAACAACGGTCTCTCTGAGGCGCTGGAGAACCGAGGACATTTATCCTATAACAGAGAGAGAGAGAGAGAGAGAGAGAGAGAGAGAGAAAGAGAGACAGTGTAAGAGGGACAGAAAGAGAGACCTTCCTATGCTATGCTATTAAATCACTTTTCACCACCCTACGACGTCAGTCCTAACGCAACAGCACGGCTAGATTAGACTCGGACTAAAAGGCAATCCACTCCGCGCAGCCGAAGGCTCTCTCTCAGCGCCGCTGACGCAGAGCGCCGGATTTCAACGCGACACCTGTCCGTCAAACGGTTTCCATGGCTAAAACGACTGCATCGCTGCGCGCGGGTGTGGCTGAGCCCGACCCGCACGTGTCTCCTAGCTCAGAAGGGGACAACTGGGAACGGACTGAGCAGTCGGCGCTGTCGTGGAGGTTGACGCTTATTACGCCGCTAGGCTTGTCATCGGAGCGATCCCTGTCTTCATCTTCGTCGTCTTCCTCCTCCTCTTCCTCCTCCTCCTCCCCTTCGTGTCTGATCCGACAGCGGCAGACCTCGATGCCGGAGTCTCCGGTCAGGCGTCGCTGCTGGAAGTGCGTCTGGTCCACGTCAAGGTCGCACACTGCGGAATCGCGCCGCTCCGGCTCCAGGAATTCAGGGGAAAAGACAGCAGGTTTGGGCGGAGACTGTGGCCGAGGGGCTGAATGGTGCGCCTGCGTTGGCTCCACCCACTGGCCAGGGGGGCTCTGCTTCTCAAAGATGGTAGCGCCAAGTGGGTCGGAGATCGGGAATAAGGGAGGAGGGAGGGGAGGAGATGACGGAGACAAAGGAGAACAGGATGGAGGAGAGGATGAGTGGATGGCGATGGGAGAGTATGATGTATTCTGGAGCATATTGCTGGATGGATGAAAGAGATCGAAGTCAGTGGATTTATCATCTCTGGTTGGACTGAAGCTGGACATTTGAGCCTTGCTGCTTATATCATTAATGTTGTTACACTGAGGTACGTTAGCGCTTTCAGTGGCACCGCGGTTATTAACATCATTCGAGTTACGGGTTTTACCAGTTTCGTTCGAGTTAGCGCTTTCTTCAGCGTCACTGATCACGTTGTTGTTAACTGTGGGATTCGTGTTCGTTTTAACAGTCCTGTTGCCGTTACAGTCCAGGGAGGCGGAGTCTGGCAAGTCCACCTCCGTCGCTTCCGCCGGAGAAGTGGAGCCAGGTTCGTTAAGAGGCGAAGTCATTAGAGTCTCAGGGTGTCGCTCTGCGGCGTGATGAGTGACTGAGTTAATGGGAACCGACTCGCTGTGAGACGGAGTGGAGGTGTGGCTAGTGTCAGTCTCGTCTGTGAGCTGCGCGGAGGAAGGGGAGGAGCTACAGGGTGAAGATGGGCAGCAGGAGTCACATGAGCAGCTGGTGTAGTTGTCCGAGCTCTGCGAGGACAGCATGTGACTCGGTCCGGGATGAGCGAAGCCTCGCGGGTAAGCCACCGAGCTGTATGGAGGGGGCGGGGTGCTGGGCTGTGCTGCTACTTCCTCATAGGATGGCAGTTTGAGTGATGCGAGGAAACCTGCCGAGTGACAAACAACAACAACAACAACAACAACAAAAACAACAACACGTTCAGATGTATTGCCCCAAGCAGATAGAGGCAGAAAGATGATGCAAAAACGGGTGTTTCCCAAATGCTAGCGTCCATGTGGACTAGCCACGTCAAATGATTCGGATTATTTTGGAGCCAAGTGAACAGCGGCGGCATTGGAACAGTCGTGTCAAGGGACACACAGTGTGTTTAGCTTTTTATCTACAGGCGACGTCTAGCATTTGAGGAAGCGAACGAGTGCGCGGTTGAGGAAGAGAGGAGTGTGTACTGAGGTCCAGCATGGAGGACGGGTAGCTGCAGGCTCCGTGGTAGGCCATCAGGTTGATCTCTCTCTGTCTCTGCTGCTGCTGGACTCTCTGTTTAGCCTGGCGGTGTCGATACGCACAGCAGCAGCTGAACAGGATCAAGACACTCCATAAGAGCCAAAACCCTGCAACACACAAACACACACACACACACACACATAGCAGATATTACACACACTATCCGATGACGTGAACGCCCACAGACTGAAAACCGGATCCTGCAGATTTCAAGTAAACAGCGCGCATATTTGCAAGAAATTGATATTTTGCTGTGTGTGTGTGTGAACACAGCGCTTTATTAGATTGACCACTATAAGAGAACAACTCCAGCGCCAGAACTGAATTACAGTATGTAGCGTGTGATATTACAAATATTCTTTAAAACTGGGTTTTTCTTGCTAGTGTTTAAAACTCTGATTGGTCAGAAGGTGAGTCTTTTATTATAGGACTCTCTGTCAATAGTGCTTGTTGCTATACTGTAGTTACAACACTCAGGGAAAATATGTTGCTCTTTAACATAATCTATGAAATTGTTTAATCAGGATTTCTGTAAAGAGTCTTTTTTTTCTCTTCGGATTATGGAATGAGTCTCCAGTGGTGTTAGTGTTTTGTGAAAGTGATTCGACAGACGAATCTGTACGCAAGTTATTCAATTTCTTAGCATTATCAAGCTAACTACCAGGCTAACGTTGCACTAGCATAAACACATACAACAGTGGCAGCAAAATTAATGTAGAGCTCACTTGAAAAAATAATCCAACCATCCAAAAGGTCTAATTATCAAATAAATACTATCTAATTAAATCTAATTGCTAAAGAAAGTCAATAATTTCATTATTAACCATTGACGCGATGTTAGCGTCGCAGAACAAGACAGTATCTTAGCAAGCTACGAAGCAAACAAGAACACACTCGTAATAAGGTACTGTCATTTATTTTTTAAACTGTAAAAACATCTGTTTTTACAAACTACTGTTTAGCTGATCTGCTTTATTAGTAAGATTCCATCACTACTCTTTTTTTTTAAAATAATGTTTTAATAGAAGCCACATGGAGACATTACTGCACCATTACTGCCAAAGCTACAATGGCCTTCATCACGAGAGAAATGTACTATCTCAACCCTAAGGAATAGCAATTAGGTTTCCCTTTTAACCCCGATAAGCGAAAGGGCAACTTGTTTCACTGATCAATGTTCCGTTAAAGTTCAATATCAAACTAATGAGGAATCCAATGATGAATAGTGGAGTTGTGAGTACAAATGTTAAACTCAGGAGCCCTTGAATGCAACGTGGTTCCGTGCCAGATAGCCGAGATTCAGCTCAGCTACGAGGGGCGTTCAAGTCGTTCCGGGACCAGCGATGAAATTTCTTGTGAATTTATTTTCATTGGGTTTTGTTAATATAGAGATAACAACGGTCAGTGATACAAAGCTGCTTTGCTGAATAAACAAAAATGGATCTAAAAAGTGTGAGGAAAGATGTATGACTGATGTATAATGATCAGATTGTCACTGATAAGCAAGCCAAGGTTAAGGAAAAACTCCCTGAGATGGCAATAGGACCATCCTCATATCTTCTGATTTGGCTCCAATGCGGTAGAGTTCCTGGGAGGCCAGCGATTCACTTTCTTCCTTGATTGTATCTAGTGAACTGCTGGGACAAGAGCGCGTTATATACTGTAGAGAAATAAGTGTCTTCTCTTATTCTGCGCAAGTAAAAGTCCTGACTTTGACTTGAACGCCCCATCACTCTCATAAGGTAGAAGCATCATGTTAGAAGTAATAAAGCAAAAGGATTCGATGGTGAACCACGTGTCGGTGAGACATGGACGCCTGTGGAAGTTGAGGATTAAGATTATTACGCGACTCGTTCAGGGGCGGATTTTTCCGTTAAACCGCCAATTCGTCACTTTTGATGATGAACACTGAACAAAAGCTCGATGATGAGGACCTTTCCACTCTGTACAGGATGCAAGCGCTCGTCGAGAGTGGGTCGATCATGCCTTTGTTATTAAAATAGCCCTAACGCTCACATTAATGTGTCACTATTCCGTGAATCTCAAAGAAGCAAATTTGACAGAATTTGAGTAGGCTGGTTCATGTTAAACTCTGTCCTAAATATAATCTGGAGATCACATTTACTTATTCGCTGACGTTTTTCTCCATGTAAGGCAGAATGCATTTTTTAAGCTCGACTCCATCTGGGAGCCTCCATCGACTGGCATGTCGTTCTCTGATGACTGAATGATGATGGGCTTCAGTGTGAAGTGTAAATATAAACTGCACTCACACCAAAGCTCATAGTAATAGGTGCAGCAGCCGGTCTCCCCACAGCAGTGGCCCGTCTGGCAGAGGTACCCGCTGGCACTGTTGGCACCGGGACAGTAACGCGGGCTGCCCAGGAGCGGCAGGGTTCCCGTGCTGTGGTACTCCATCCCCTCCAGCAGAGCGTGGCGCCACCGCAACAGCCGCTCCTTCTCTTCCTCCACGGGCGCTGCCGTGGCAACAGTGACCGACGAGCCTCCTTGCAATCAGGACGTCTGAGAGACAAAGGGGACAGGGGGGGGGGGGGAAGTCAAGAGAACTCTTCAGCTACACAGCGTTTCTCCATGCTAATGGTTTAATGCAAATTTTGATTGTGCGTATATCAATCAATTGGGCTTTTATCATTTACAGTAATCAGAATGCTGATGATTTTTTTCCCCATAGCAATGATGAAGCAGCATTTTGCTGAGATATTTATATTGGAATGTAGCACCATGCAGCTCTCCATAGCCATGTGCTTAATTCGCCAAATATCTGTTAATAGCTTCAAACCTCTAACATCACATAACAACACTTCCTTTTCTATCTCTTGCCTTCTTTCATTTCTTTCTTACAAGCCTTCCTTTCATTTAATTTTCCTTTTTTTCTCTTCCTTTCCTCTGCTCTTCCATGAGTTTTCTTTCCCTTATTTTCATTTCTTTTCCTTCTTTCCTTTCATTTCTTAATTTTCCTTACTTTATTTCTTGTCCATTTCTTTTATATCCCTTTCTTCCTTGCAATTTCTTCCCTTCTTCCTTTCCATTCATTTTCTTTCTTCCTTTCCCGGCGTAACCGCCAATAATTTCTTTCTCTTCCTACCTTTTCTGTCAGTTTCCTTTCTTTCCCTTTTTTCCTTTCCTTTATTTCCCTGCATTCCTTTCTTTTCCCTTCCTTTCTTCCATCGTTTTTGTTTCCTGTCCATTCATTTTCCTTTCTTCCTTTCACTTCTCTTCCTCCCTTTATTTATTTCCCTTCCACCTTTTTCTTTTTTTCTTCACCCTCCTTCCCCCCCCCCTCTTTCTTCATTCCATTGCTTTCCCTTTCTATCTGCTTTAACATAATCCTGAACTCAGGCTCGAACCTCATGTTCATCCTTAGATTTTCTAATCAACATTATAGCACCTTGTTACTACTCTATGTATGCTGCACATGCAGTGCTCTTTATTTCTCCCTTAAGCTCCATTACAGACTACAGCACGTCCTTGTGCCTATATAAATTTAACCCTCCTGCTCCTTTCGCTCGTGCCACTTCATGTGTCCCCTAGGTTCCTGAAGCTCACCTGTAGTCTCCTGTAGATGCCTAGTGAACCTTACCGGCACTCCTTCCGTCTGCATCTCTTTATCTGTTCATTCCAAACGCTGTATTTGTACCTGGTTACATCCCTGGATTATGTGTGGGTTCGTATCCTACACACACGATTCAACAAATCAGCTAATTAACAGCCTTCCTAAAGATTCCAGGACCAAGTCTGGACAGCCGTGCCTGAATACACACTAAACTGTAGTGTGTCAATGTTGTGCCTACAGTATGTGTCAGCTGTGCTATAATGACAAAGTTTCATGGTTAAACTCCAATCTGGAAACAATCTGCTGACTACAAGGATCTCCTGTGATGATAATGATCACGTCCTGTTGCAGGTTCTAGGATGCGTTGTGCTGCACCACACAGATTAATCTCATGGCAACAAGTGCGATACAATATAAGAGGGCTGTACCGAAAGTAAAAGGCGTACCGGGCGGGCAGAAGCGGCCATAACTTTTTATTGTCTGACATGCAAGAACTGTGTTTTTTTTAGTACAAACTTTATAATTTGGATTATATATATATATATATATATATATATATATATATTTTTTTTTTCTTAAGCCTTAATATTGAGTCAATCATACACACATTAAAATTGAAAGAAAATTATATGCCAGCAAAAAACATATATTGCATTTACTTGCATATTTAATAATAATAATAATAATTATTATTATTATAATAATAATAATAATACGTTATACCCATTTTTGCATTACTTTCGGTACAGCCCTCGTATATTCAGAGAGAATTTTGCGCTGTGCCCCAAACTGCACAACATAATACAAGTTTTAACAGCAACTCTATACTACAAACTACTAAGCTCAGTTGTATGCCGTTTTGGCTGCAGCCCAAGTTCATGGTAATAATAATCTGCAACTGTTTCCTCTATATTACAGAAGCATTATGGGGAAAAATAAAAATATCTTCACAACCAGATAACAAGCTTCCTATCAGCAAGCCTTACATGAAGACAAAAATAAATCTCAAAACATAATTCATTTTCATCCTTCATCATCATACTGATTATTCCTCTTATACGCTCTCAATTCCTTTCTTTACACTCTTGCCAATTCTCTTCCCTGAATGGCTGCCAGCTCCTCCCAGTCACAGTGTATTCCGATTTACTCTATTTTCCGCCTAAAGTTGTGTATGTGAATTCACAACCTAGTAGCTCAGAAATATCATGTTATAAAATATTATGTGTATAGAGCAGGGCTGAGAATCACCAGGGACCGGCCAATACGATATTATAACAATACCCAAGTGCTGATTCGATTTGTACCGAGATCACTCACTCACTCACTCACTAAACCTCCATACCGCTTTATCCTGTATACAGGGTCCCCGAAGTCTATCCTAGGAGACCTGGACAGGGTGCCAATCCATTGCAGGACACACACACTATGGTCAATTTAAAAACACCACTTAGCCTAATCTGCATGTCTTTGGACTGTGGGAGAAAACCGGAGTACCCGGAGGAAACCCACCAAGCGCGGGGAGAACATGCAAACTCCATGCACACAGACCTGACCAAGAATCGAACCCAGACCCTGGAGGTGCAAGGCGACAGTCCTAACCACTACGACACTGTGCTGCCTTGTTATTGTGGTCATGATTTAATGTTTAATGTGCTGCTTTCCAATGTGTGAGCAGTTTAGCGTGCCACCTGTAGGATTAAAAAGGAACAGCAAGATTTGAACACCTTGATTGCAAACTAAGTCAATTAAAAAATAATGGATTTTTAGAGAGATTGTGGCCCTACAGGAATTGCAGCACAAAAGAATCGCGATACATAACTGAATCAATTTTTGTCCCATCTCCAATACAGAGTAATAATATTTGGCCAACGACTCTGTCAGAAATACATTTCTCCCCGAATGTAGAAACCAAGATGGTAAACTACAGGAAACAAGCCGGAGCATACATGCTGCAGTAGAGAGAGACAAAATCAACAGCTTTAAATTCCTCAGTGTCCACATCACCAAGGATTTCACTTGCACAACAGAGTTGTCGAGTCATACAGAGGGCACAACAGTGTCTCTGCAACCTGCCTGAAGCAACTCTATTTACACTCCAGAATCCTCAGGTTGTTCTGTAACGACATCGTATAAACATTCTAACTGGTAGCGCTGCCTGATGCAACTCTAAAAATAACTTGCAGAGTGTAGCACCAACTGCCCAGAGCATCACTGTGAGTGAGAATCCGTCCCTCTGGGACATTTACACTGAACAATGCCCAAGGGGGAGCTGGAGGATTAGGATGAGGTACTAACAGCAAAAGACACTGCTCTGTTTACAATATCAGAAATAATCTTTTTACTGTATATCACTTGCCTCTGCTATATACAAGACTTTATACCTTATTAATTTGGAATATATTTCATGACACGTTCATTTTATATTGCATATGCAATAGGCGGCACACTGACTTAATGGGTGGAAATGTCGCCTTGCACCTCCAGGGTCCAGGTTCGATAGGCATGCAGATTAGGCTAATTGCCATTTCCAAATTGCCCATATTATGTGAATGTATGTGTGTCCGTGTGAATACTCACTATATTTGGTTTTTGGTTGGAGTTCGATAACTTTAGAATCTCACCACACCTTTTATCCCAATTATGATGAGACAAAAATCTAAATCTAAACATTTTTGCATGCTTTTTTTCCTCTTCGACAATGGATAACATGCACCAAAAATAAAATAAAACACACATGATTGTAGAAACTATATACTTTTTATATATATATATATATATATATATATATATATATATATATATATATATATATAATTGCTTATTAGTAAAGATAAGCAACTTTGCCTAATACATTTAGTAACTAATTTCAAAGCAGACACGATTTCCATTTCCATGCAGCGCTAAACATGGTATATTTTCGCTCACTCTACAGTAAAGCACCGATCGATTATCGATACACAGGGGGATCTGGATGATCTTAATGACTCCACGACTAGCCTGAGATCCTCAGAGCTGATGCAGCAGGTTGGCTCACACACAGATGCTGACATGAGAAATAAACCACACATACAGTTTTTACTTAAGAACAGAGTTACCTGGTGAAGGATGCTGCTCTTTATACGTTCTGCCACAGCCATCTGTTTGAATAACACACACACACACACACACAAGAAAATTCAGTGGTGCATTCATTGAAAAGACAATAATTACCATGCAAGACCTGTTTGTTTGTCCTGTGCACAAATGAGTGCTCATTAAACTTGTGCACATGTAGAAGGGCAGCTCAATACAGCAGCCATGTTTAGTTCATTACTAACTCTTCGGTGGATGATGCGTGCTCCAAAATGATCATCGCGCGCGCAATAATAATAATAATAATAATAATAATAACATGCACAAGTGATGAGACGTTCAGCACAGCAATTACTGTCCGTGCAAAGCTAAAAGGTCGACATGTTGCATGATCCGCGGCCCTGCAGAACGAGCCGCGCGCTCGGGGACGGAGACGCACGCGCCGGAGCCGACGCGTCTCATGGCCGCCCTGCGCGCGCGACGTGTCTCGACAGGACTCACGCACCGCTCCGCGCGCAGACGACCGCCTTTCCGACCCATCCCGATGCTCAGCGCTGCGCCGTGCGACGTCTCTAATCCCTGCGCGTCTCTCCACCATCGCCCCGAGCCTGCGCCCCGCCACGGACCCGATGCGCCATCGCTCCCCGCGTCTGCATCAACATGGCGCTCGCGGCGGATTTAACGGCCAAACCGGGAGCGCCTGCGACGCGCCGAGCGTGAAAATAGAGGCCGCGCTGATAAATACCGAGAGGGGAGGAGGAGGAGGAGGGGGGGGGGGGGGGGGGGGGGGAGATAACGCGCACGGAGAGGGACTGCAGGACCGGGATTACACGCACGGGAAGCGGGATTCACTCTGATTGGCTCGGGCGGGCCAACGTGACAACCAATCGGAGCGCTGCGAAGCTGAAGCCTGCATGTCTCATAGCAACAACACACCGAGATGTGAACCTGTTAACACACAGAGAAAAAAAATAATAAAAAATGACCAACTCTGAGTCAGTTCATACAGTACGTCCATGCCAACACCATCAGATCTACAGCTGCACCATGTATACTGAGTGATATATTACTTATAGCACAGACATTTTCAGTTTGGGATCTAAATCACCCATAGGCAGTACTCACACCTGTGACCGCATCACTATCATTTTGTATTAATGCGCCACCAATAAAGCCATTACACATAACATCTGGTGGCAGTCTCATCAGCCACCAGATGTTACTGTTAACAGTCCAAATTGTGTGGCTTATACAGTACAAACATGACTAATTAAACATGAAGTTATTTATTACTAGCTTTAGCACACATCGTCGACAGGAAAACGGTTTGCAGAAATAGTTTAAAGGTTATAGCCATTAAATAAGCTGATCCATTCATCCATCTAGGAACCTCTGTAGTCCAACTAGGGACTGTGGAGGCCATTGTATCGATTACCATTCTGGACGACCATGGTAGGACTTTGGGTCAACATTCTCACACTGTAGGCAATTTGGGAATGCCAATTAGCCTAATCTGCATGGCTTTGAACTGTGGGAGGAAACCAGGGAACCCGGAGGAAACCCACCAAGGTGACCGTGCCGTGCAGCCTTTATAAATGATACTATTATTTCAGGTTACAGCCCACGTACATCTCGGCCTGTCTTTCTGTATAGCAGAAACTTATTAATACAAAGAAATTCAATGTTAGAAGTTAAAGTGTATTGCGCCTTGTGTGTGTTTTGCTGACGATGAAACAAGTACAACTTAGCGTAAAGTTGTATTTCTTTCATCGTCAGCCAAATACGCCCCCTGTTTAGCAATCGGAGAGTGAATCGTAGATGAGAGATCATAAAAAGTAGATCGCGTAAAGATAAAGTTTTCTTAAAATGACTTCTGTTATTTTAGCTGTGAAAATATGAAAAAATCCCAGTAAACATATTCAGTTTAGCTTTTCTAATTAATATCTAGTGGTGCTGGTGTTTATTAACATTGAACAAGTATCTTATTAGTAACTTATTTTAGTGAAACGACTTTTATTATCAATTATTAACGATTTACGGTGTTGTTTAAGATGACAATGCTATCAGATGTGTTTTCTTGCTGAATGTGCTTTTGCCACTGGGTTTTCAGCAGGAAGCTGCTCTCTCCTCAGTATGTTGGACTGTACCAATCAACTTTCACCCATGCTGTGACCGGCAGGGTAATTAACGAATGGAGAACACCTGGGACATGGAGCGATACATATAGTTAAAACCACAAGTGCTGTTACTGCCCATTATCACCACCTGTGGCACGGCTCTCGTCCAATCAGATTGCTCGATCAGAACTAACTGGTTTATACAGTACAAGTTAATATCAGGTGTCTTTGGTCTCCTCATCAGAATCATCCTGATATCACTAACATTTTAAAATAATGAAATTCTAAGGTTTTATTATAAATTATCAAACATTTAGAGAACACACATCAGTACAATTATTATACATTAAGTGTTAAATACATTAAAAATACATTGCGTGTTTACACTTATATTGCTTAATTTTCCTCATATTGTGTTTGCAGTTTGATGTTGTCAAGTTTAACATGTCCATACTGTCATAGTGAAGTATTAATTAAATAATTTCACCATGTCACATTGATCGTTTCATAGCAGGGCGGATTGATTTTGACCAATTTTTAATTGATTTTATTATTTTCAACAAATAATATTAATTATTCCCTATTAATTTAAATAAACTTTTAAGAAGTGGACAATGTACATGTGTATATATATATATATATATATATATATATATATATATATATATATATATATATATGAAAATGTACATTTATAATAACTCTGCCATTAAGGAAAAAAGAAAGAAAAAAAAAATATATATATATATGGTCTTAAACACACTTTATGGTGATATTGATCTACAGCAGCAAAGGGATATTTCATTGTGTGTACGGTCTCACTCTTGTCTGTATTCGCTACATGAATATCCAATTCTAGCAATATTTCCTTCCACTGAAACTGTTACTACTTGCGTGTTGTCATGTATATACCACAAATCATTAGATTCCATTTCACAGAACTAAGCACAGGTTACAATCCATAGTCACAGTATGAAAATACTTTTACACCACATTCTCCCTGGAAAATATACATGCCAAACAATTTGATAGTTAAACATTTAAATTATTGGCAAATTATTGGCATAACACACATCAGGATACAGTATGTTGATACTGGAAAATAATCAAACGCAGGATAACAACAACTTGCTGCACCGCAAGCTAATTGTTGATTAATTTCCTGTAGCAGCACACCCACAGGCGGTGCCCAGTAATAAATGAAAAGGTTATTTAATTACTTATTTAAATGAAATTGTAGTTTGTAAATTCTTAAATATTTTATTGGAAACAACATGGCTTCCCGGCCTTGTACCCTAATTTTCCTGGGATAGCCCCCCCCCCATGATCCTGTATACAGGATAAAGCAGGATAGACAATGAGTGAGTGAGTGAGTGAGAGAGAGAGAGGTCAAAGTAGCCTAAACAATCAAGTAATCAGTTAACACAGATAATTAATTAAAGTCTAAAAAAAGAGAGGAAAAAAAATAAAACAAAATAAAACAAAAATAAAACAATAAAACTTTTTTTCACATTTCCCCTCATCTCATTTTCGTCAAATACTACTGCAATATTTGTACAGACATAAGTTTTTATAAGTTGTTATATTTTATATTTTCAGATTTCCTATATATTTT
Source organism: Clarias fuscus (assembly GCA_030347435.1). Taxonomy (NCBI): domain Eukaryota; kingdom Metazoa; phylum Chordata; class Actinopteri; order Siluriformes; family Clariidae; genus Clarias; species Clarias fuscus. The sequence continues at coordinate 5,783,578 of CM059221.1, forward strand.
TGAAAACTTTGTATCTGGCATCTTGTTTTATAGTTTAACTCCTCTATTTCCATTCTATTTCACTATATATTTCCTTATTTCTTGTAAAAAAAATTTGTGCAGTGGGCAAGGAGGGACGCCAGCGGGATGAGTTATGACAGCAGGCTCGTCTATAACTCTGTGGGTGTCTGTCAGAGAAAGCTCTGCCCCCTGCTGTAGTCATCCTTATAAAAGTGTTCGCTTCTTCTTATATACTTCTTTTACTTTCTCTGGGAGAAAAATGCTACTCCATGAACATTTGGCAACACAAGTTGCATAGCAACAGGCCATTATGGCAGCATTAATCTGAAAAAAAAAAAAAAAAGTGGTGATGGTGGCTAGAACCAGTGCTTGTTGTCACTTTTTGTCATGTTGAGAAACTCCCTCAGCAGGAAACATCTGGCAAGAGAGGTCCTGTATACAGAATCCGACACTGATATAAGGATAGATAAAGTTGCCGAGATTTATACACTCATAGCATATTAATTACTCAGACTGCCTTGTCAGCATCAGTGCTGTGCTCAGAACAAGGTACAGTACTGTATCTTCTAAATGATATCTGTTCAGAGCAGGGCCTCTTAAGGTCTCTTTGTGAACAGCAACAAATTACAGTCAGTAATTCAATTTATAAAAATCAAATCGAAAATCAAAATACCTTATTGATCTCCTCAGAGAAACTGCTAAGCTGCAGTCGCTCAAAATGCAATCTAATAAGAATCATTAGATTATTGCGCTGAGAAAAAAAACTATTGAAAATAAATTGACCAAAATATTGACTATATATAAATGTGGCATGAAAGTCCATATTGTGATTCTGGTTTGATATTCCTAGTGCATAACACCCAGAAAGGAAAGTTATATGCAGTAGTTTGATGACCACAGGCAGAAATGTTATTCTGTGGTGCTCTTTGGTGCATCATGATTGTTTGAATGTGCCACTGAAGGTACGCATCAGAATAAATGGGACGTACTTTAGACAGTGTCCTCCTCTCTGACCTCTCTGTCGTTAGAGTTCACCTAAGTGGTCGAATGATTGTAGATACAAGATGTTCTAAATAGATCAAACACATATTAAGTGTGTATCTGTCATGGGTCTAGCTGGTGGTACTGGCTAGACCGGCTGATGTACTTGCCGTGGGCATAGAGGGTAGGCATGCACGCAGAGGGGTTTCAAACAGAAAGAGTCTTTATTTATAATCTCAAACAGACAAAACAAAGAAACTAAAACAACAAACTCAAACTATAATTAGGGCTCAGGGCTAACACAGGGAACTGACAGAAGGAAACACAGGGAACTGACAGAAGGAAACACAGGGAACTGACAGAAGGAAACACAGGGAACTGACAGAAGGAAACACAGGGAACTGAATCGGGAAACATGGAGCTGGAGCTAACTAAAGACACATAAGGGAACTAGAGACGAGACTGGACAGGACTGGAGAGACAGGACTGGAGACTAGATACAGGACCAGGGATACAGACTAAAGACAGGACTGAAGACAGGACCAGGGGAACAGAGACTAGAGACAGGGCTAGACAGGGACTCAGGGACTAGACTGGCTGGGTTGGTGGTTAATTGGGTTAGTAGCTATCTGGAATATGGGGACACTGGATGCTGACCTAACCGGGTTAGTAGCTAAGGGAGTTAGTGGCTAACCGGGTTAGTACTGACCTAATAGGGGGGAACTGAACACAAAAGGCAGGGCACACATGAGGCTATACCAAACTAGCGGCTAACCTACTAGCCACCAGAACCACTAGCAGTCAATCCCACTAGAGGCTAGCCTACTGGAGGCTAACCCTACTAGGGGCTAACCCTACTAGCAGTCAAGGCCTACTAGCGACTAACCCTGCTAACGGCTAAGCCCTCATGTGGCTACACATACAAGGGAAGCTTTAACCAAAGAACTAAACAAGAAGACTGACACTGGGAAGACACAGAACAGTACTTTCACTGTACACAGGAGGACACACAGCCTAGCTAAACATGAAACTGGACAGCTCCATGAATCCAGTAACACAAGGAGTATAAAGAAAACTAAACTAGAGCCCTCTTGAACACAGGTTAAACAATATAACAAAAAAGAAAACTCAAAGAAACAAAAAACAAACAAAAGGAATGCCCACATGACAGTATATACAAACAAACAAACAATGCTCAACCCAGTTTCCCAGAACAAACTGCTATTTATAGAAACTTTAATGAGCCACCTCAGTTCAGGTGAGCACTCATCACCTGACTGAGGTGCCTTCTGGGAAACTGAGTCGACCAACAAAACTACAGACAGACAGAAACAGTGACCTCTAGTGGAGGTTCCTAACAGTATCGCTAGAACTCAGTAGGGGTCAGTAGTTCCCTTTTGGACCTTGCTGTAGGAAGTTATTTCCACCTGGCTGACTGTTTTTCTTGTACTGCATATTTTATGCAAATTAATGCCAGAACAAAACTTCTTTACGTACCACTTGTATTTATCCTGATATGTCTTTCCATGATATTACCTCATACACCCATAACAATACATATTTTTTCATTGCACAAGTAGAATTATGGGGTCCAGTAACAATACAGGAGGAAGTTACGAATAAGACCAAAAATGTGCAGACCTATTGAAATTTGTATTATTCCATTAGAACATTTTTGAATTCTAATGTTGAGAAACAATAAAAAAGAAAGCAGACAAATCATTTAAAGTGCATCTTAAATTAGTTTTAGGTCTTACAAACTCTTTTTTTTTTATATGAAGAGCTCTGTCTGAGTTAAAGAATACTTTAGGATGGTAAAAAATGCCATAAAAAGGGCCATAAAAATGTTACTTAATGTGCCTTTAAGATGATTATACATCATACATAATAAAGTCCAGAGTCCAGAATAAGTCCAGAAATGGTTATTATCTATTTATTGAGTTAACACAAGGAGCTGTTTCATCTTATTGCAGTTAATTATTTGAGCTGTTTGTTGGTATGGTGACATAGTGGTTAGCACTTTGGGCCGGTCACCTCCAGGGTCGAGGGTTTAATGTAAATGGAGTTTGCATGATCGCAGTGTGCTTGTTGGGTTTCCTCTGCGTGGCCAGGTTTCCTCCCACAGTCCAAAGACAGGCAGGTAAAGGTGCTGCTTGTCAATAGGCAACCCAGGGCTGACAAACCTATTTATTATTTATAAGATAATGGTGATGAATGCTGGAATGTTTTACATAGGGGCCCAATTAAATCTGGAATCACCTGTTCATTTACTGTAGTGTGTGAATGAGTATGTGTAAGAGGAGGGTTCAGTGGAGGAGTCCAGATACCTTTCATTTATTCATTATACCGCATATCCTGTACAGGGTCACTTGCGCATGGACTTAGGTACTCGATGTACACTCCAAACGGGGTGCCAGTCCAATGCAGGGCATATAAGCACTGACTAAGGAACATTTACAAACGCCAAAAGCTTACTGCTCATCTTTGGATTGTCTAAGGAAACTGAGGTACCCAGAGAAAACCCACCAAGCACAGGAAGAACATGCAAACTTCATGCACACAGAACTGAGGTGGGAATAAATCCCATGACCCTGGAGGTGTGAGGCCACAGAGCTAATCACTACGCCAGCATACTGTGGTGCAGATACGTCCATTTATAAAGGCCAAAACACAATGGAATTCAATGGAAGAGCCATTGACCCGAATATTTCTTCAGTACTTCCTATTGATTTCAATCATCCAAATATTGATGATGAACAGTTGATAAATTGCTTTTGCCCATCCCAGCTAAAATAAATAATTCAAGAATAGTTCATGTAAATGTAATTTAAAAAAAATAAATGTTCCAGTTTCCATTTGCTTATATGGATATCTACAGTATGTACTTGGTTATATTTTCCCTGCTTGACATTCGTATGGTTTTTCTGTACAGGACTCTTGTATGGACACCTCAGCATCAGTATGGTGTAAATTCTGTTCCTTTACAAGTTGTGCTTAGACTAGCAGCCAAGGCTATCATTGTGTGCACACAATAAACCATCTCCCTTTATCTTTTACCCATGGATCTGCACCGTTACCCATGGATTACTGGGCATCTGTAGTGTTTTGGTGCATTTCCAGAAAAATTCACAAGTTCAGCCTTTAGCCTTTATTTATCACATATACGTTACTGCACAGTAAAATTCTTTACTCTTTGCATACCCCAGCTTTCTGTTAATAGGCTGAGATCAGGGCGCAGGGTCAGAAAGTGTACAGTGGCAGTAGAGCAAACAGGGTCTAACGGCAGCAACCTGGAGGAGCTGGGGCTTAAACCGCCTTAGACCTTCCAATCAGTAACTAACTCCAGTAACCAATTCCAGTCTTCACACACTATGGATGGTCTAAGTTTTGTCTAAATCTTTTTTGTCTAAAGATATAACTTGAGACAGAAAAAAACTTGAACAGGAATGCGCTAATTATACAAATGCACCTATCTTCAGACAACAAATTGGTGAGCAGTCTCTAATTCTCAAAATATTCCACTAATTCTCTTCAAGGCAAAAGTGCTAGACAGGGACTCACTGTCTAAAAAGAAAGTGCTTTAGCTCTTCTTAATCATTCCAGAGTAATTGGCACTGGTCCATTTCAGACTCATTTAGATGGTATTGTCACTGTTTCTCAGATCTTTTTTATCTGTTGAAATGGAAAAGCTGCATGCTGATCATGATAACTGTTTTGTGCACAGTGCTTAATTAGACCAAGATGATTCATAGAAGCAGTATATGGAACATGCTCCAACTTCCAGGGCCTCAGCGCCTGACTCTAGGTTTGGGCTTGTCTTGCCAGGCACGGCAGGGCAGCTTGTTGAGATTGTGAAACATTCCTTCCAAGCAAACTCACAGAATTTGTCTTCTCCTCCTCCTCCTCCTCCTCTACCGGTTTTCCATATCTGCAGCCAATTATGCATAGGCAAGATGACAGATTGTATGTGATAATCACTCTAAATTATTATAATTGCAGCTTTTTGATTGCACGTGGTTATAAAGCTAACATTGCTAAAGCCCAATTAGCTGCTCTTTCTGTTTAATTTCTAGCACAATCAGTAACAGCTGGACAGTGATAAATCCTCCCTGATGGTACTGTAGCTGTGCACTCATTTGCTGCACCGTCAACAGTCGAAGGGCTTCGCTCAAACCTTTGCATGTGTAATTAGTGTCACCCATGGATTGAGGATTATCCCCAAATAGCTCAGTCATTGTTTGATTCCTGAGGAGGCAGACAGTTTTCAGTTCCCCGAAGCGGTGGAAACCACATTTGCTCTCACATTTGCTCATGCTATGAGGGATTCCTGACTACATGTTTGATGCAGGATCATGGTGGCTGATTGGTGCGCATTTCATTGTGCATTGTCCTCACACTGCTCTTCCTCCATTGTCCTCCAATTTGTGTGATCACAGTGACCATCAAGAGATGAAGCAATTGGCTAAATGTTCTCACAGCACCTAAAATCGCCATTAAAAGTGGCAGGATCACCATTGTGCCATCATTAATTATGGCTACAATGTCTGATTTCCACCTTGGGAGATCATGATTGTCTCATCACCACCTTCAAGAGTTTAATTCACAGACTAGCATAAGTACCCAAGTTTTTAAATATTTAAATGATTAAAGCTTTAAATAAGTTGTTCAGATTTAATTTAATCAATTATATTGTTATTTCTAATACATGTCTGTCTGTTTTTCTGTAAGGCTAATCTCTCTGGCTAACTTTCAGTGGGGAAAATAATTATTTGATCCCCTGTTGATTTTAAAAGTTTGCCAATTACAAAGAAAAGGGTTTGTAATTTTTACCATAAGGGTATTTTAAAGGATTCTGTCACACCTGTGCCACCGCAGTCCGAGGGAATAAGATCTGGTTCGCCGGATTACTGAGCCGACGCTTTGTCTCCCCCTAGTGTATCTACGTGTATACTTGTTTTCACTTTAACACTAAATTAAGTTCACCTGTGTCTCCCCCGTGTGTCTCCCTATTTATTCCGGCCGAACCCGTAGCACTTCGTCCGTTCTCTGTTGTGCACCTTCTGTGTTATGTGTGTGAGACTGCAATATACTTGTGCCTTTGTTCCCCGAGGACTGAACAGTGTCTGCAGGCCCAGGCCACGTTTGTGTGGACAGACCGTCGTCAAGGTCAAGGTCAAGGCTGAGAGTTTCTCAGCCTTCTTCAGTTTAAATCCTTCTATTGATTTCTTTTGTGGTTGTTTTTGTTTGCCCACCTGCAGACCCAGCCTGGGGAGTCACCCTTATCATTTTGTTTTGTTTGGACTATTGTTTATTGCTGAAAAAGAAAAAAGAAAACATTGATAAAAAGCAACCTGCATCTGCGCCCGCCTCCTCGTGCAGCGACATGACAGAAGAACTGACCTTCCAGGACGCAGCAGGAACCCTCCTGCCAGTGGATAACTCCTTGATGTTCGAGTATCTCCGAGGCCAACAACATGAGATCGACAGCCTGGCACGAGCGGTGAATGACTTGGTCCATCCCTCTCTCCACGCCAGCGCTCCGCACCCTCACCCATGCCCCACCCACGCCCCACCCCTCAGGAGAGATATGCAGGAAATCCGGAGGGGTGCAAACGTTTCCTCCTGGCCCATGATCTGTTCCTGGCAGACTCCCCGGAAATGACGGAGCGGCAAAAGATAAGCTTTGGGCCTCCGAGTGGTGCAGTGGTTAAAGCGCTCGCCCTATCATCCGGAGATCGCTAGTTCGATTCCCGGGTGGTGCTGTAACCTCTCGCAGCCGTAGGTCTAGAGAGAGCTGATTGGCCGAGCTCTCTCAGAGGGGAGGGATGAGAGGTACTTAGTGCTCCCACATTAATCACGGCTCTACAGCCAGTCAGGGGCGTCTGTGAGCTTGCGCAACGGAGGGAGTGGATAGCGCTGTCCTCCGAGTGTGTTACGCCGCCCCCAACGGTGCGCGAGCGAGCAGTTACGATGCGGCTGGCGTCACGTGGTTCGCACGTGATAGTCTTCGGCCCTCCCGGCTGAGTGGTAGTAGTAGCCTTAATGTGACGGGGAGGAGTGACGGGGAGGAATTGGACACGACTAAATTAGGGAGAAAATCGGGGAAAAATCAAAAAAAAAAAAAAAAAAGCTTTGTCACTCAACAGCTCAACGGGTCTGGAATGGACTGGGCGACAGCAGTTTGGAGTGTAAGCGGGATCGCCACGTCCAACTACGATTGGTTCATCAAATCCTTTCGCGCAGTATTTGATCATTCTGATCATGGGAAGTCGGGGGAACAACAACTGCTGAGGCTGTGACAAGGAAACTCCACAGTCGCAGACTATGCGGTTAAATTTCGAGTGTTGGCCGCAGAGAGTGGCTGGTGTGACTGTAGCTTGTTAGCCAGATCGCCACGTCCAACTACGATCGGTTCATCAAATCCTTCCGCGCAGTATTTGATCATCCTGATCACGGGAGGTCGGGGGAACAACTGCTGAGGCTGCGACAAGGAAACACCACAGTTAAATTTCGAGTGTTGGCCGCGGAGAGTGGCTGGTGTCACTGTAGCTTGTTAGCCAGATTTCGAGACGGACTTCAACCAGAAGTCTAACTAGAACTCACCTGCGGGGACACCGGCATGTCTCTCGACGCATGCATCGAACTGGCTATCAAGCTGGATCAGCACCTCCGTGGTCAGTGACATCACCTTCTCTCAAAAACCTCTGTGAAACGTCCGAAGTTCAGCCGCCACGACAGCCTCAGCAGGAAATCCCCCGCATCCCCCGGTAGAACTGCGTGAAGGAACTCATCCAGAACCCATGGATGTGAATGCTTCCCGCCTTACGGCACAGGAGAGACAACGGGCAATGACATCGGGGTTATGCCTGTACTGTGGAGGGGGACAAACACAGAATCAGCACCTGTCCACCTGTTACTCAAAGTAATGCCTCACACACCACCTCGCATTCACCATTCTTTTTGTTTACAGGCACAAACTTCTTATGATAATTACTCTTTGTTTGTTTTCCCTCTCATAGATTCCGGGTCGGCTGGAAATTTTATCTCCTCTGCTATCCTTTCCTCGCTGCGAGCTCCTGTGTCGAAGCTTGCATATCCGATCGCAGTTAAAGCTCTGGATGGTCAAAACCTAAAACAATCGCCTATTAAACAAATGTCCGTGCCACTCCGATTAACTTTTCCCGGTCATACAGTGGAATTAAATTTTTTTGTGCTCCCTTGGTCTGATCAGTCCGTTGTGCTGGGTCTACCCTGGCTCAGCTCCCACAATCCTAATTTTGATTGGGGTAATTTTCGCATCATATCCTCGGCACCTAGATGCGCCAAAACATGTACACCGTCGACATTGACGGTACAAACAACACCCATTGAAAGTCCAAGCGCCCAAGTATCTATTAGTGCACCATCAGAGTACGAGCATTTTAGAGACTTGTTTAGTATTAGGGCAGCTGCACGACTTCCCCCTCACCGGCTGTGGGACTGCGTGATAGAGCTCTTGCCGGGGAAAAAATACCGCCTAGCTCGCGCATTTATACATTGTCCGTGGAGGAAACCCAGGCCATGGAGGAATATGTGAACGAGGCTCTACGGCAGGGGCTCATCAGCAGGTCAACGTCTCCTGCTACGGCAGGTTTCTTTTTAATCGTAAAGAAAGGTGGGGGGCTACGCCCCTGTATTGATTACCATGGTGTCAATGCAATTACAATAAAATACAAGCAACCACTGCTGCTGGTGCCGCCTGCTATCGATCAACTCCAAGGTGCCTCCATCTACATAAAACTCGACCTCCGCAGCGCTTATAATTTCATTTGTGTGCGAAAGGGCGATGAATGGAAGACTGCGTTTAGCACGACATCAGGGTACTATCAATACAAAGTGATGGCGTATGGACTGGTAAACACACCTGCGGTGTTTCAGGGGTTCATGAATAATGTGTTCAGGGATATGTTGAACCGTTTCGTTATAGTATATCCTGGTATACTCACGGTCATATGCCGAGCACATCCATCATGTACATCCATCCTTCATCGTCTGCGCAAACACGGGCTCTATGCGAAGGCGGAGAAATGCGAATTCAACAGAGGGAGATTGCAGATCTGAGATGTGTCAGAGGTAGGGCTAGGCCAAGGCAATCCAGAAAAACTCCACCCCTGCGCCTTCTTTTCACGTAAATTAACACCTGCCACTTCGCAATCGAGTGACGATACAAGCACACACAAGTTTAGCATCTGGACACCCCGGTGTAGCACGCACGTTTAAGGTTCTGGAATGGAAGTTCTGGTGGCCGAACATGCGGGAAACCATGAGAACAGTCGTTTTATCTGCATGGCGACAAAAAGGCCTCGCTGTTTGCCGGTTGGAAAAATAATGCTCCTGCCAACACCAAACAGACCATGGTCACACATCGCTGTGGATTTTGTAACAGATCTGACAGTGTTAAAAGGGTACACGACAATCCTTGTAGTAGTAGATCACTTCTCCAAGGGATGTCGATTCATCCCGTTTAGGTCTCTCCTGTCAGCCTTCACCTGGTTTCTCCAGGTAGCAGAAACCCTATTCACAACAGTGTTTCGTTGCTACGGCATTCCGGAAGATATTGTTTCTGATCATGGTCTCCAATTTATCGCCAGAGTCTAGAAAGCTTTTTTTCAGAGGTTGGGGACCACTGTTAACACAGCCTAACGTCGGGTTATCACCCCGAGTCTAATGGGAAGGTAGAGTGGACTGTCCAAGAACTCGCAAAATATCTCCGGGCATACTGTAGCAGTCGGCAACATGAATGGGCAGACTGTTTAATCTGGGTGGAATATGCTTAAAATTCATTATGTCACTCCGCAACCGGCCTAACGCCATTTCAGTGTGTGCTTGGGCATCAGCCACCGCTCTGTCCCTGGGATGCCACTCCCACCGATGTACTCATGGTGGATCAGTGGTTTAAAAGAGCGGAAAAAGTATGGGAGGATGCGCACACAAAGATCTCCCAAGTAGTTCGTCACTTTAAAAAGTTTGCCGATAGATGATGAAAGGAAAGTCCTACACTCCAGGTAGGCGATAGCGTATGGCTCTCGACACGGGACCTTCACCTTAATTTCCCCTGCCTTAAACTCACCCATAGATACCTAGGTCCCTTCTCCATCCTCTCCCAAGTAAATCCGATATCCTTTAAATTACAGCTTCCTAATCACTTGTTCATTAACCCTGTCTTTCCCTTTTCAGGCCAGTGATCCGGGGGCCACTGGATGCTGGTGTAGCGAAGCCAGCTCTCCCCGGGGCTGTGGAGATAGAAGGCGCCCCCGTGTTCAGAGTCAAGGAACTTCTAGACTCCCGGAGGAGAGAGGGTTCCCTCCAATATCTAGTGGATTGGGATGGGTATGGCCCAGAGGAACAGAGCTGGGTCCCGGCCTGAGACATCTTGAACCAGGAGCTTATTGCTGATTTCCATCGGGCAGGCCGGATCGCCGCGACGCCAGGGCCGCACCACCCGCCGGCAGTCCCATCAGGTCGGCGGGTCAATCCCTCCCTCCAGTAATGCGGAGAGAGCGCTCACACCTCCCATGGGAAGCCGGTCCTTGGGGGGGAATGGGTTGGGTACTGTCACACCTGTGCCACCGCAGTCTCGGGGAATAAGATCTAGTTTGCCGGATTACTGAGCCGACGCTTTGTCTCCCCCTAGTGTGTCTACGTGTATACTTGTTTTCACTTTAACACTAAATTAAGTTCACCTGTGTCTTCCCCTATTTATTCCGGCCGAACCCGTATCATTCGTCCGTTCTCTGTTGTGCACCTTCTGTGTTATGTGTGTGAGACTGCAACATACTTGTGCCTTTGTTCCCCCAGGACTGAACAGTTTCTGCAGGCCCGGGCCATGTTTGCGTGGACAGACCGTCGTCAAGGTCAAGGTGAGAGTTTTTCAGCCTTCTTCAGTTTAAATCCTTCTATTAATTTGTTGATTTATTTTGTGGTTGTTTTTTGTTTGCCCACCTGCAGACCCAGCCTGGGGAGTCACCCTTATCATTTTGTTTTGTTTGGACTATTGTTTATTGCTGAAAAAGAAAAAAGAAAACATTGCTAAAAAGCAACCTGCATCTGCATCCGCCTCCTCGTGCAGCGAAATGACAGATTCAAAAAAAACATTATACAAATGTTATAAATTGAGCTGGATTTCAGTGAATAAAATATATATTTGATCTATATTCTATATCTCTACCACAATAATCCTGACTCGTATAGACTGGTTATGTGCTTATATGGTACACTGATTGATTTAAGAAGGTGCTCCTAACAGCAACTTATTATGTGTAAAGAGACCTGTCCACAGACTCTCTATCAGCCATTGAAAACTCATCACCATAAGCAAGACATCCTGTCAAAGGATGTCAGCAAGAAGATTGATGAGAAGGAGGCAACTGTTGGAACAATTATTTGCAAATGGAAGAAATACAAAATAGCCATAAATCGTCGTCAGTCTGGAGCTCCATGCAAGACTGGGGTAAGGAGAAGTGAGGGATCAGCCCAAAATTACATGGGAGGAGCTTGTAACAGTTCATAAACTAGAGGATTACAACTCTAAATTAAACTTTATCAACCCCAAGGTGCGCCCAGGGTGTGCTGACCCACCAAGAAAATATCCAGTATCCAGTATCCCAAAACACAAGTCCACCTCTGGATGTATTTGAGTAATGCAAATTTAACCCAAATGCTAGATTTGGCTAATTCTAAGAACTGAGCACTATACAACACACATGGTGGACAGCAAATGTGGACAAATGCCTGTTTTCATGTGAATGAATGTGTTAACAACAACAACAACCACCAAGTTGGTTGCTACTACAAATAATCCAGAAGAGCTCAGTCCCATTTCTCCTTTAAGGGAATTATGGGGGATTTATTATGGAGCAGACCATGGAATAGACTTCATGGAACACATTTTGAAAGATGTCGCATGTCATTTTTCCCTGACAAATTAAGGATTAAAGGCCCTATCTCACATATGTCACAACAATATTTTCTCAATTTGTTTTGCATCAATTTGTTCAAGAAAAGCACTCAGAACAGGTTAAATATTAAACATGTTATAATGTTTTTTAATGATTTCATAAAAATGTTATTAAATCATTAGAATTGTCAAATGGGATGAAATTTACTTTACGCAACAAAAAGCAAGCTTTTTAAAATCAGCTAGTTCTGTCACATCCACTACCCAGGCGCTCCACAGGCAGGAAGGCACTTACAAATTATGTCATAGGTGCACAAATTCACAGCTTGTCATGAGTACATCAGGTTATTGAGGTTATTATGAGGACATGTTACTGTTCATCAGAGTTTATAAGGTAAAGAATAAAGCTGAATAAGGAACTTGAGCTGTGTGAGGGCTGTGATAACTGTTTCACCATTGGTTCATATGGGCTATATAAAGCTTTCGTAAACGTAGTAATTTATAGTATTACACATTCATAATCCATGTCTGTTATGGAATTATGCATGACAGGTGACACTTAAAACAGTTATTAAAAAAAAAAAATCAAAACAGAATGTGTGGTTCAGGTGATGTTGCCCACAAATGCCCTCCTTTATGTAATCTTTAACTATGTTTTTAAAAAAAATATATCTTTCTTTATTGTATCTTAAATATTTGGGTTAATCTAAAAAGAAAAAACAACTCTTTCCAATAGTGTTTGATTTATGGTACTGAGATAGTAACCTTATAACCTAATGTATTAAAGAGTATTAGATGAATGAGTGAGTGAGTGAATGAATGAAACCTATTGAATATATATAATTTAAACCATATGGGGTTTCTTTCCCTTTCAGTAATTCTTGTTGGCACAATGCTGTGTGAACTTATTTCCTCTTGGCTGACTGTTTTCCCTACAGTGGTGCATATATCATTCAAAATAAGGTTTACAGCAGCAATTTAAAATGAGAGGGATGTGGCTTATGATGTACCACTTATACTCACCGTCTCAAGTCGTTATAATTTAAATGAGTGTAAATCCGGGGGGGGGGGGGGGGGGGGGGGCCTTTCCTAAACTGAAATATATTCCTTTTTGGCAGGTACCATGACCCGAATTCAAGTCAAACCCCACTGTATGACCAGTAAACTGCTCAGCTAGCATCAAGCATTATTTATGGATTTCATTTGCATTTCATTTACACAGGGAGTAAAACATGACGACAGTGGAGGTTCTAGTGTGTATGGTGCCCTGGGTGAACTCCCTTTCAGTGTGTATGGTGCCCTTGGTGAACTCCTTATCAGCACCTGCCAAAGAAACAAACAAACACCTTTTGGCATAACAGACATACAGTATTTTAGTTACCAACATCATATCCAGCTAGCATGCTAACCATGAAGCCTTAAATCAAACAACTAGGCTACTTGATAGTGGACACAGTATAGTCAATGAAATATGGTCAGATCATATTCAGGGTGAAGTATTGTACCCTTGCCATTTACACTAATCACAATAAGTTAGGGATATTGTTATTTACATGAGTGCTTTTCCTATTTGCTCTGGACTTTAATGAAATAAGTAAAAGTTCCCTTTGATATTACTAATAATGTATGAGAAGAAACACCATTTTCATTAGTTTGATATTTATTACTCCAAAAATTTAGACAATAACAAGGATAGACCCAAATAACCCAAATAAACTTGACAATGTCAGTAGCGGGTGTTTCCACCATTTGCCGCAATGACAGCCTGACAGCGACGTCTCATGCTCCTCACTAGCCTCATGATGTTGTTCTTAGGCAATGCGTTCCACTCTTCCACAAGTGCTACACGCAGTTCTGCCAGGTCACGTGGGGGGTGGGGTACGATCATCCAGTCTCTGCTTCAACTGGTCCCAGACGTGGGTTCAGGTCAGGGGACATTGATGGTATATGAGGCACTCCAACTTCCTGAAGTCGAGCTGTGACAATTCTGCCACGATGTGGTGGAGCATTATCATCCATGAACAGAAAGTTGAGGGGTGTGCTGGCAAAATTGCGGGATGATGATGGGTTCTGTGATGTCTCTGAGGTAAGAACGTGCAGTGACTGGGCCATTTACAATAACCAAATCTGTTTTGCGCTGACTGGTGATGCCTGCCCAGACTGTTGCACCTCCTCTACCAAAGCAAACCCTGGGGACCATGTTGACCTCAGCGTATCGCTCACCTCACCTTCTCCAGCAATGGTGACCCGACACTCATCAGTGAACAGGACGGTAGACCACTGCTGCATTGTCCAGGTCACCTGGTCTTGTGCCCACTGCAAATATTCACGGCGGTGTCTTGGTGTCAGTGGCGTCACCTGCAACGGTCGTCTGGCATTCAAGCCAAAGCGGTGGAGTCGGTTGCAAATGGTTTGTCTGGAAACCCTAGTACCTCTCACATCTCGTAAACGGGCCTGCAGTTGTGTGGCCGTTGCATAACAATGTCTGAGTGCATAGGTCCTTAGGTACTGGTCATCGTTGTCTGTCACTCGTGGGGCTCCACTCCTGGGTCCATCATGAACTCTGCCAGTAGTTCTGTGTCTTGATGCAAGTCTGCTGATGACACTTTGAGACACACCAAGTTCATGAACAACATGTGACTGCCTGCCAGAAGGCGCGCCATGGCCAGGTGGCGCTGCTCGTCCGTTAAGTGACGTCATGTGTTCATGGCTGTTTGAATGATGAACTTGGAATGACTTACTGACAATACCAGCTTTATATACCCCCAGAATGTTGAAATTGATGCCACTTTGAACAGGGTTGTCTTTTGGTATTGGCCCCAATATAAGGCACACCTGTACACAATGAGACCATTACATGGAAAACACAAAATGAGGTGTGTCTATCACCCCAATACAATTGCCTCCCTATCCCAAAAATGTGAAACAAACACTGTATGTATGACATCCACTAAGTCTCTCACAATATCCCTAACCTATTGTGAGTAGTGTATATACAAAGTCAAACTGGGTTCTGATCTCCCTCCAGGCCATTTCCACATGTTTAGGCCATTAAAGGAGTTCCTGGGAGGCCAGTTTTTCATACATGAAGCCAGACCATGGCTCTGGTGTACTGAGAAAACTTTCTACCTTTGTGGCATCCAAGCACTAGTGAAACAAGTGCATTAGTGTAGCAGGGGATTATATAGAGAAATAAAGGGAGAACTGTGTTCTGGTATTCAGCACAATCAAATGTTCCTGAGAAAACTTCTCATATTTTTTTTTATTGTAGACCAAAGACAAAACTTTGCCAAAAAGAAAAATGGTGTCCCACTATAACAGTTTCATCTAAAAAGATTAGAGTAGAGTAAAACTATGCAGTGCAGTACTGTATATATTCACAGTATTCTGAATGAATTGTGGTAACCTTTTGTAGTGCAACTGATATTTATATGCAACACTAATCACATTGAGCGACAACATTACGCTTCCAGTCCCCCACTTGAGGTGATGTCCACTTTTTTCTGGTGATCCCTGCTGTGCTCCCTGCAAGGTGCCTTCCCGGGTGGCTGCCCATGTCGCCCATATCTAAATTTGCCAGTGCGTGATGATACTGATTTTTTCCCTATACAGCACATGAAGTGTTGCTTACATTTTGCAATGAATCAATGAACAATGTTTCATAAACATGTTGTGAAGCATCAGTGAAACAAGGTGGTGGTAGGGGTATCACCAATTGGTGGCCAATTCATGTGTGAAAATTTTTCTTTAGAAAACCTCCATAACCGGGTCATTCAGTACATTCAGGTTGTCAGCTGACTTGATTTTATTGCCACATAACATTACTGAGCCTAGACCTAAGCAACTGAATTAAGTGATAATCTTTTTTTTGGCCAAGCAGTGTGTAAATAGCATACACAAATTATTAAATAGTATATGTTATTTGCATCATGATGTACATCATGTGCTTAAGTATTTTAAAAAAATATGTTTGCATTTCCTGTTAACATGCATTTGGTTTTCAAATAAAACACAAAGAGCTGAGTAGCTCTGAGTTTAACACTGTCATAGAGACAACTTGGAGATCTCTGGGGTTCAAGGTAAAAACTTTATAATAATCTTATATAATAATAATATATAAGATTATAATATTATAATATAAGATATAAGATAATATATATTACATAACAAAAAGGTATACATGACTATAATCTTGCTGTTGTTGCTTTAACTGGCAATTGTTCTTTTTCTATGTTTAACAGATGTCTCCAATGGGTCTTGGTGTTTCATTAGGTAAACTATGATATAAAGTAGAACATTTATTAAAAATATTAATTGAATATCCATTTGCACTTAACAAAATTAAACACAACAGATGTTGACATTGATAAGATCGTTGTAAGTAATGGAAAAGCAAATGTATTAGTTTAGACCACAATATAAGTTTAAATAAATTGCTTTACAGTGTTGGCCAGTTTCTTATCACAAAGCATGTCGTCCTGTGTCAACGGTAAGAATGGCTGGAGTTTGAATACAGCAATTTATTTCTAATATATTATAATTCTATATATATATATATATATATAAATATATATTTCATTAAAGTAATGCAATTTCTCATAAATCCAAGGTGTTGTTTTTGTTTCCAGGAATATGTGACTATTCCGCCCTCTATGAAATCCCTGATAATGCTAATAGTGATTATTCCTCTGACATCTTTGACCCATTTCCTGGTGGGATTGATACGGCTACTGATACTTATACTAAAAACTTTGACACAGCTACTAGTGGGATTGAGACTGGAACTTATACTAATAACTTTGACACAGCTACTAGTGGGATTGAGACTGGAACTTATACTAACAACTTTGACACAGCTACTAGTGGGATTGAGACTGGAACTTATACTAACAACTTTGACACAGCTACTAGTGGGATTGAGACTGGAACTTATACTAACAACTTTGAGACAGCTACTAGTGGGATTGATACTAGAACTTATACTAACAACTTTGACACAGCTACTTATGGGATTAATGCTGCTACTGGGACTTATATTAACAACCTTGAGACAGCTACTAGTAGTATTGATTCTGCTACCGACAATACTGATAATACTGCTTTTACTATGGATCCTTCTACTTCCACGGATGCATCCCAGGGTGAGTCGGGACCTAGAAAAAGAATATACATGCAGATAAAGATAAACAGCAGCGTGGATTTGACTGATCCTAACGTGCAACGGTACTTTCTTCAGAAGGTGTGTGTCTGTAAGAAATAACCTTACTCTATCTATATATCTATATATCTATATCTATATCCATATATATACTGTATATCTATATCTATCTATCTATCTATATATATATCCAGAGAGGCACAAAAATCTATACACACTTCAAATTGTTAATTGTTATCTACATCCTTCAAACTCGACTTTAATTATGGCAGCAATGTGTAGTATTATGTTTCCTCTAAAGGTGTCAGTAGTCACACTATCATCAATGCCATCATGTGACCATCAGAAGTCCCATATATGTGTGTACATATTTGTGGCCGCTCATATATATAATATTGGTATATATCTAATAACTGACTACATAAGAAGTAAGTTCACATTTCTTCCTAGATTAAAAGAAACCCACAGTTCTCAAAGGTCCGACTGAGGTGGCGTATCCAACCACGGTGGCAAAATATAAAGGGTGAGATCTCACTACTTCCTTTTTATAGCAATGTCATGCCTGATTTGCCTGCCATTTTTTTAGTGGCCTATTTAGGCGCAGTGGCAGCTCATTTGGTTAAGGCTCTGGGTTACTGACAGGAAGGTTGGGGGTTCGAGACCCAGCACTGTTGAACCCTTGAACAAGGCGCAAAGCATATTTGCTCCAGGTGTGCTTTTCCCGGGCTGACCCTGTACTTTGACCCTGTTCTTAACTGGTATTTGCGGAAATTTTTTTTTATAATTTCCCTGTGCTGTAAGGTAAAATTAGTTGTTTTATTTTTTTTTAATTGGTTATTAAGTTGCTCACTTTCTAAATTTCTTATCTTTTCATGCTGAATGGTCCTGAATATAATTTTAAGAATACTTTCAACAAATCAGTTGAGATCAAATTTGAGATTTAAAAGTTGAGATCATGCTCAGCGGTAGTTTGGCACCCTGTGCAGGTTGTACTCTGCTTTCGTGCCCTAATATAGACTCCAGGCCCTGAATACAAGATAAAGTATAAGATAACACAAGATAACACAAGATACTGTAACACAACAATGAATACAGGATAAAGTGGTTTGGACGATGAGTCTATAGCGGGTGAGTGAGTTACTGTAGGTCCATGATTATGTTCAAAATTGCCAAAGGTATTAGAATTTAGCTGTCTACTATAGTGCCTTAAAATTGCAATGAAAAAATGAATAAAATACAAAGTACATAGAGACTTTACAGTACGTGCAAAGTGGTTGAAGGATGTAGCTATTAATATACATGTACAGTATATGTAGCAGCGCCATGTAAGAGACTTATGTCAGAAGAAATTATTGGACATTTGACTGTTAAGAGACAATAAAAAGTCCAGAATACCACAGCAAGCTACTGTGTGGATGACAGAAGATGTTTTCCCTGGTGATGAGAAACATAGACAATCACGAAACGGACAGTTGACTTTGGGATTATGGGAAGAAAAAGTGCTGCTGATGATATAACACATGCCATAACTTACAGCGTGGGTGCGCATATGACTTCTAACTGAACTGGTTCTCTTGTCAAAGGCAGCGCGATGAATTCCTTGTGTGACTCATTTTGTGATGGACTAATTTTTCCCTGTTAGAGAACAATTACAGTAAAGTCTTTTGTTATTCTGGCTTGCAGGTGCTGTTGTTGCAGATGGATTGTGTCACCTTTCAACATGAAGAGAACAGGTGGAAGAAGGAAAGAAAAAAAAATGCTGTAGTATAGGTGTTGTTTGCGTGTTTGTTATTGTGTGTGTGTGTGTGTGTGTGTGTGTGTGTGTGTGTGTGTGTGTGTGTGTGTGTGCGTGTGTGTGTGCGTGTGTGTACAGTATATATAAGCATCGGGGAGGCATATGAAAACTCTGTTATTTGAGAGTACAATTAGCTTATCATTTTACATCTATTTACGACATATTGCATTTTCTTTCTGTGAAAATGGATGATAATGTAGAAGGCCAGCTGTAGCAACATTAAACATTATTGTAAAGTAGAGCTGTGTAAATGTAATCATTATGCAATTCGATCAATCTTTAGTTGGACAAATTAGAATCAATTCATACTTAAAAGAATTTTTTTTTTACATTATTTAAATGTAAAAAATATTCAAACTTTAAATACAGCGGTACCTCGGCATACAAATTCAATTCGCTCCAGAGTTCTTAAGGCGAAGATTTGTATCGCAAAATGCATTTTCCCACTGGAAATAAGGTAAACGCAAATAACACGCTCTAGCCACCCAGGAATATTACCAATATTACCAATTTGCAACACTGCAATCCTATTTTTGCATATAAAAACAAATCAAAACAATTAGAAAGGTTATGTGAATAAAGTAAAATTTGAAATAAATAGACATTAAATCTCACTTGCACCAACTGCTTTAAAAATTAAACTGAAAGTGGCTCCCTTTTCTTCTTGCTACTGTCCCCGCCACATTCTTGTATGTCTTGACTGCATGCAAAAATAAATAAATAAATAAAAAACTATGTAAAAATAATGAAAAACACAAAAAAAATATGTAAACTCGCTTCGCTTTGGCTTTTCACTTGCACATACGCGCAGCCTCGGTCCGGCTTGGTTTGTTCACCCGTTTATGTTGCGTTCATATGCCAGGGCACCACTGGATCGACACTTTGCAAGAGTATTGTTTTCTTCTTCTTTTTCTTTTCAATTTCTAAATATAATTATAAATATATAATTATCTATAAACAGCTGGTGCATTACTGTCACCTACTGGCCCGGCAGAAAACTGGAAGAAATAAAAGATTATGGCTTCGTGTGAGAAATGATGCTTAATCAACAATACAAGCTACACAGCATTTTTATGTCAGCTTAACAATTTTAATGTCATTTTACTGTCGAATCATAGACAGTCCCTATGATTCACAGCTCTATTGGAATTGTAACATTGTCCGTTTGTAAAGCAGGAGCAGGACCTTAATTAATATTTAAGTTATTGGATTTAGTTATATTGAGACATTAGAACACTTTAACTGAGCAAAATTATTCCCAGGCCTGAGAAGTGATGGTACAAAAGGTATGTTACTAATCCCTGGTAGTGGAACATTGATGGAAATAATATCACATAATTAATGTGACATCACTCATATGTGCATCAAACTGTTTGGCTAGTTCAGGGGTATCTTTCTGCTGAAATTCCATTACCAAAATGTTGAAAAGTTGTTCTTATTATTGTTATACTGTAGTTGTTGTTACAGTAAGGAATTAATTATTATAATGTTACTTAATATATAGCTGTTGAAATTATAATGTTCTATTTTAAAATAGGGTAATAAACATTGAATAATAATAATAATAATAATAATAATAATAATAATAATAATAATCCTATGTGGACTTTCACTTTCATTTTTATTTTGGTTTCCACTTTTAATGTAGTAAGATTTTGAGACAATCTATATTAAAAATAATTCTGCCCGACAAGCATTAGACTTGACCCATGAGCTCAGGTCATACTTATCATACATGTCTTTCTCCTCTCATCCTCTTGAAAGGACGGCTTGGTCATCATGGTGACCTTAAACACATTCTCAAAGCCCAGGGCCTCCATGACGATGCCATTTTCTCAAAGCTGGTCTTCGGTGTTTATCCTGATAGAAATGTAAATGGAGAGGGGAAAGAAGCATCATATTAAAGACCATAATAAATAAGAAAGGTAAAAAAAAACTAAAAGGTATAATAGTAAAAGGATTTTTTAAATTCTGCTTTTAAATGACAATATGTTAAAGTGTTGAAAATAATGATCATGACCTATAGTTTGAATTCAAGACTAAATGAAAATGCCACGTGTTTATTGATAAACTGTAATGTACTCTTATGGGTGTAAATGGCCAACATTGCTGACATTTTTATTTTATTATTATTATTTAAGGGACAGGTTCCTCATTCAAAAGTTCCTATCAATTATATGAGCTGAGGAGAGATGTAGAGCTGTAGGGGAGATGTGTGTCAGGCATAAAGAGAGACACTGATAATTCACAAGATATGTAAGACTTTGCCAGATGTTCAATAGACAAAATCAGAAGGAAGCAGCAAGACATATAGTAAGAGTTTTCATCATATCACACATTCAAATGCTGCTGGAGTCTGTGGGATGTTAGGGACATTTTTACCAAACTGCCTCTCCCTGCAAAACCTAAAGTAGGTTTCATGATCATGTTCTGTATGAAACAGAAACCTGGTTAAAGTTTGATAAAACTGTAGTACAATTCAGAAAGTAACAGGAATATAATTAGGGTTTTGTAGCAAAATCATATCTCTGTGGCATGATTATTTTTCCAACATAATTGTGGCTCGCTGGTAGGTTTCTCGTCTGCCAAATGGAAAGCCCAGGCTCAGTTCCTATCTAATACTCAAACTCCAGCCAGTGGATGCAGTGCCAGTCCCAAGGCCAGATAAAATAATGGGAGGGGGGTTGCGTCAGGAAGAACATCCGGCGTAAAACCTGTGCCAAGCTGTGTGCGGATCAGATGGATCTCGGCGGGAGCAGCTGAAGGACCAACATAATTCTTCTTCCTCCTTTAACCATCTTGCAAAGTGAAACTTCATGCTTTTTATCTTCGGGCAAAAAATCTAACTAAGAATAAAATATTTCCCACAATACCTTAGAAATATATTCTTATAAAATTGCACTAAAAACCTGGGTTGTATTACAGTACCTCATCCTAACTTGCAGGCCCTCATTTGAGGTGTTTTTTAGTGGGGTGTAAACTGATTGCACTTACTGTACAGACTAGTCAAATCAATGCAGTTGCAGGAATTTATAACCAAACTTACAGGAATCACAAATACATTCATAGCATGGAGTGTACACTATATGCTGTTTGTGGCAAGAGGAAACCCCTCACATGCTCATAATGTTTCTAAAGTTCACAATGGCATAGGATTTCTCAACCCTTCATATATTGCGGGTTTTACTATCGAGTCACTATTTTTTCACTATTTGGCATCGCAGCAATTCCGCAGCATTGGGTAGCAAATCAAAATCTTAGCTTAAACGTAAATAATAATTACATTTAAAAAATTTATTTTAAAGAGAATAGTGATGATTAAACCTGATTGGAAGATATACTGCATTATGTGTTTAAGCCCGGTACATACTAGGAACTTTTTAGTCCAAAATATCTGGGGTTTTATCATTTCTCTTATTTTCATAATAGAATCTGATGACAAATTTACCATATAATTTTGTTTCCCAAAATATATGTGGTTTCATCATCTCATTTCATTTTATTCAAAAATTTGGAAAACATGAGTCAAATTTCTTCATAAATGTTCATGTCATACAAATATTTATGCATCAAATGTCCTAAAAATTCTATTTACATTAAAATAAAATTGCACAAATTATTACATTAATGTGACTGTACAGTATTTATACTAAGAAACATTGCTAATCAAAAAAAAAAAATACAGTCACTCTCATTGAAGCTGGATCATATCCTGCTGCCAAGCAACTGCTCCAGCAAGGTTTTTGTCATCGAGTCTGGGGTTCTCTTGTTACTTCTTCGTCTCACAGGTAGCCTGATTGTGACCACTTGCTCTGTAGAGTTCATGCATTTCATGGATTAGGGTTAGTTGTTGTATACTGTATGAACATTCTACTGTAGCAATAACATTAAAAGGAGGAACCCCTTTCCTGGAGCATCCATGAGCATCCACGAAGCAGGAAAGATGCAAAAGTCGGGTGTCTCTTTAACAGGTCGGTGTCTATCTATTAACAGGACAGTATGAGGTCGTTTTCATATCGTTACCACTTAGGTAATAGTTTGTCATAGTCGGTAGCATCATTGCACTTTTCAGTAGTGATCAGTAGCGATGATACAGTTTATTTATCTATTCTTTAGGACTTATAAACATTAAAACATTTATATAAAATGGATCAGCGGCTTCAGCTGTTTGCCTTCAATTAAATTTTATTTGTATAGAATGGCAAGCTGTGGTGTACTGGGAGTTCTGGTGCATTTCTACCATAGCCAGCATTTTTTTTAGTGATCTGTGCTGCATTGGTTTTTCTATGGGCTCAGACTGGACGAGCTGCTCTTTGGTCACTGCAGGCATGAGTGAGTCTCAGCTGCTCATGATCCTGTTAAAAGTTTACTGGTATATAGTTGATTTATTTGTTTATATTAATCTATTTATTGTTATTTTTATTACTTGTATCATCAGAAGCATCTGGCAAACAAGTTGCTGTCAATGAGCTCTTGCTATCAAGTGTATTAATATAACAAAACTCTGATTTATATTTACCCTGGCACTGTAATCAGAGCAGTTATTATAAAGAAATGAGAAATTTAATTGAAATTAAATGACCAAATATAAATCTGCTACACTAAGATATTTTGTTGCATTGTTGCATGTTGCGTTTACTCCCTGCACCCGTGTGGTTTGTTCACGTTTTGTAAAAGATGCTTTTCATCTGGAGAATTTGCCTGGTGTTCTTCTTCGTGGTTAAATTTCCTTAAGGAGTTAAGAATCATTTACATTTCTCACAAAGAACATAAATTTGGTTTTCAAATAAAACAAAGAGAGCAGCTGTGCGAGTAACAGAGTTAGAGATACGACTAGCTGATACGTGCCGTTCAGAGAGCTTTATAATAAGTGTATTCACTATATAGTATTTCACTATATTTCCCCCCTAGGTTATGATACAGTATGTGGTTTATGCACTATAAAAAGTGCTTTTTTCTTTTCCCTCTGTCCAATAGGTGTCTCTTTTATTACTTTTATTAATTATTACATAATTCATTATATCAAGCAGCAGATTTTTTTAATTAGAGATGTGTTTGACGCTAAAGTGTATTTTGCTTCAATTTCTTCATGAATTCTGAGTGAAGATGTTGATTAATGTTTTTTAACAGCAGCTCTGAAAATAGTTCTGATTTAAATGTCAAGTAAAAGAAAAAAATAATCATTGTCATGTTTGCTAGAAGAGGCGGACGCAGATGCAGGGTGCACACAAGGCCGGTGCTCTATCAGTTTTTCCTACTTGTCAGAATTTCCTACTGGTAGAAAAAACAGATAGTTATACCGGTCTGTCCTACATTCTCCAAATGGACATAAGACTGCAAATACTCAGTTTTAAGATGGGCAGCAGATTCTGACACATGACGGTACTTCATCAGAATGTAATTCCTATAGTTTTAAAATGGGTACAAACGATAAAAAAAGAATAACTCCTAACCTTCAATTCACTGTTATATGTACGCATGTGAATCAAATACAATTTTAATTAAAAGCACGAAACTATGAAATACCTCAGTAAATTCGCATATGAATGAATTTAAACGTGACGGTTTTTTAATGCGCATGCGCAGAAAGGCTGGGTAGGAAATAATGATGAGTAGGATGAATTGATAGAACACCGGCTCTACGCAGGGGCAAGAGGGGGCAGCGCCCCTCAAATAAATGTCTTGCCCCCTCAAATCAAAATTTTGAAATGTTGATAAAGCACATGTTAATATAGTCACAAAATGAATATATTATAAGTTGATTAAATGATTTGCGGTAGCGGAAAAATCCGCCGAAAAAGGTACACTACACAATACGGTATTAGACTTCCCTCATGTCTCTGTCCCGCCGCTGTGTGTATTAATTCACAGGCTGCAGCGCACGCGCACACTCCTCCCCTGAGCTCTCGGTAAACATCCAATCACCGTCCGTATGCAAATGAGTCAAGACGTAGCCTAACGTAGTGTCGTGTCGGATTTCAGCGCGGTCACGGAGTGGAAAGACTTTGAAGAAGCTGCAGCGTTTTTTCAGTTACAGTGGATTGGAGAGAAGAGAGCTGTTCATTTGTCATAAAAAAATAACAACAACAACAACAACAACAAATATATATATATATATATATATATATATATATATATATATATATATATATATATATGATCTGTTCTATAGCCCATCTGCTTTAACTTAGTTTTTTTTATTATTCATAAGACAACCTTTCAGTTTTGTAAATATTCTAGTTATAGTGTGTTAAGTCTTACTTTAGGTTAAACGTTTTTGAGAATGAGACCATCCAGCCAAGATAAATGTTATGTCGTTGATTGATAAAATCTGGATTAAGGATATTTTATTTTGTTTTATTTATTTCATTTTAATTTTTCAGTTCCCCCCCCCCCTGAGGGATTGCCACCTTATTGTGGTCAGGGGGTTTGCATGCCTCAGTGACCTTAATAGCTATACCAGCAGGAGCTTAGTCTTCAAGTGGGACACCCATGTTGGACAGGTCTGAAGGTAGAGGCGTGACAAAGTGCAATCCACTTCTCCAGGCTTTGGACGCAGCTAACAACATAATTCAGCAGGGACAATACTGTTACTATAAGCACAGGGGAAAAACAGTGCTCGAACATGATGTGTACACATGATGCCCCCTTCACATTTCTGACTGCCCCCATTCCCCCCCCCCCCCCCCCCCATATGTGCCTGTCTAGAACCGCCCCTGGGTGCACAACTGAAGATTTTTATTTCTTTTCTTTACTTTCACACTCAAGCGTTCAAAACAAAAACCAAAACAAAGAAAACTAATCAAAAGACAAAAGCTCCGGGCTGGAGCTGCAGGCGGACACGCCGGCTCGAAATGCTGGAAACGACAGGAATTGGAAACACAAAATGACTGAAAGCTTTTCAGCCTTGACCTTGACCTTTGTTTGGAGTCTTCAAAAATTGACACTCACCCAGCTCTACAGCCACTGCTCAGTCCTGGGAGGAAAACAACGAACACGGATCCCTTGACGGCACAAGCACACGCAACAAAGAGGTGAACAACAGTGGACAGACCAAGGGCTACTGGACCGGCTAGTATAAATAGGGAGACACATGGGGAAGACACAGGTGAACTTGATTTAGTGCTAAAGTGAAACATATACACATGTAGACACACTAGGGGGAGGCAAAGTGGGGGCTCAGTATTAACTAAATGCTTTCTTATAAGTTCACCATATCAAATATATATATAGTATACAAAAGATTTTAAAATAAAGACACGTACACTTGTGTGTGTGTATACATGTCTATATATTAATTTTTTATATATATATATACAGTATGTCACAAAAGTGAGTACACCCTTCACATCTCTGCAAATATTTAGTTATATCTTTTCATAGGACAACACTGCATAAATGACTCAAATTCAAATTTTATTTGTCACAATCACAGTCATACACAGTACGATATGCAGTGAAATGCTTAGGCAACTACCCGTGACCTTAAAATAAAAGACCATTAAGAGACTATTAATAGGAAATAAATATAAAAAAAGAAAAAAAGAAGTAGATTTAACTAAGACTCTTTGACACAATAACAGTAGTCAGTGTAAAGTTTGTATAGAAGTGTAAATTTATTGTCCCCTCAAAATAACTAAAAATACACCCAAAATAGCTGAACCCCTAGCAACAAAAGTGAGTACACCCCTAAGTGAAAATGTGAAATGTCAATATTTTGTGTGGCCGCCATCGTTTTCCAGCACGGCCTGAATTCTCTTGGCCATGGAGTTCACCAGAGCTTCACAGGTTGCCACTGGCATCCTCTTCCTCTCCTCCATCACAACATCACGGGGGTGGTGGACATTTGACACCTTGTGCTCCTCCACCTTGCTTTTCAGGATGCCCCAGAGGTGTTCTATGGGGTTTAGGTCAGGAGACATCCAGACCCAAGCTTCGCCAGTCCATCACCTTTACCCTCAGCCTCTTTAGCAAGCCAGTGGTCATCTTGGGTCATCGTTGTGTTTGGGGTCATTATCATGCAGGAACGCTGCTCTGCAGCCCAGTTTCCAGAGGGAGAGGATCATGCTCTGCTTCAGTATGTCACAGTACATGTTAGAATGCATGTTTCCCCTCAATGAACTGTAGCCCCCCTAATGCCAGCAGCACTCATGCAGCCCCAGATAATGACACTTCCACCACCATGTTTGACGGTAGGTGAGACACACTTGTCTTTGTACTCCTCACCTGGTTGCCGCCACACACGCTTGACACCATCTGAACCAAATAGGTTTATCTTGGTCTCATCAGACCACAGGACATGGTTCCAGTAATCCTGATCTTTAGTTTGCATGTCTGCGGCAAATTATTTGCGAGCTTTCTTGTGCATCATCTTTAGACGAGGCTTCCTTCTAGGACGACAACCATGCGGAGCTATTTGATGCAGTGTGCGACGTACGGTCTGAGCACTGACAGGCTGACCTCCCATCCCTTCAATCTCTGCAGCAATGCTGGACGCTAAAACTCATCCGTCTGTTTTCCAAAGCCAATCTTTGGATCTGACGCTGAGAACGTGCGCTCAGCTTCTTTGGCCGCCCATGGCGAGGCCTGTTCCGAGAAGAACCTGTCCTCTTAAAGCGCTGGATGGTCTTGGCCACTGTGCTGCAGCACAGTTGCAGAGTGTTAGCTATCTTCTTATAGCCGAGGCCATCTTTATGTAAAGCAACAATTAGTTTTTTCAGGTCTTCTGAGAGTTGTTTGCCATGAGGTGCCATGTTGAACTTTCAGTGGCCAGGTTGAGAGAGTGGAAGAGCTTTTATACCAAATTTAACTCACCTGCTATCTGGTGACACCTGACACAGTGTAACACTAATAGGTCACATGACAAAGGGGAAGGAAAATGACTAATTGTGCTCAATTTGTACATTTTCACTTAGGGGTGTACTCACTTTTGTTGCCAGGGGTTCAGCTGTTATTGGCTGTATTTTTAGTTATTTTGAGGGGACAATACATTTACACTGCTATAAAAACTTTACACTGACTATTTATATAAAATTGATATGGTGAAGCATTTAGTTAATGTAAATTTAACATTCATGGAAGGTGCCATTACTACAAATATTTGCCAAGCATAATGTTAAGATTCACACATCATAAATCATAATTTATGTTAACTATAAATCTAAATGTAACAAAATAGTTAACAGATGTAAATGTCAACCATAATATATAGCTAAATGGAATTGTAAATGTTCCACCTAAAATAGCTTTAATTTAGATAAAATTTTAGTTAAATATATTGCTGTATACATTAGATTTAAGCAATATCACATGAGAGGGGGTGCTGTTGTAATGAATACAGTATCAGCAAGATATCACAGCTGTGTTGATAACTGGAACAGCATGACCTCGAGTCTGATATTGCTTTTATACAATAGTTCCACAAACACAATTTTTTATTAAAAGATTATGATTTGTTTGTTTATTTAACCAGATATTTTGTTCCACCAACAACTGGTAGCACCAACTAACCAGACTGGTGGAGCCAGCGACTATTGTAATTAACAAAAGAAAAAGTGCTTTTAATTCTTACTGGTTCTATGTAGCCAAAAGGTGAGGAGAAGAAACCATGGATATTTTGGATTTTCCTGTACGTTTCCCATTATATTTTCATTTATTCTGCCATAGAATATAAGCTACTTTAAGTCCTGGGTTTCAGGGTTAAATCCCAACAGCATCAAATGCAGAGGTGGAAAGTAACGAATGACATTTACTCGCGTTACTGTAATTGAGTAGTTTTTTTTTGTGTACTTCTACTTTTTAAAGTAGTTTTTAAAATCTGTAATTTTACTTTTACTTAAGTATGTTGTGTTTGAAGTATTGTAATTCGCTACATTTTAAATCATATGCGCTACTGAGTAAAACAAATGAATGAAAATGCAAAAAATATTATGCTTTGTATAAATGCTTCGTTGCGCTCGCGTGTGTGTCTCGTGTCCTGGTCGCGCGCCGCTCCAGACTCCACTCCTGGTTTTCTGACTGTTCCCACATCGGCATCTACCTGACCTTCCACACGGTCGCTTCCGCCCTGAGAGTGACGTCATCAACCAGCGCCACCATATATAAACCGGAGAGAGACGCGGGAAAGAGGAAAGAGATTGTGATTTTGGCATTTTGATATTTGGTTGTGACTTTTTGCCTCCCATTGACTTTGATTATTGCTTTGCTCCTTTGGTTTGGTTGGTCTTTGTATATATTTGTAGATAATTTCACTGTATGTTTGTGCACTCACCAGTAGTAGGGGCGTAAGTGCCATTTATTTTGGGAAGAGGGAATTTGTTCAATTCAATTCAATTTTATTTCTATAGCGCTTTTAACAATGGTCATTGTCTCAAAGCAGCTTCACAGAAATGAAAAGAAAATGAAAAGAAGATTTATGGAAGTGTATATATGTGTAAGAAAAATGTGTCTAGATAATGAGATTATCCCTGATGAGCAAGCCAAGGGTGACGGCGACAGTGACAAGGAAAAACTCTCTGAGATGGCAATAGGAAGAAACCTTGAGAGGAACCAGACTCAACAGGGAACCCATCCTCATCTGGGTGATAACAGATAACAAAAATTGTATAACATCATGTGTGTTATGCAGCTGAAAGTTCGATATAACAGAAGTTATTTAAATTAACATGAAGTCCAGTTCAGCATAGGGATGAGTCAGCAGGTGCAGAGTGCAGATGGGGGTCTGGATCACTGGGAGCTCAGGAGCAGCATGAGTAGTTCCAAACCAACATGAAGAAGAATCCAGCTGGAGCAGGTTCTTCTCTGGATGCCTCAGGAACCTCGCAGGGTCGGCCTCTGTCTACTGAAGCTGGCACAATCTCCAGATGCCTCGGGATGGGTAGAAAAATAAAGAGCAGGTGAAAAAAATTAGCGTAGTTGCCATTCAGGATAGATGTACTGGAGTATGAGGTAAAGAAATTAATTATGTGTATGCCAGATTAAAGAGATGCGTCTTGAGTGTACTTTTAAATTGGGAAACTGTGTCTGAGCCCCGAACACTTTCAGGAAGGCTATTCCAAAGTTTTGGAGCTAAATATGAAAATGCCCTACCTCCTTTTGTAGATTTTGATATTCTGAGAACTACCAGAAGTCCGGAGTTTTATGATCTTAAGGAGCGTGGTGGATTGTAAGGTATCAGAAGACTGGTTAGGTATATGGGAGCTATCCCGTTTAGAGCCTTGTACGTACACACGTGGACAAAATTGTTGGTACCCTTCGGTCAATGAAAGAAAAACTCACAATGGTCACAGAAATAACTTTGATCTGACAAAAGTAAATGAATTCATGGAAAAAAAAATTAATTCATGGAACAGGCCTGGACAAAAATGATGGTACCCCTAACTTAATAGTTTGTTGCACAACCTTTTGAGGCAATCACTGCAATCAAACGATTCCTGTAACTGTCAATGAGACTTCTGCACCTCTCTGCAGGTATTTTGGCCCACTCCTCATGAGCAAGCTGCTCCAGTTGTTTCCGGTTTGAAGGGTGCCTTTTCCAGATAGCATGTTTCAGCTCCTTCCAAAGATGCTCAATAGGATTGAGGTCAGGGCTCATAGAAGGCCACTTTAGAATAGTCCAATGTTTTCCTCTTAGCCATTCTTGGGTGTTATTAGCTGTGTGTTTTGGGTCATTGTCCTGTTGCAAGACCCATGACCTGTGACTGAGACCCTGCTTTCTGACACTGGCCAGCACATTTCTCTCTAGAATCCCTTGATAGTCTTGAGATTTCATTGTACCCTGCACAGATTCAAGACACCCTGTGCCAGATGCAGCAAAGCAGCCCCAGAACATAACAGAGCCTCCTCCATGTTTCACAGTAGGGACAGTGTTCTTTTCTTGATATTCTTCATTTTTCCATCTGTGAACATAGAACTGGTGTGCCTTGGCAAAAAGTTCCATTTTTGTCTCATCTGTCCATAGGACATTCTCCTACGCCGTGTGTGCATGTGTGTGTGTGTGTGGAATTAGCCCCTTCCCTCGCCTTGTTTTACACAGTAACACTTCCCCTCCCTCTCCCCACCTTCCTTTTTAAGTTTCACAACAAACACACACACACACAAACACATAACACAACACAACGGAAACACCGTTTTAACAGGAAAAAATGAAATCTCTATGAGACTGGCGTGAGTGCATACTAACAGAATCACTTTTTAAGTTTCACAACAAACACATAAACACAGTAGAAACACATTTTTAACGGAAAAAAAAGAAATCTCTCTGAGACTGGCATGAGCGCATACTAACGGATTCGCGTTTTAAGTTTCACAACAAACGGACACACACATAAACACAGCGGAAACACTGTTTTATCAGGAAAATGAGCATACTAAGGGAATCACTGCGGTAAAGTAAAAAAACAAAAACAAATGAACCAGCACCTTACCTTTGAAAAGAATCGCGACAGAGCAGAGTTTCTGTGTGTTTGTGAAGCCGGGGAGGGGGTGAAAAGGCGAGAGAGCGTCTGTGCGTGTGTCAGGGTGTTTGCGTGTGTCGGTGTCAAATTACGCGCACGCACACACATAAGAGACGCTGAAAGAATTCCACAGCACAAGAGTGACGCTTGGTGTCAAACTAAGAGTCACATGTGGGATACATGATACTCAGCGCTCGTAAACTTATACTTGCTCGGTTTCAGATTAAAAATTTATTCAAAATCTTTGCTTGGTTTTCGGAACACTCGTAAATCAAGTTACTCGCAATCCGAGGTTCCACTGTATATATAAGAGGCTTACTGTATATACAGTAGACGCGTGCCCACAAATGCTGGGTTGTTTCTGTAAACACATTGTTGGGTTGTTCATGCTGGGTCAAAATTCTGGGTTATTTCGGGGACTTTAAACACATCGTTGGGTTGGGTAATGCTGGGTCAGATGAGATGTAGTGGGTCATTTACAAATGAACACCTGGTTGGGTTATTTTGACCCAACAACTGGTTTATTCTTTATTTCTCCAAACGGCAGCCTGCAAAATGTTTGAAATATTACTGTTATTGTGTCACAAAGTGTAGTTTTAAGAGTTGTTTAAGCAATTTATTTGTGTACAGCTCAAAACATCAATCGGTTATTAAAGATGGCGTCTATTTAAACAATTGCCTGAACGATTTCGCTCCAGGCAATCCTACGGTGCCCCGCGCTCATGTAGCCACATCTACAACATAGCAACATAGCCTCATCTTGGCAGAAACCTCTGTAAATGACCGCTGGCTGTGGTGTCTCTGCAGTGGTTAAAACATCGGATTTATTTATTTATTTATTTTTCATTTTGTGTATTCCTAACAGGTAATCTTTGATATAATATGGTTATGGTATAATATATTGTGGCTGTGAGACGCATCCTGTACGCTGCGTTCTATTTGCACTATACCCGGTGTCCTCAAACCCTCGAGTGTGCACTTCCAAGTCAAGTCCGCTCGTTGCGGTCTTGGAATTGAGATACGGCATGAGGAACTTTCTGGATTCTTCACCTCTGAAGCGGGGGCACGAGGCCACTTAATATATTTTATAGTATTTTATGGTAATTTTAGTAGTATGTTGTAGTTGTGGTAGGAGCAAGCTCATTTTCATGTTTATTCGCTTTTTCACCTTTTTAGTCACAGTTTGATATGGGGGTGAGGGGAGTTCATGTTTTAATATTCTGTGCCAACAGTCGGCTATAGTGTATTTTATGATAAAATGCGTTTGTAGCACACACACACACAAAAAAAATACTGAATGTAATCTTAAATGTAATTTTAGGTAAATTAATAGTAATCTGTGTGTGGAAAGTCTCTTGACATATTTTACAATACAGTATTTAATAGATATCAGAAGAAGCTATTGGGATAAGTTTAATGGCAGTCTTAATATGTCTTCTGTTTCTGTCTGTTTAAAAAACTGCTTGTGTTATTTTGACCCAGCAGTTGGTTTATTCTTTGGAGAAGAATCCTCGGTGCTACAGTTTTTAGCAGTTTTAAAACTCAAATATGTCACATTCCTTTTTATTTATTTCTTCCTCACCAGCCCTATTTCTATTGTTAGTAATCTTACATTGCAGAAAAATATGGCTTTCGTTCAGGTTTCCTCAGATAAGCCATGGGAGTATGTGACAAAATCAGTGAGTGTGTTTCGTGCTTGTGCCCTTCAAAGAACTGGCACTCCATCTTAGGTAGTATCCCACCTTGTTCCCCGAGTCCTCTGGGATCAGCTCCAGGCCTACAGCGACCCTGTACAGTATAGGATAGGAGTTACAGAGAGTGAGTGAGTGTGTGAGTGAGTGAGTGTTAGAATTAAAGCTACCTCATCACACTCAATGCATAAACGGAAGACAAAGGGGAAGTGCAACGTTGTGTTCTGGAAAAAAAAAAGTATAAATTAGCCAATGGGAACTGTTCTACTGTACGTCTACTCATTACAAAGAAAAGGAAAGCAACCTCCCTTCCATGTCATTTAGGTTACTGATTAACTTGACTTCATTCAGTGAACAAGGTTAACTCAAGAGGTAGGTAAGAATGTCTTTTTAGTTGTTAAATTGCTGTAGTATAGGAACACATGCCCAAGTGTTTTAGTGGCAAAAGTTTTTTTTTTTTTATAATAATGTTTGCTTTGATTTCCAGAAGACAGCAGACTGATGGAGTACCCAGATGAATATCTGTATAATTATACAGTGTGTTTTTTGGGATCATACTATGATGGAGTCATGGTGGAAGACAAATCCATTGAATTTCCCATAATCCTGAGTACTGTGGTCATCCTCAGTCTTCTTGGTAACATTCTGGTTGTTGTGATCAGTGTGCTCTACATGAGGCTTCGATCACTGACCATCATCTTCATACTCAACTTGGCTCTGTCGGATCTGCTGTTCACTCTCGGACTGGTGCTCACGATCTACGAACATATCTGGTCTTTGCCTCTCGGTGATGCACCGTGCAAAATCATATTCTTTGTTTTGGGTGCTGGATTTTACAGCAGCGTGGTGTTCCTGGTGCTGCTGAGCATCCACCGCTACATAGCCGCTATGCATCCTCATGCAAGCTGGAAGAAAGGACGTTGCTTCACACTTGTTTTTATCAGTGCATGGGTGGTGAGCATGTTAGCAGCAGTGCCAGTGGCAGTGCACACTGAAGCCATGCATTACGAAAGAGGCTGTATGTTCAGAAGCAAAACAGCGTTAGATGCTATTATACATGAACACAACATTATTTTTGTGTGCGCCTTTTTGGTGATTAGTTTTTGCTGCATCAGGATTCTGCACAACGTCTTCAAGTCAACAACAAACCAGGGACACAGAACTACTGGACTTGCCTTCGTTCTGGTATCTGTGTTCTTTATTTGTTGGGCTCCTTTTAACATAATGATTTTTCTGTACACCCTTTCTTATCATCACATTGTGTTTTCTCCTGCCTTTTTTCACGCCACCTACGTCTGCCACTTTGTGGCTTCCAGCCGTTGCTGTGTCAATCCAGTGATTTATGGTCTATTCGGTTTAAGATTCCGTGAGACGGTGCGAGAGATTTTGGAAAGACGAGCTGCTTTCAGTTCCTCCCAAGTCACGATGTTAAAACTTCATTCTGAGAGTTGTGTCAGTGTAAATAACCAAGTCCCAGAGCCAGATAAACATCGCTACATCAGAGACCTTTAAAAAAAAAATCTTCCTGCGACTTGAAAGAAGTGACTAAAGCACGCACTAACACGTTGTGTGTTATTCACTTCAGAGTGAAAAGGAAACAGAATTAAGCATGCTGTGCTGAGTTTAAGATTGTTTTATGCACAAAGAAGGTTGATACGATCAAATCTGATTTGGATCAAATGGATCAAATTTAATTTTCCTTTCATATTAATAAATCTCAATCAATGTCATGCTAGTATTGTATTGCTTTTGGTCTGCTCAAATAAACAAAAATATTGACGGAATTAAAAACTTGCGTGTTGCTTCCTGGTTTTGTTTTTCCTGTATCAGCATTATTGCACTTCCTGTTATGGTTTCAGTGTCGGCATCAGCATTTTTTTATTTTTATTTTTTGCTGCAACCTCGACATCTCATGCAACATTTTTGATTGTTAGGGAAAATCTCGAATTGAAATATTTTGCAGTGGGCATTATCTAGCAACTATACTGACCTACGCTATATGCCTTAAACCATGTTAATTATTTTTACATTTTTTCTCCTATTACAAACTTTTGCACATACACACATGGAATTTGGGTCCACATGCTTTCATTAATCCTCAAACTGTAACACATCTGTATACTGTATATATATATTTTTATCTAATCCTCCAAACAATACTGATGTAAAGGAGGAGCTTCACCAAGGGGGATTTGGAAGTAGGAGCCTAACTGGAACGGACGGTCACATGGTCTGTATTTGACATAAATACTGCTGGTTGGATACAGTACGCTATATGACCAAAAATAGTATGTGAACACCTGACAATCACACCTATAAACTACAGGGTGTCCCAAAAAATTTGACATCAGGGTCCTCTCTCCCTCTCTTAAGCGTGCTTGTTTGTCTTCTCGATTTCTTTCTTTCTTTTTCTTTGGCCCTGATACCCTACCGGTGCTACCTACAGTAATTAAGCACACGAAGTGCCGAGGTATCAGGACCCTTAAATAAACATGCTGCCAGGTGAGGCGCATTCACGTTGGTTTTCACCGGTTGTTTTGGACTTTTTGGGCCAAACAGTGTATGTATCCTCTCCGTTCTTTTCTGATCATTTCTTTCTTTCTTTCTTTCTTTCTTTCTTTTAAATAAGTCATTAAAATCAGATTTTTTCGCACCCCACTGAAATTCTTTGCTCTGTCATTGCTATCAAAAAATAAAGAATTTAAATAAAGCAGTCTTGAGTTTCAAACTGAATCATGAAATGATTTTAATTGAGAGTCATGGAGAAAATGGTAAAAAAAAAAAAAATGAAGATAAAGGATACTGGTTAAAGATGACACAAATCTGGACGAAGAATCTGGACGAACTTAAAAACGCAATCAAAACCAAAATGAAAGTAATAATGTATAAGACAGGACCGAAACCACTATGCTGAAAGCAGAAAATCAACAGGCACCAACCAATGTCACAATAAGGCTGGTGCACAGTGGAGCATAGTGCATACAAGGCAAGCTGCAATGCACCGTGGTTTCACACCTTTCCTTCATAGTCAGAAATAACCTTTTTTCAAAACTATAAACAGTATAGTAAAAGATGTCAAAATCTCATTTGGTCTTCAGCCAGAGGATACAACTAATGAGCAAGCTTGATTCAAAACAAATCGTATGGATTTCATTCATATAAATTAGAATTATATCAGATATCCTTGCTTTACTTTTGAGAAGCCAGAACACTGATGGAGATACTCTTACTGGAGGATGATGAAGATATGTTTGATTATTAATTTTATGATGATGAACTGAACACTTAATGGATTTTATTATTATTGACATATAATAATAAAATGACATATTTGAGCTCATGTCAGGGGATATAACCAAAAATAAGTTAATAAATTAAAATACATTTCATATAAGTGAAACATTATGGAAATAATGCTCTTGGAGATATACTGTATCCCCATAGCCACGCTCCATAATCTTGATGGATACTCTTTTCTTTTTATACACAATGTTTTCTCTCTTCTTTTTGCCTCTTCCTTCAGGAATCCTTTTCTCTTTCCCACTAACACTCACACATTGAGCAATGTGCATTTCTTGCTTTTATCCATAAAGAAAGCATTGTTTTATCATTTGATTTTGAAATGTTTATCATAATTGTTTTTTTAATCCAACCATGTTTTTTTTCTCTCAAATATGACGATTCCCCACTATTCTCCCAGGTTTTAATTTTTTTTTTTTTTTACAGTTTTTAACTCATTTTGAGTAGTTTCAATTATCTCTTTAGTTGTTTTCTTTGCCTTATTTGAACATTCTGAAACAGAGTAACATCTTTGTCACTAGTACAGGATATGTCTTCTGATATGGTTGTTTAAGAAATGAGAAGCTACTCACACCACATTAGGTTAGGGAGTAAATAATGTGTTGCCAGCTGAACCATATTAACCAGTACAGTAATCATCCAATAGAAGGCTATTAACTATATTTCCTTGGTTAAATCAAGGTGATTATTTAGATCATCTGTGTCTTGTTCCTCCCCAATGTAATTGTAACAATCACTCCTATTGCAGAGCCTCGTCTACCCCGTCCCAAAAACTTTTCTTGTGATTGTAGTTCCTGTCAGGGCTCTCAAATTTCCCCACAGACCGCTCCAAGATTGCTTACATAATTACCCTTCTTTCAGACAAACCCGGTTGGGCAATCCCAGGAGTTCAGAGGAGTTCAAGAGTTTTTGATCATCCATTCAGTGGTCAAAAGGCTTCCAAACACCTGCTTTCTCTCCATCAGGGCTAGTGCAGTGCAGCAGACTTCGACATCGATAGTCTGCTTTTAGAGTGGGTTGTCAGAGTTCCTTTAAGATGAATTAGCCATCCGTGAGCCTGCTGCTGATCTCGAGTCCCTCATTATATTGGCCATCTTCCAGAGAGGAAGGTGGCTCATGGCAGGGCATCTCTATCTCAGGTTCCTATGAGCAGGTCAGTTTCTTCAGTAGTGTACCCTCCAGGGCATCCGTAGTCCCTGAACAGTGTTGTGAGTCCACGGGGGAAATGCAGTTCGGTCGCTCCAGGATGTCCCCTAACAAGAGAGAATGCTGCATGTGGGAGCAGCGTTGCCTTTACTGTGGATCTTCTGGCCACTTTCGCTCCTCTTGTCCTGAGCACTTGGGAAATGGGGGCCTCTGCAGATGGGGGATGGGGCAAATGAGAGCTCCTTCCACTAATGCCATCCTATCTATTCCTGCCACCCTGATCCTGGGAGGGTCACCAGATTCCGGTCCAGGAGATGATTGATTCAGGTGCTGCTAGCAATTACCTAGATCTATCCATGGCTGAACAATTTAACCTCGGTCATGGCAGCAATGCCTTTGGACAGCAGACACCAGCAGGAGGAGACCTTTTATCTTATTGACTCATTGCACACACACATAATCCCGATATCGACTGGTCCGCTGGCACTAATCTCAGCTGGGGTGCCACTTGCCAAGTTACCTGCCTAGTTCATAATCCACCTGCACCTAGTTCTGAGTTTCAGGAGACTATCAACCTCTCTCGAGTCACCAGTTGCTATTTGGCAATGTATATTGTTATACAAGGCAATGTTTAGCAAGTCCCGAGTCACATCCTTACCAGCTCATCACCCCTATGACTGCGCTATTGACCTGCTCCCTGTCTCCTCCTGAGCGTGAAGCAGTGGACACTTACATCAAGGGTACTTTGGCAGCGGCATTTTCCGTGCCACTACTTACAGTATCCAGTTGGGATTCACCTCCCTCTGTAACTGGATCCTGGACTTTCTGACCGAAAGACCTCAGGCAGTGCGGATCGGGAACTACACCTCCAGCACCACCACACTGAGCACTGGGGCCCCCCAGGGCTGCGTGCTTAGTCCCTTGCTGTTCACGCTGCTGACTCATGATTGTGTAGCGACACACAGCTCCAATCACATCATCAAGTTTGCCGATGACACAACCGTCTCATCAGCGAGAACGACGAGTCAGCGTACAGAGAGGATGTGCAGAGGCTAACTGACTGGTGTAAGGACAACAACCTGTCTCTGAACATCGATAAGACCAAAGAGATGGTTGTTGACTTCAGGAGGACACAGAGCGAGCACTCTCCACTTAGCATCGACAGTTCTCCTGTGGAGATCGTCAAGAGTACAAAATTCCTGGGTGTCCACCTGGAGGAGAACCTCACCTAGTCCCTCAACACTAGCTCTTTGCACAAGAAAGCCCAACAATGTCTTTTCTTCTTGAGAATGCTGAGAAAGGCACAGCTTCCACCACCAATCCTCACCACTTTCTATAGAGGAACTATCGAGAGCATCCTGAGCAGCTGCATCAGTGTCTGGTTTGGAAATTGTACCATATCAGACCGCAAGACCTTACAGCGGATAGTGAGGACAGCTGAGAAGATCATCTGGGTCTCTCTTCCCTCTATCAAGGACATATACATCACACGCTCCATCCGCAAAGCCACCAGCATTGTGGCTGACCGGACACACCCCTCACACTCACTCTTCACCCTTCTGCCATCTGGAAAAAAGTACCAAAGCATTAGGGCACTCACATCCAGATGTAACAGTTTTTACCCACAAGCCATCCGTCTCCTCAACACAAAGAGACTGGACTGATAAACACACACACACACACACACACACACACACACACACACACACACACACACACACACACACAAATCACTTGGACGAACTAAATAACATCTGGACTGAACTGATGAACACACATGCACAATCACACTGATATACCTACCTACCTGTGCTGTTCTTCGCAATTTTTGCACAATATTTATTTCACTGCTATTTGCACACTATATTCTTGTCACAATGTAAACTGTTTACTGCTGCTCTTCCCACTACCTCAATTCATACTTCATCAAAAAAAGTACTGTTATGTGTTACATTGTTGTGTCTGTCATGTACCTCCTTGTTTGCACATTTGCACGTGCACTTTGTCTATTGTGTATTTTTTGTATAGGATTTGATACTTCTTTTAGGTTAACTTAAAAATGTAAAAAATTAAAAATTTGTGTTGTAAATTTATGTTGTTGCATGTATATAGCACCTTGATCCTGGAGGAACATTGTTTTGTTTCACTGTGTACTAACTGTATATGGTTGGAAAGACAATAAAAGCCTACTTGACTTGGAAAGGCGTCTTGGGGAAGAAAGATGGAGGTCTGAGAACGTGTATCAATTACTAGGCCCTCAACAAGATCACTGTTCGAAATTGATATCCCCTTCCTCTCAAGGCTTTTGAACTACTTCAGTCAGCCATAACATTATGTCTACCCACCTAATATTGGGCTGGTCCCCTTTTGTCATCAAAACAGCCCTGACTCATCAAGGCATGGTCTCCCCTAGACGTCTGAAGGTGTGCTATAATAGCAAGCGATCAGTAGCAGATTGTTTAAGCCCTGTCCTTGTCGCAGGGATTTTCCGTACTTGGTTTTCCTTTCTTACCAAATTTGCTCTGTTCACTGAAGACCAGGAACATCCTACAATAACTGCACTTTTGTAGATGGACTGACCCAGTCATATAGTCATCAGAATTTGGTTGAATTTATTTCTATTGAACACATTATACAGTAGTTATTTATATACACCTACAGCTAATATCACTTATTGTGAAATTATATTAACTCAAATAGAAGAAGAGTTTTTGACTTATTTTTCTATGTTCACAATTTTTTTATATGTTTTGCAATTTTTGAACTGTCATGTATTGTATCACGGTGGAAAAATAAATCATTTAAATGAATCAGACTTGCGTTTGAAAGATAAATATTTAATTTGAAAGGTATGAAAAATTAGTAAAGAGAAAAAAGGCTGGATAAAGATACTCATATATATCAACGTTAATGCATATGGTTAATTTAGAAATTTTAATGTCATATTTAATTTTTTTTTTTAGATAATAATGATAATAAATATATAAATCCTTTTCCGAGCTCCATTTTTTCACGCTCCAGCGAGACACAATGACTGATGGGAATTTTTTTATTGGAATGCACCTTTAGGTGACCAAGGAAACCTCACCAGGTGTGCTGAACTGCAAGTTTCATTATAAAAAGATAGTACTTTGGATAAAACCAAGATTGTGTGCTTGAGCTAGCTTAAAGGGAAAACTGTTTTTCCCTTTAAGCTAGCTCAAGCACACAACTGTTTTTACAAGAATAGATTACATGTAAGACACTGTAAAATGCTGTGAATATATGGCAGTTGGCAGAAGCTATACTTTAATTGCACTTCATATGCATTCATACACAATTCGAATGTCAAGGGCAAAACTAATCAGCGTCAAAATCAAAATATTAGTGGTGTTCCTACTCTATAGCACAAAAGCTCCCAAGCTTGTGTCAAGCAGAAAAAGGCGTGTCCAAGCAAAGCCTCGCGTTTGCCGGAATCACGTGACCACCTAAGTAAAGACTCATGCACATGAAGTCTCAATGTGGTGAATGATTATATTGAAGATTTTTGTTCTTACATTTATGCATCATAATTTGCAGGGGGGGGGGGGGGCACTAATTGTTCTCCCATTCTAAACCTTCAGTTAATTTGCAAAGATTTTGCTTATGTGCATAAACATGTCCTTGATCAGTGTATTTTCAAACAACACATACACAACTGTCATGGCTGTTAATGATGAATGCAATATTACAGTACTTGCAGCTGCACATAGAGTACATATTAATTGTGCTGCTTGTGATGTTACAATCTTGTTGCTACACAGAATTTGTCCACTAGGTGGCAGGACAATGAGCACTTGAATGAAGCTTTATGAAATGAACCCTTTATTAAGACTATACTGTACACCTAAATAAGACTTTATCTCACTGTCACTGCAAAATGTCACTGGCAAAACAACGGCTTGGTAATGTCAGACTAAGGCCATGTCAACACATAGCAGGGTATAATTTTTAAAATAGCTTTGTCCACATGAAAACGCAAAACGCCCTGTTAAGTGCTGTTAGCGATTTGTAGATGTCCGACTGGGTCTCCGCCGTCGCTGTCTGCGGGGTCTGTGTTGTCGAAGTTTTGTACTTTACTGTAGCAGCAGTAGCAGTGAGCTTCGTAGTATATTCAGGCACCTCTGTTCGTGAACAGAGTGTAAGTATGCACATGTATGTACACCCATGTAGAAAGTCCAGTAAGCAATAGTGACACAGTCACGAGTTTACTGTACGCAAGTCCACTATTACACAAATATCCTCATAAACAAACCTGACGTCAAATCAAGGAGACGAGCACACAGACAATGACATCATGGGCAGACAAGGTGACGTTACACCAAGCCAAAATCTCTGTTTTGGAAGTTTTGGAAAATCGTCACTTTGGACAGAATTTTCCAAAAGCTCAGGCGTGGATCTGATGTGTCCCAGGGAAGTTAGCCTCTACCCAGTGCAACTACTGTGACAGTAGCTGTTGGCATACAGTAACGTTACAGTAAGTAGCATGCTCAGTGTAGGTACAGTGATGGATGATGGATGACTTGTTTTGCTGTGAAGAAATCAGTATACCAGCCGTATACACAGTTTATAAACAGAAAAGCAAATAATGTCTAAAATACTCGGAGCTTTAATGGCTACAAGATTAAAGGTAGAAAAACTATATATATTCTGACCCCCAACTTGGGCACAGTTTTACCAGGAAATGTTGATGGGCTCTGAGGTTAAGACTTCCAGTCCAGTGTCTCATGCTTCGAAACCTTCCACTGCAGAAAAAAAAAACAAAAGAGGAAGACAGTGGGGAATTCCAACAGTGTCATCATTTTACAGCTGCTCAGGACACATAAAAGCAAAGGAGCATCAATAATTGGTGTTATTTCAGTAACTGTTTTAACTTCAGTCAGTAAACCAAGTCATAATCCAGGACAATGGAAATATGTAAGAACACTTATTTCAACTTGATTTGTTTTTGTTTTTTTTAACTACCATTAAAACTACTGATAATTAACAAACTCAAATGATTCTTCTTTTTTTTTTTTTCTGATTCAGTCGTGATCACTTCCTCATTATATATATTCTTACTGGCACCATAAAATAAAATTACCCTCAGTTTTATACAAACGACAACAACGTTAATGTCAAATACTGTTCTATATGAAAGAAGCATTTTCCTTTTCATACAGTATCTGAAGGAGCTGACATTAGCAGCTTTAACATTAGTTCTCTGTGATTTACATTGGAAGGTTTATATTAATGTGCTTCTTAAAAACGTTAATCACATGAATGCGCTCATTGTGAAATTACTTAACCATGTAATATTAAACTGGTTCTTTATTTTTTTTATATCAGATATTAAAATGTCTGATTTAATGTTACAAAGGCTACATTTACAATACCAGCTTAAAGTGACTCAACTCCTTTTTATTTAACCCCAGATCAGATTTTTTAGGGTTGTTGAATGCACAAATTGGATATTTTTCCAGACATTAATATGTGATCTTAGATTGGATACAAATCTATCACGTGGTCATGCCACCAGAATGAGATCTGTCAGTCGGCTTTCTTCCTTCTCCTGGACTTTACAGCCGACTAAATGCTTGCCGTCCTAGAGAGCAGTCACAACATGCAAATCTGATCTGACCAAAAC
Organism: Clarias fuscus; assembly: GCA_030347435.1. NCBI lineage: Eukaryota > Metazoa > Chordata > Actinopteri > Siluriformes > Clariidae > Clarias > Clarias fuscus. The sequence continues at coordinate 5,826,684 of CM059221.1, forward strand.
GTCTGAATTGAGCAATGCGATTTGTAATGTGAACGTAGACAAAGATATTGATTTGACAATATGATGAAGTTTTATGTTAGATGTATATTTACCATTCATACTGTATGTAGTTGCAATAATTGCTTTGCTTTTCAGAAACCACCACAACAACAGATTATCCATATCTATTTACCAGTGAGGATTATTTTGATTATTATGAACTTAGCAACGAAACATTCAAATCTGAAGACATACACATTCAATTTCCCATAATCCTCAGCATTGTGATCACCCTCAGTCTCATTGGTAATTTTCTGGTTGTTGTGATCAGTGTATGCTGTATGAGGCTCAGATCACTGACCAGCATCTTCATACTCAACTTGGCTCTGTCAGACCTGCTGTTCACTGTCGGACTGGTGCTCAGGGTTTATCACCTTATCTCGGGTTTGACTCTCAGTGATGCAGCATGCAAAGTCATTCACTATACTTTCTCAGCTGGATTTTACAGCAGCATTATGCTCCTGGTACTGATGAGTGTTCAGCGATACACAACCACAGTGCACCCTCACTCAGGCTGGAAGAACAGACGTCGCATCACATGTGTTTTTGTCTTTGCATGGGTGGTGAGCCTCTTGGCAGCGTTGCCAGTTGTGATACTCACTGTAGCATTTTCTATATCAGACGTCTGTATTGTACATATTTTTCTTACATATAAAGAAAGGATAATTTGTGTGTGTGCCTTTTCGTTCCTGACTGTTTACTACATCAAGATTCTGCACATCGTTGTCAAATTACCAACAAACCAGAGACACAGGACTACTGGACTCGCCTTCATTCTCGTAGTTATGTTCTTCATTTGTTGGGCTCCTTATAACATAGTAAGTTTCCTGGAGACCTTGCCATATTACCAAATAAATCTTTCGATGGAGTTCAAAGAACATCTCGATTACACAAACTACATCTGCCGTCTTCTGGTCTTCATCCGATGCTGCCTCAATCCAGTGATCCATGCTTTGTTTGGCCTCAAATATCGTAAGATTATGCGAGAGATTTTTCGAGCTCCTACAAACTCTGCACAATCGGAGACTGGAGAACATCCTCTTCAGCTGAGTCGGGACAGTTTAAACAATCAAGTCCCAGAGCAGGATATAAATCAAGATTACCATGAAATACAAACTTTCTCTTAAGTTAAGACCAACATTGTTTTTTTTTTATGGTGTACAAGGCAACAACAGGAAAACATCAAAGTTGATATTGTGTGTACTATTTGATAATAAGCAGCTAAAATAATAGATTAAGTTTTTTTCAAGACCCAAGAGACCTCTTGGGCCATTTCCTATTGGCTCACAACATCAATGTTTGTAAATTCATCAATGTTACTAAAAGATACACACGCACAATTATGTCATAACATTAGCACAATATAACCTTAGCACATTAATATGGTAACACCTTAATAGGAGCAATTCATAATTTATTCATGGGGTCATGGGAAGTCTCGGGTATTTCCCAGGAGTCTACAGGCATGAGGCTGGGCATACTGTACACATGCATACAGTAAGCACACACTCATACACTCAATAACTCACTACGGGCATTTGAGGATCACCAGTTTCACTAATCTGAATGTCTTTAGGGGAGAAAACCCACCAAGGACATGAAGACTATACAAACGTAACACATACAGACCGAGGATGAACTCTAATCTTCGATCCTGGAGATGTCAGGCCACAGTGCTAACCACTACGCCACTGTACCGCCAGAGCAGCCATAATCAGTCATATGAAAGATGAAATATATGATAACACAGTATATGTGTGAAAGCAAAGATAAAGCTATAGCTTTCTTATGCATGAAAATATTGGGCCATTGTGCTTATTTTTAATATCTTTTGTAATGTTGCTGTTGTTGTTGTTGTTGTTGTTTAAAAGCTTTTCTCAATTTCTTGCCAGATATTTTCTCTTTTTTCCTTTTTTTTCTTTCTTTCTTTTTAAATAAGTAATAAACATTGGTATCACTGTAGTTTTTTTGCACTGATGTATTAGGAAAATGTAAGAGAATAATTGAAATAGAGAATATTCAAACAGGAATCTTAATTGTGAGTCAGAATAATAAAAAAAAATCTGAAGATAAAAGAGCATTGGTTATGGATGTCACAAATTTAAATCCACAGCGCTCAGAAATTGTAATTGATGTGACTAAGCCCTGCCTCATGCCCTAAGTCTCCTGCGATAGGCTCCAGGCCCCCCGCGACGCTGAATACAGGATAAAGCGGTATACAGTAGATGATGAGTAAGTGAGTGATGTGAGATATGATGAGTTCCCTGGCTGGCCAGCCTACAGTTTTACAGTATATCAGGTAGCCCCTGTGCTTATCTTATTAGATGAAATCAGAATTCATAAAGTCTGTAGTCTGAACTAAATCAGAAATGGTCCAGAATAATTTCTGTACTAAATGAAGACTTCGAAAATGCTTGTATTATACACAGTGTACAGTATAAACAAGTGCTGTGACATCGGAGACCGTCAGTTTCAGCATCTGCTGTGATTTATACTTTTCAAAACATTTTTACATATGGATCCAGACTTTTGGACCAAACTGTATGCTTGGTTCTGTTGCCTGTATACAAATAACTCTAACATCATTAAAATAAAAAAACAATCTGGATATTTTTTTTTTTTTTTTGCTTTGTGTAAAATTCATACTGTATAAAAAGCAAGAGAAAACTCTGGTTCATGTGTTCTGGTCATGTTCAAATACCTCTAACATCTGTGGAGTAAATGGTCTCTCCACAATTTATTGATTTATGACAGATAATATTTACCCTGCATTTACCTAACATTGGAAAAATCTATTGTTTGGATTGAATACTTTTGACAAAAATGCATGTTCTCATTTTTTAAATACATGTATTATATGGTTTAAAAATATCCATAATTCATGTTCAAATAATATGAATGTATTTATTAAGGATGATATTATGTCTATAGCTGATAGCAATAATAAAAAAGATGTTAAACATTTAAAAATACATGTAAGCATTATAATGTATCTGTATGATTATCCTTATGTTATGTATATAAGGATAGATTTTAACATTATATTTCATTAAATGACGCTGGTGTAATGGTGTTTGCTGAGTTGTGTACAGAGAAAACGCTTTTGTTACATGCTTTCATTTTTACACTACAGATAAAAAGAATTGACCTCAAAAGATTTCACAGGAAGCAAAAACATGAATAAGTGGTTTGAGGGAGGGTTGAAGTCAAGTTTCGGTAACTGACGCTTCAAAAACTTCAACTGCAGAAAAAAGTTGAAGGTTTTACATATTGTTAGTGTTTACTGTATGGGTCTTTTCTTCTAACTTTTGATTTTTAACCTAGCTTTATGAAGCGTAGTGAGAAAACAAGAAGACAAAAGCAACTCCAGCATTGTGATACTCAAGACTCTGTATTAAAAAAATAGCTCCTTTATTTGTTGGGTTCCTTATAGCATATAGTGATTTTTTTAGACATCTGAACTTATTTTCAAATAAAGTTTTCTTCTGACCACCTCAGTTACACAAGCTACATTTGCCATCTTCTGGTCTTCACCTGATGCTGCCTCAATCCAGTGATGTATCTTTGTTCGGTCTAATATTTCCTAAAGTGAAATGGATTTGTCAAGCATGAGCAGTTTTATTCTCTGAACAAACAGAGATGACAGAAAGTCCTTCTGATTGGTTTATGTTAATTTAAGCGGATCATGATTTTCTGTGTATATATATATATATATATATACACACACACCAGGCAACCATGACATTATGACCATCCACCTAATATTGAGCTGGTCCCTCTTTTGTCACCAAAACAGCCCTAACGCATTAGGGCATGGTCTTCAATAAACTTCTGAAGGTGTGCTGTGTTAGCAAGCCATCAGTAGCAAATTGTTCAAGCCCTATCCCTGTCGCAGGTTTTCCTTACTACTGGCAGAAAATACTTTTATTGCGCTTCATATGCATTTATACGCAATGTGAATGTCAAAGGCAAAACTAATTATCAGAGTCATTTTTTCCCCCACAATGACATTTACAATTACTTCTTCTATAAAATAAGAAAGTTTTTTTTTTTTTTTTTTTTTTTTTAAATATCCTACATGTTAGTAACACGGCCACACGCGCGAAGGGCAAATCTGCAGACAACTAGGCAGGTTTATAGGCAGACAGAGCAGCGGACGGCCGTGGTTGCTAGGCAACCCTGCCATGTTGCTAATCAAAGAAGACGCGCTACACCTGTCCGGAAGGTTATTTTAACCCTCAGAAACCAGCACACTATGTGCGAACTTTAGGGGGTACCCTTCAGTCAATGAAAGAAAAACTCACAATGGTCACAGAAAACTTTAATCTGACAAAAGTAATAATAAATAAGAATTCTATGAATGTTAACCAATGAAAGTCAGACATTGCTTTTCAACCATGCTTCAACGGAATTATAAAAAAAAAGAACTCATGGAACAGGCCTGGACAAAAATGATGGTACCCCTAACTTAATAGTTTGTTGCACAACCTTTTGAGGCAATCACTGCAATCAAACGATTCCTGTAACTGTCAATGAGACTTCTGCACCTCTCTGCAGGTATTTTGGCCCACTCCTCATGAGCAAGCTGCTCCAGTTGTTTCAGCTCCTTCCAAAGATGCTCAATAGGATTGAGGTCAGGGCTCATAGAAGGCCACTTTAGAATAGTCCAATGTTTTCCTCTTAGCCATTCTTGGGTGTTTTTAGCTGTGTGTTTTGGGTCATTGTCCTGTTGCGAGACCCATGACCTGCGACTGAGACCCAGCTTTCTGACACTGGCCAGCACATTTCTCTCTAGAATCCCTTGATAGTCTTGAGATTTCATTGTACCCTGCACAGATTCAAGACACCCTTTGCCAGATGCAGCAAAGCAGCCCCAGAACATAACAGAGCCTCCTCCATGTTTCACAGTAGGGACAGTGTTCTTTTCTTGATATGATTCATTTTTCCATCTGTGAACATAGAGCTGATGTGCCTTGGCAAAAAGTTCAATTTTTGTCTCATCTGTCCATCTGTCCATAGGACATTCTCCCAGAAGCTTTGTGGCTTGTCAACATGTAGTTTGGCATATTCCAGTCTGGCTTTTTTATGATTTGTTTTCAACAATGGTGTCCTCCTTGGTCGTCTCCCATGTAGTCCACTTTGGCTCAAACAATGACGGATGGTGCGATCTGACACTGATGTTCCTTGAGCATGAAGTTCACCTTGGATCTCTTTAGAAGTCTTTCTGGGCTCTTTTGTTACCATTTGGATGATCCGTCTCTTTGATTTGTCATCAATTTTCCTCCTGCGGCCACGTCCAGGGAGGTTGGCTACAGTCCCATGTCATGCTGGCACTACAGTTAACAGTTTAGCTTTCATTCATCACTTCACCATCTTCATACACCCTGCATGCATTCTGCAAAGAAAGCTATAAAGCTCAGACATTTTTGCAGTTTCTTTCATACACAGGTATGAAAGCAACCCAGCTTGCTTCTTTCACAGCAAGCTGGGTTAAACAAAAAGTACCCAACTCCCTGTAAATAACCCAGAAAAATGACCCAACAGAGGAAACCCAGCGTTTGGGTAGTAAAAACAACCCAGCATTTTTTAGTGTGTAAATTTCTGAATAATATGTGCAACTGTAGTCACAGGAACATCTAGCTGCTTGGAAATGGTCTTATAGCCTTTACCTTTAACATGCTTGTCTATAATTTTCTTTCGAATCTCCTGAGACAACTCTTTCCTTCGCTTCCTCTGGTCCATGTTGAGTGTGATACACACCATGTCACCAAACAACACAGTGACTACCTGGAGCCCTATATATAGGCCCACTGACTGATTACAAGATTGTAGACACCTATGATGCTAATTAGTGGACACACCTTGAATTAACATGTCCCTTTGGTCACATTATTTTCAGTATTTTCTAGGGGTACCATCATTTTTGTCCAGGCCTGTTCCATGAGTTTATTTTTGTATATAATTATGTTGAAGCATGGTTGAAAAGCAATGTCTGACTTTCATTGGTTAACATTCATAGAATTTTTATTTATTATTACTTTTGTCAGATTAAAGTTATTTACGTACGTATGTGACCATTGTGAGTTTTTCTTTCATTGACCGAAGGATACCAACAATTTGTCCACATGTGTATAAGCGTTTCAATGCATATCGTACTGTGTTTGACTGTGTATGTGACAAATAAAATTTTAATTTGAAAATCTTTTGGATTATAATAATGACCCAAATTTATCTCATAAACTCGAGTATTATTGTATTTAGGTTTTTTTTTCCATCCCTGGTTATTTTCTCTTCCTCCTCTATTATTTTCTTTATTGTGTATTTAAATCATTGATATGTGTCTTAAGACTTACTGGCAGATTTATATATTCTGCTAAAATATTCCAAACAGTGGCTTTTAGTTGTATTCATGTGCATTTTTATAATAAGAAAGAAAGAAAGAAAGAAAGAGAGAGAGAGACTTGGCTATTTTCTTGTCACTTTTCCTTCTTATTCTAAATGTTCAGTTAATTTGCAAAGATTTTGAGATGTTGATTATGTGCATAAACACGACTGTCATTAATGAATGCCAGATCACAGTAATAGCAGCTGCATGGACATATTAATTGTGGTGCTTATGTTACTATGTAGTTGCAACACATACTTTGTCCACTAGATGTCAGTACAATGAACCCTTGAATGAAGCTTCATGAAATGAATCCTTTATTGAAACTACTGTATTGGCTGGGAAACCTCTACGCTTAAATAAGACTTTACCTCACCAGCATTACAAAATGTCACCGGCAAAACAGTGGCTTGGTAATGTCACTATAGAGTGATACATACGCTTTTTTAGCACAAAATAGGCAATATGATGAACTTTTAGTTCCTTTTAACCAACTATACAAACATGACCGAGCAAAAAATGTCACAAAAATGGAGGCCAAGAAATGTGTTTAGGTTTTAAAGAGTTCACTTTTGTTATTGGAGGCTCAAACTGTTGATAGGAATTTCAATCCTGAACAATTGAGCGACTACAGTCACAAGTCCTCATATAATATCTGTCTGCATCAGCCGAGTTCAGGGTCACGGTAAAGTGGAACCCTCCCCAGTCACCACACGCATCCCAAGCAGACCACACTGTCTTAATTAATATATGCAAAAGCTGTTGTTACATTACAAACCACACGTTGTGCACTATTTAGAAAGCTGTGCCTGTGGTTTAACCACAGGTTTCCTTCATGTCCTAGTTTGTGCATGCTCTTTATGTAAGTGTTACAGTATGTAATGTAATGTAGTTATCTTTATGTTATGAAGTCACATGACACTTGACTTACAAACAGATGTACTGTAGAACTAATGAGAAATATGATAAATTATATTGTAGATTAATAGTAGATATTACCTGTTAGGTCACTTTTGTTTCACAATGAAGAAGGGTAAATACTTATGGAAGTCTCTTTATGTGATTAATCAGCATGTTGGTGGGTTTTGAGGTTAGGACTTCCAGTGTCGCATGCTTCAAAACTTTCCAGTGCAGAAAAAGAAAAAAAAAAAAACATGTGGCATCGTAAATGCAGCTTGTTGGTGTTGATGAAAGAGGAAGACAATGGGGAATTCCAACAGTGTGATCATTTTACAGCTTCTTAGGACAAATAAAAGGACAAAGGATCGTCAATAATTGGAGTTATTTAAGTAAAGTATTTGACTTCTGTAAACCAGGTCATGATCCAGGACAAGGGAAATGGGTAAGAATTCTTATTTTAACTTGATTTGTTTTTTCACCATTAAAACCACTGATAATAAGCAAACTTAAATGATTATTTTTTTTCTGATTCAGTCGTGATCACTTCCTCATTACAATATCTGCTTACCGGCACCGTAAAATAAAACTGCCCTCAGTTTTAGGCAAACAAACTGTCACGTTTGGGTGTGCGAGGCATAAGTGCAGAGGATCCAGGTGGTAAAGGAAACGATTTTTATTTAAATAAAAAACAGGGAAAATCAAACAAACACTTAACTATATAATAAAACAAACCAAAACACGAATAAAGACAGCTGTAAACATGAACAAAACTCACAGACATTTATCACGATACGTTAACAGACGCAAGACAAGAAACTAACTGAAACTAACCTATTTATAATAAAACTAATAACCAACTCGGTTCAGGTGAGCGCCCCCTGGTCACCTGACCGAGTTGCCACATGGGAACTGAAGTTTTAACCAAACAGAACTAAACTCAAAACACAGGGCGCTTTGGCGCCCTCTAGGGGTTATCCCTGACATAACCCCCCCTCAAAGGGCGCAACTCCGGGGCGCCACAGGGGGTCCAGGGCACCCCCCCCAGGGTCCAATGTCCGCCCCTCTCACCCAGAGGCTGGCACCTATGTCCTGTGGGCCAGGTGGCTTCATGCCCCCGTTGAAGCAGGGCGGCGGAGACGGAGGAGGCTCGCCGTCCTCTTTGACGCTGGGCGGCGAAGGCAGTGGGTGCTCGCCGTCCTCGGTGACGCAGGGCGGCAGAGGATGAGGAGGCTCGCTGTCTTCGGCGGTGCATGACAGCGGCGGCGGAGGCAGAGGAAGCTCGCTGTCCTCGGCGGCGCATGACGGCGGCGGCGGAAGAGGACGCTCGCTGTCCTCGGCGGCGCATGACGGCGGCAGCGGAGGAAGAGGGAGCTCGCTGTCCTCGGCGGCGCATGAAGGCGGCGGCGGAGGAAGAGGGAGCTCGTTGTTCTCGGCGGCGCATGAAGGCGGCGGCGGAGGAAGAGGATGGAGCTCGTGCTCCTCGGCGGCGCATGAAGGCGGCGGCGGAGGAAGAGGATGGAGCTCGTGCTCCTCGGCGGCGCATGAAGGCGGCGGCGGAGGAAGAGGATGGCGCTCGTGCTCCTCGGCGGCGCATGAAGGCGGCGGCGGAGGAAGAGGATGGAGCTCGTGCTCCTCGGCGGCGCATGAAGGCGGCGGCGGAGGAAGAGGATGGAGCTCGTGCTCCTCGGCGGCGCATGAAGGCGGCGGCAGGGGAAGAGGAAGCTCGTTGTCCTCAACGGCGCACGAAGGCGGCGGCGGAGGAAGAGGAAGCTCGCTGTCCTCAACGGCGCACGAAGGCGGCGGCGGAGGAAGAGGAAGCTCGCTGTCCTCAACGGCGCACGAAGGCGGCGGCGGAGGAAGAGGATGGCGCTCGTGCTCCTCGGCGGCGCATGAAGGCGGCGGCGGAGGAAGAGGATGGAGCTCGTGCTCCTCGGCGGCGCATGAAGGCGGCGGCGGAGGAAGAGGATGGAGCTCGTGCTCCTCGGCGGCGCATGAAGGCGGCGGCGGAGGAAGAGGATGGCGCTCGTGCTCCTCGGCGGCGCATGAAGGCGGCGGCGGAGGAAGAGGATGGAGCTCGTGCTCCTCGGCGGCGCATGAAGGCGGCGGCGGAGGAAGAGGAAGCTCGCTGTCCTCAACGGCGCACGAAGGCGGCGGCGGAGGAAGAGGAAGCTCGCTGTCCTCAACGGCGCACGAAGGCGGCGGCGGAGGAAGAGGAAGCTCGCTGTCCTCAACGGCGCACGAAGGCGGCGGCGGAGGAAGAGGATGGCGCTCGTGCTCCTCGGCGGCGCATGAAGGCGGCGGCGGAGGAAGAGGATGGAGCTCGTGCTCCTCGGCGGCGCATGAAGGCGGCGGCGGAGGAAGAGGAAGCTCGCTGACCTCGGTGGCACTGTGCAGCGGCGGCAGCTCGCTGTGCATGACGAAGGCGCGGTGCAGCGGCGGCAGCTCGCTGTGCACGATGAAGGCGCGGTGCAGCGGCTGCTCGCTGTCCACAATGACGGCGCTGTGCGGCGGTGGCAGCTCGCTGTGCTCGGCGGCACTGTGCAGCGGCGGCCGCTCGCTGTCCACAACGAAGGCGTGGTGCAGTGGCAGCTGCTCGTTGTCCACCACGAAGGCGCGGTGCGGCGGCGGCAGCTCGCTGTGCTCGGCGGCGCGGTGCAGCGGCGGCGGCTCGCCATCGACGAAGCAGCTGCGCGGCAGAATATAGAGCTCGCTGTCGTCGTTGCCGCCGCTGTGCGGCGGAAAGATGAGCTCGCCGTCTTCGTCGTCGCTGCCGCACTCGCTTTCATCGTCGAGAGTATACAGCATATAGTAGTGCTCACCGCTGTCATCGTAGACCTCCATGCAGTTGAGCTCACCGTCTTCGTCGCTGCTGAAACCCGGGAAAGGAGCTGGCAGGTCTGGACCTTCCTCGAGGCGTATCTGCATCAGCATTCCCTGGAGTTCAGCTACCTGCTCCTGCAGGTTACGGATGCGCCATTCATTCCCTTCGGCGCTCCGCCCGACGCTGCTCCAGTTTAGCTGGGAGGCTGCTCCCGGCTGTGCATACCGCCCGCACGCCGTTCCTTGTAGCCGCACGCTGTGGGGTGCCCCTTCCCCCCGCTCACCTCCGAAACTAGACCTCCTGGTCTCTGCCTTCCGGCCGGTGCGGGGACTCATGTCACCCCGAGCTGCGCCACCTCTGAACGGCGTGCGCCGTATCGCCAGCCGGCAGCCGTCCCAGTCACGCTGCCGTCTTAGCTCCTCTTGCTCCTTCCTTTCCGGTTTCCCTCTCCGCCTTCCACTACGCCGTTTGGTTCCCCTCCTGCTCTCCGCGTCGGTTTCCCAAACTCCAAGCATCGTTGCCCCCCCCAAAAGAATCTGCCCGGGGCAGGGCTCCTCTGCTATGCCTCTTTGGAGGTCTTGCGTTCTGTCACGTTTTGGTGTGCGAGGCATAAGTGCAGAGGATCCAGGTGGTAAAGGAAACGATTTTTATTTAAATAAAAAACAGGGAAAATCAAACAAACACTTAACTATATAATAAAACAAACCAAAACACGAATAAAGACAGCTGTAAACATGAACAAAACTCACAGACATTTATCACGATACGTTAACAGACGCAAGACAAGAAACTAACTGAAACTAACCTATTTATAATAAAACTAATAACCAACTCGGTTCAGGTGAGCGCCCCCTGGTCACCTGACCGAGTTGCCACATGGGAACTGAAGTTTTAACCAAACAGAACTAAACTCAAAACACAGGGCGCTTTGGCGCCCTCTAGGGGTTATCCCTGACACAAACAACCAAACCATTAATGTTAAACACTGTTCTAAATGAAACAAGCATTTTTAAAATTTTCAAATCTGAAGGTGTTTTTTTTATTTATTTATTTATTTATTTTTTACTTTTCACAACAGCAGCTTTAGTTCTGTCTGTAATTACATTTATAGGTTTATATGAATGCGCGTCTTAAAATCCATTAATCATATGAATGTGCTCATTGCAATAGTACTTCAGTGTCACATAATCAAACCCTAATATTAAACTGATTTTTTTATGAACAAACGCTACATTTACATTATCAGCCTGAAGTGACTCAATTCTGATTTTTTAAAATGTATTAAACATTATATCATCTTTGTAAATGAAAGCAATCATAAAAAACCCGGGATTTTTTTTAAGTACATTTAAGCATTATAATGTATCTCTGTGGTATATTTATTTATTTATTATCCTTAATAATATTAACCAGATTTTTTATTAACACGGATGATGGCTCCGATTTTTTTAAACACCAGATGGAATTTTTTAGGCCTATTTTAATGCATGTATCTGATATTTTTCAGACATTAATATGTACTAATATGTACTAATTGATCTGTATAATTTCGGTATGTAGTCATGTGACCTTGATGAGAGTCAGTTGGCTTTCTTCCTTTTCCTGGACGTCAACAAATACTTGCCGTCCTCCAGAGCAAAATCCCAAACATTGTTTGAAAGTGATGAGCAGTCACGCTAACTCATGTGTTTTAACCCAGATCACACAAGCATAGACGTATCCATGTGCACATGCGTTACACATTAGCGTCAGATAAAAGTCACTTGTGAATGTGAAGCTTTATGGCACACACTGACCAAAAAGACCAAAAAGTCTAAATTGAGCAATGCGACTTATAATGTGAACGTAACCAGAGATATTGATTAAAAAAAAAAGCTTTTCTGTTAGATGTTTATTTACCATTCATATTCAGTTGCAATACTTTCTTTACTTTTCAGGATCGAGCACAACAACAGACATGGATATGAATATGGGAATTATTATAATTATTATAAACTGGACAATGAAATATTTAAACCTGAAAGCCGACACCCTCAATTTCCCATAATCCTCAGCACTGTGATCACCCTCAGTCTCATTGGTAACGTCCTGGTTGTTGTGATCAGTGTATGCTGTATGAGGCTCAGATCACTGACCAGCATCTTCATACTCAACTTGGCTCTGTCAGACCTGCTGTCCACCGTCGGACTGGTGCTCAGGGTTTATCACCTTATCTCGGGTTTGACTCTCAGTAACGCAGTGTGCAAGGCAATTTTCTATATTTTCCAAGTTCAGTTTTACAGCAGCATCACGTTCCTGGTACTGATGAGCATTCAGCAATATAAAGCCACGGTGGACCCTCACTCAGGCTGGAAGAACAGACGTCGCAACGTATACATTTTTAGATTTGCATGGGTGTTAATCCTCTTGGCAGTGCTGCCAGTCGTGATGCACACTGTAGCATTTCCTGAATCAGACGTCTGTATGTACAGCAGCCATATTGTACATATTTCTCTTACCTATAAAGAAAACATTTTTTGTGTGTGTGCCTTTTTGTTCCTGACTGTTTACTACATCAAGATTCTGTGCATTAATGTCAGGTTACCAACAAACCAGAGGCACAGGACTACTGGACTCGCCTTCATTCTCGTAGTTATGTTCTTCATTTGTTGGGCTCCTTATAACATAGTAAGTTTCCTGGAGACCTTGCCATATTACCAAATAAATCTTTCGATGGAGTTCAAAGAACATCTCGATTACGCAAACTACATCTGCCGTCTTCTGGTCTTCATCCGATGCTGCCTCAATCCAGTGATCTATGCTTTGTTTGGCCTCAAATATCGTAAGATTATGCGAGAGATTTTTCGAGCTCCTACAAACTCTGCACAATCGGAGACTGGAAAACATCCTCTTCAGCTGAGTCGGGACAGTTTAAACAATCAAGTCCCAGAGCAGGATATAAATCAAGATTACCATGAACTACAAACTTTCTCTTAAATTAAGACCAACGTTTTTTTTGTTGTTGTTGTTGTTTTGTTTTTTGTTTTTTTGTACAACGCAACAACAGGAAAACATCAAAGTTGATATTGTGTGTACTATTTGATAATAAGCAGCTAAAATAATGGATTAAGTTTTTTCAAGACCCAAGAAACACAATCTGAGACCTCTTGGGCCATTTTCTACTGGTTCACAACAACAATGATTATAAATTCATCAATGTTACTAAAAGACTCGCACGAATAATTATGTTGTAACATTAACACAATATAACCTTAGCACATTAACACTAGGAACACCTTAAAAGGAGCAACTGATAATTTATTCATAAATTTTCTATACTGCTTATCCTGTATGGGGTCATGGGAAGTCTGGAGTATTTCCCAGGAGTCTACAGGCATGAGGCCAGGCATACAGTACAGTACACATACATAAGCACCCTCATTAACTCACTACGGGCATTTGGGGATCGCCAGTTTCCCTAATCTGAATGTCTTTAGAGGAGAAAACCCACCAAGGACATGAAGACTCTTCATACACATACAAGCCCACCACCGGAGCAGCCATAATCAGTCATATAAAAGATGAAATATATGATAACACTTTCTGTGATTACATTGAAAGGTTTATAATAATGAGCATTTTAAAATACATATATCATATGATTGTAATAGTACTTCAATGTAACATAATCTAACCCTAATATTAAACTGATTTTTTATTAACAAGGCAGTTTTAATTAAACAAACGCTACATTTACATTATCAGCCTGAAGTGACTCAATTCTTTTCGATTTTTTCAAAAATGTTTTAATTAAGCATTAATTATATATTGATTAAACATTATATCATCTTTGTAGATGAGAGCAATAAGAAGAAGCAGGGAAAGCTTTAAAAAATACACTTAAGCATTATAATGTACATGCTGTATGGTTATCCTTAATAATATTAATTCATAACTCAATTGCGATTTTTTTGTAATTCCAGATTGAATTTTTTTTTTTTACGCCTATTTGAATGCACAAATCTGATATTTTTCAGACATTAATATAATAGTTCTAAATTTCAGTATGTAGTCATGTCTTTAGAGGAGAAAACCCACCAAGGACATGAAGACTATGCAAACTTAACACATACAGACTGACTATGGACCCACAGGGAGGTGGCAAGGCCACTGCGATAAACACTATACCACTGTACCGCCGGAGCAGCCATAATCAGTCATACTGTATAACAGATGAAATAAATGATCAGTAACACTGTATGTGTGAAAGTAAATATACAGTAAAGCCTTAACTTTCTAATTTATGAACATATATTAAATCAAATTAAGGGGCATTGGGGCTGTATTTAATATATTTTGTAAGGTTGCTTCTAAAGGAAGCTTCTCCTATTTTCTTGGCAGATATATTTTTTGCCTTCTTTCTTTTTTTTTTAATAATTGCTAAAAACTGGAATCATTGTATTTGTTGCACTGATGTTTTATTATAGGAAAATGTAAGAGAACATTTTAAATAAAGAATATTCAAACAGAATCATTAACTATCTTAATTGTGAGTCATGGATGCCACAAATTTAAATACACAGAGCCCAGAAACTTCACCAAACTAAAATGAAAGTGTATTGATGTGACTGAGATATGATGAGGATTGTGATATGGCTGCCCCTTGGCTTATCTTCTTTTTTTTTTTTTTTTTTTTTTAATGAAATCGGAATTCATGAATCTGTAGTCTAAATTAAATCAGAATTTGTCCAGAATAATTGTTGCACTAAATGAAGTTTGCAAAATCTGTATTATACACAGCATATACACAAGCGCTGTGACATCAGAGACTGTCAACATGAGCATCCTGGCCAGGAATCGAACCCGACCCTCGAGGTGCAAGGCGACTGTGCTAACCATTACACCACTGTGCCACCCCTGCTGTGATGACTACTTTAATTCATTTTATTTCCATGGATACAAATAACTCTAAAATCAATAAGAAAAAAAATGGTATAATCTTTGTTTTTGTTTTTTGTTTTTGGTCAAATTTCATCCTTAAAAATAAGAACTATTCATATTGTATAAAAGCAAGACAAAAACCTGTTCTGGTCCTGTGCAAATACCTAACATCTGTGGAGTAAATTGTCTCTCAACAATTTATTGTTGATAATATTTACCTTATGTTGGGAAAATCTATTGTTTGAATTGAATACTTTTAACAAAAATGCATGTTCTCTTTTTTTTTTTTAAATACATGTATTATTTTATATTAAAAACATAATTCATATGTTAAAAATTTCATATTTCATATTTTTAATATATTATTATTATTATTATTATTATTTTATTTTATTTTATTATTATTTTTTTAAATTTCTTAACTTAGTTCCTTATTTTATTTTATTTTATAATTATTACTATATTATTTTATTATTTATGTGAAGCACTTTGGGACATTCTTGTTTTTTAAAGTGCTATACAAATAAAGATGAGCTGAGTTGAGTTGAGTAAAAAATATGAATTAAGCATCAATTATATATTTATTAAGCATTATATCATATGATAGCAATAACAATAAGCATTATAATGTATCTGAATGAACATCCTTATGTTATAGTTTTCTTTGATTATATTAAATCCTGCTTATGTAATGGTGTTATTATTTATTTATTTTTGCTGAGCTGTGAACAGATAAAACTGTTCTGTTACATACTTTGATTTTTAAACTCAAGATAAAAAAAAAAAAAATACCTCAAAGCATTTGCAGGAAGCAATGCCATGATCAGGTTGTTTGGTGAATTGGGGGAGGGGTGAAGTCATGAGTTCCAGTAACTCACGCTTCAAACCCTTAAACTGCAGGGAAAAAAATTGCGTTTCCTGTACGAATCTTTGCTTCTAACTTTTGATTTTAGCCCGAGCGTCATTGTTAACCCAGCTTTGTGAAGAGCAGTGAGAAAGTGACTCCAGCTCTACACATGCTTAGTACAAATTAAAGGAAAGGAACTCATTTAATTATAAATTAAAGGATTTATTTGACTTCAATCAATAAATCAGTCCACAATTCTGTAAAAGGAAAATGGGTAAGAATTCATATTTCAACTTTTTTTTTTTTTCATCATTAATAGATGAGTGTTAAAACCTTTGAATGTTTTACTAGAGATCATTTGGTAACTTCTCTTATCAGCATCTCTGACACAAACTTTGTCCGTAATTCAACTTCTCGGTTTGTATTAATGCACATAGCATATGAATTATATGAATTATATGAATGTGCTCATTATATTAATATTTAATACATATAATCTACACCTGATAACAAACGGATTTTCACTTACAAATATGTTTTAGGTTAACACATCGTTAAGAATTGTTCATATTGTTAGATTTTGTAACTGTGTGAAAGGAGTCTAAAAATTTCGCAAGAATTGGCTTCAAGTTTATTGCAAAAGTAAGAAAGGCAAATGAAATTTTGCTTTTTCATTTGCTTTTCATTTGTATATAAAGATGAGGGATGAGATACAGTAGGATGTACGCGCCAAAACCACCAGACTGAAATAAAAAAAAAAACCATCAACAGAAAGCAAGCAAAACTTTGCTTTTTAAATAAAGTCTTGCTTTCCTGGGAAGATCTTCATGATAATCACTCTGGATAAGAGCGTCTGCCAGATGCCTAAATGTAAATGAGAGCCAGGTTCATCGTGGTGCTTGATGGGTTTAAACAGTTGTTTATTAACTGTTGTTGTTGTTGTTACTTAATTACCATATGTGTGTGGTTCTAGCCACCAAAAACAACCACTAGGGGGTGATTTTCATGGCCGATTTTGGAGGATATTTCTTCATGCACATGTGCATACACCAAGACTTAAAAGTGCCTACCTTTAAGTTGGACTCAAGAAAACCATCCCCACATGACCACACCACCACCACCAGGCTGAACTGAATTTTAACTTGATAAACAAGCGAGGTCTTGACATACGAGTGGTACGCATGCGCTTTGTCTGCCAACTATCACGTGATCACTATGGGTGAATGGTTCTTCTCTCTTGCGCGCTGCAGGATTGTGGGTAATTGTCTTTCATGATCAGTCTCAGTGCGCGTGCCTTACAGACAGCCAGACAGATACTGTATGTATGTGGGCTTCAACCTAAATGGATAATATTACTGATTACATTAAAGCTGATCAGCTTATTTTTTTATCTTGAATCTTTCAACCATTTCTAGAAACTTTTTAGTATATATACTGTATACTGAAAAAACTAATGTTTTAACCTGACTGTCATGCCCTAAATGCATCTTGTTAAATTCAAAATCAAATCAAATTCAAATTTTATTTGTCACATACACAGTCATACACAGTACGATATGCAGTGAAATGCTTAGGTGACTGCCCGTGACCTTAGAATAAAAGACTATTTAAGACTATTTACACGAAAAGAATATAACAAAGAACGTAGCAATAGATTTAACTAAGAATAAAATAATAAAATATATGTACAGTAAAAATATAAGAAAAGAAAAATATAAGAAAAGAAAAATATAAGAAAAATATAAGAGAATAAGAAAAACCTGGGTGCAAATGTAGAAAAATATATATCTGATATAAGAAATATAAGAAAGCCTAGGTGTACCTAGGTGTACATTATGGAAAAATATGGAATATAAATAGAGATGTCCAGGGGGTGTGCAAGTATGCTATAAAGTGTTTTGTACTTAAAGTGACTTGTGCTATAGAATAAATAGTAATGTAGTGTGAAGGGTGTGCAATTATTGTCCCAAGAGTCCAGAGAGTAGTGTAATGTAGTGTAGTGTGAAGGGTGTGCAGTTATTGTCCCGAGAGTCCAGAGAGAGTGCAAGAAGCATGAGGGTGGGTGTGTACAGTCAGTACTGTTTGGTGTGCTAGTTGAGAGACCGTATCGCCTGCGGGTAGAAGCTCCTCTTCAGTCTCTCTGTATTGGTATTCAGGGAGCGGAATCGCTTTCCTGACCTCAACAGAGAGAACAGTCCATTACTGGGGTGACTGAGGTCCGTCACGATCTTCCTGGCCTTGGTCCAGCACCGCTTGTTGTAGATTGAGTGCAGGTCAGGGAGCTCGGTGTGGATGATGCGCTCAGCTGATCGCACAACCCTCTGTAGAGCTCGTCTGTCCTGCAACGTGCTGTTCCCGAACCAGGTCGAGATGTTTCCCGTCGGGATGCTCTCTGTGGTGCAGGAGTAAAAGTTCCTGAGCACCTTGGAGGGCAGTCTAAAGTCTCTCAAGCGCCTGAGGTGGTAGAGACGCTGTCGGGCCTTCTTCACCACGGTGTTGATGTGACAGGACCATGACAGGTCCTGCTTGATGTGGACACCGAGGTATCTGAAACTGTCTACTCTCTCCACTGGGCTGTTGTTGATGACAGGGGTCTGGTAGTTCCTCTCCTGCTTTGTGCTAAAGTCTACTACCAACTCCTTCGTCTTGCTGACGTTTAGAAGGAGATTGTTCCTCTGGCACCAGTGCTCCAGATTCCCAATCTCCTCCAGGTAGGCCGTCTCATCATTGTCAGTGATCAGGCCCACCACGACGGTGTCATCAGCGAACTTGATGATGGTGGTGGAGTTAGTAGAGGCTACGCAGTCGTGTGCGTGCAGAGAGTACAGTAGAGGGCTCAGAACACAACCCTGTGGTGCTCCAGTGCTGAGAGTGATGGAGGCTGAGACATGGCCGCCCATCCTTACAGCCTGTGGTCTGTCAGTTAGGAAGCTGGAGATCCACTGACACAAAGATGAGCTGAGTCCCAGGTGCTCCAGCTTGGTGGTGAGTGTGGAGGGAATTATGGTATTACACACGTGGACAAAATTGTTGGTACCCTTCAGTCAATGAAAGAAAAACTCACAATGGTCATATAAATAACTTTAATCTGACAAAAGTAATAATTGAAAAAAATTCTATGAATGTTAACCAGTGAAAGTCAGACATTGCTTTTCAACCATGCTTCAACAGAATTATTTAAAAAAAAATAAACTCATGGAACTCATGGAAAAATAAAAAATGGAACTTTTTGCCAAGGCACATCAGCTCTATGTTAACAGATGGAAAAATGAAGCATATCAAGAAAAGAACACTGTCCCTACTGTGAAATTTGGCTCTGTTATGTTCTGAGGCTGCTTTGCTGTATCTGGCACAGGGTGTCTTGAATCTGTGCAGGGTACAATGAAATCTCAAGACTATCAAGGGATTCTAGAGAGAAATGTGCTGGCCAGTGTCAGAAAGCTGACCTCAGTCGCAGGTCATGGGTCTTGCAACAGGACAATGACCCAAAACACACAGCTAAAAACACCCAAGAATGGCTAAGAGGAAAACATTGGACTATTCTAAAGTGGCCTTCTATGAGCCCTGACCTCAATCCTATTGAGCATCTTTGGAAGGAGCTGAAACATGCCGTCTGGAAAAGGCACCCTTCAAACCGGAAACAACTGGAGCAGCTTGCTCATGAGGAGTGGGCCAAAATACCTGCAGAGAGGTGCAGAAGTCTCATTGACAGTTACAGGAATCGTTTGATTGCAGTGATCGCCTCAAAAGGTTGTGCAACAAACTATTAAGTTAGGGGTACCATCATTTTTGTCCAGGCCTGTTCCATGAGTTCATTTTTTTAAAATAATTCCGTTGAAGCATGGTTGAAAAGCAATGTCTGACTTTCATTGGTTAACATTCATAGAATTCTTATTTATTAATACTTTTGTCAGATTAAAGTTATTTCTGTGACCATTGTGAGTTTTTCTTTCATTGACCGAAGGGTACCAACAATTTTGTCCACGTGTGTAAATGCTGAGCTGTAGTCGATGAAGAGCATTTTAACATAATTCCCCCTTCTATTGTCCAGGTGTGTGAGAGATGTATGAAGAAGATGAGCGATAGCATCATCTGTGGAGCGGTTTGAACGGTACGCGAACTGTAGTGGATCCAGTGTGTCTGGTAGTGAAGAGATGACGAAGTCTCTGACAAGCCGTTCGAAGCACTTCATCACCACTGATGTGAGGGCCACCGGTCGATAATCATTGAGGGAAGCAGGATGTGGTTTCTTCGGAACAGGAACAATGATGGACTCTTTGAAGCATGTGGGGATCACCGACTGAGATAAGGAGAGGTTGAATATCTCTGTGAACACTGGTGCTAGCTGGTCTGCGCAGGCTCTGAGGACTCTACCTGAGATGCCATCTGGACCAGCTGCTTTCCTGGTGTTCACTCTCCTGAAGGCTCTCCTCACGTCATGCTCGGAGATGATGAACGCGTTTCCGGTGCTGGCAATGACTTCCTGTCTGCAGCCGTTAGCACCGCTAGCATTAGCAACGCTAGCGTCTTTAGCTGCAGCCTCGAAGCGAGCATAAAAGGTGTGCAGCTCGTCTGCCAGAGTCATGTCCGCGTTCGTCATACCGGATGTTGGAGCTTTATAGTCCGTTATCGTCCTTTGTCCCTGCCACAGGCTCCTAGAGTCACTCTGTTGGAGTTGTGACTCTAGTTTCCTCCCGTAGCGCTGCTGTTAGACCATAAGCGCATTGTGAAAAGCGGAAGACAAAGGGAAATTTCAAAACTGTGACCATCTTTCAGATCGTCTTACTCTGTGCGTATAAAAGGAAATCGACTTCAGTGATGAAAACCTAGTGATTCATTGACTTCATTCAGCAAACCAGGTCGTAATTCAGGAAAGAAAAATGGGTAGGAGTTTTTCATTCAACTTACATTTCCTTAGCACTGGTGATAAACAGACTTGAAAGATTATTTGTCTCTGATTCCGTAGTGATCACGTCTGCTACAGTATCACTTCCTCATTACAGTAAATTAGTAAAAAAAAAAAAAAAAAAAGTATTTAAAAAAAAGTATATTTCTTGCCTATAAACTTAAGCACTTTTAAATTGTTAACACATTTGCAAGGGGTTAATTTACTGTTCAGGGATTGTGTGGTTTGTATTAATTGCTGCAAGAAAGAGCAAAAAAAAAGAATGGCTTATAAGAGACTGACTGTTTGTAGCTGTTAAAATAATGTAAGTGGTAAAAAGAATGTATTTTGTTAATGTACCATAAAAAAATTTTTATTTAACCAAACTAAATGTTTCTGCCTTACAAAAGCTTTCAGGAAACTTCTTCTGCTCTTTCTGATTTCTTAAGTGATGTTTTGTTTTGTCGTCATAACATGATCTACAGTATAAGTAGAGGTGGAAAATAACTGAGTACTTTTAGAGAAGTCGTGGGTAGTTTTAAAGTATATATACTGTATGTACACACACACACAGTATATATACTGTACGTTTGCCCGGAAATCACACAGGCTTCTCCCAAAATATAATAAGACGATGTACAAGAGGCATCACTGTGGAAAAAAAAATATTTCGTTAATTTACATTTTGAACAAAAAGTGGCATGTCCGAAATTATTCATACCCTTTCCAAACTGTCACAGTCTATGGGAAAATCCAAAGTTCTATACCATTCCAAATAGTCCAAAGATGTTCTAAATCATCCTAATTAACCTGATTCATTGGCAACAGTTTTAATCAACTTTTTTAATCAACAGTGGAAAAACAGAAGCTCTCTGCTGTTTGTTTGTGGACAGTCATGGTTAAAACAAAGGAGCTCGCTGAGGACTTGTGGCTGTGCATTGTGGCTGCTCACAAGTCCGGAAAGTGCTATAAGAACATATGTAAATGTTTTGAAGTTACAGTGGCCACAGCAGGGGTGGGCAAAGTTTTTGATTCGTGGCCCACATTGAGTTCTAACATTTGACAAAGGGGCCGGAACAGGAGCAGATAGATGGCATGCTTTGGTCAAAGGGTCAAAGGGTAAAGTGCAAACGGGGAGCTTCACCTCAACAAAGCCAATATATCTAGAGTGCGCCATCTAGTGAGGAAACATCAGAATTACAGGGGAAATAAAACATTAACAAGGTTAATTTATAAAAAAATTTCAAGTTTGGCGGGCCGAATCAAAACGTTAAACGGGCCGCATGTGGCCCCCGGGCCGTAGTTTGGGCCACAGGGCAAAGTATTTTTTCAAAATACAAGACGTTCCGCACTGTGAAAAATCTCAGAGGACATGGTCGGAAGCCAAAACTGACACCTGCGCTCTGCACTGGCCAGGAGGATAGTGATAGGGATAAAAAAGAATCCACCAAGGCCATCCTGATGAATCTGGGCTCTGCTGGTGGCAACATCTCTAGGCAGACAGTCCAACGGACACTGCACACCGCTGGGTTCTACGGACGCAGACCAAGGAG
Organism: Clarias fuscus; assembly: GCA_030347435.1. NCBI lineage: Eukaryota > Metazoa > Chordata > Actinopteri > Siluriformes > Clariidae > Clarias > Clarias fuscus. The sequence continues at coordinate 5,849,034 of CM059221.1, forward strand.
GACTCCACTTCTCCAGACAAGGCACACAAAATCCCGCTTGGCCTTTGCAGATGCTCATATGGACAAAGAAGGAGACTTCTGGTATTCTGTTTTATGGCCAGATGAAACAAAAATTTTATTGTTTGGCCACAATGATGTAGACCTCATTTGGTGTAAAACAAAAAGGCGAAGCCCTCAACCCTAAGAACACCAACCCCACTGTAAAACATGGTGGTGGGAACCTAATGTTTTGGGGGTGTTTTTCAGGGGGGTGGACCAGGGAACCTAATCACAGTAAATGGCACCATGAAAAAGGAGCACTACATCAACAACATCAGGCAGTCTGCAGAGAAAGAGCTAGGTGATGGCAATGAGACCCTCCAACCTGAAAGAGATGCAGCTCATTGATAAAGATGGATCGGCAAAAATACCAGTGGAGACATGCTGGTCAAAAGGTGGTCAGTAATTACAGGAAGTGTTTGATTGCTGTTAGAACCAATAACGGCTTTTCTATTAATTATTGATTAAGGTATGAATAATTTTGGACATGCCACTTTTTAAAAGATGATAAAAAATGAGTAATAAAAGATGAATAATAATTTTTTTTTCCACAATGATACATCGTCTTATTATCTTTTGGGAAACGCCTGCATCATTTCTAATCAAGAACACCGTGCTTATTGTTATTGCGGCTGATTGGTCAAACAGAGTCATGTGATTATTGTTGCTGTATCTGATTGGTGAAACAGTCAGGCGGTAGATCCATCGGCAGCATGTGTGGAATAAATAGTTTAAAAAGTAAGTAAAAAAGTAGAGTCGAGTGTAGCCGAATGTAGCAAAGTAAGAGTAGCGTTTTTTTCTTCACAAACCTACTCAAGTAAAAGTAAAAAGTAAGGTGCAGTAAAACTACGCTAGAAGTAAATGTTTTACAAAAAAAAGGAAATTTTCTAGCAAGCATGTTTACATTTTACTGTAAATGCAGAGAAAAAGAGAGATATTTATTGATTATGAAAAAGGCTACTGCGAGCTAATAGTAAATTTTACTCAAGTTCACATGTAATTTGACTTCAACTCTTCAACTCTAAATTAAGTACTTCTACTTTTGCATGAGTAATATTTGTCTTAAGTACAGGATTTGTGAACATTGTCTAAGTCTGTACTCACTATGAATGTAGTGATGCCTGGAGCATCTTTCTGTGTAATTAGAGTTAAATATTAAAATGTATATTTTTGTTTTTTCAGTTTTGAGGTTAAATCAGATCATAAAAATCATAAAATTTAGCAGTTTCATCCAAATGCATTAAAGGAAACATTTTTAATTTTAGAAAATCTAATTACAGTATTTCCATTAGAACATTTTTAAATCACACTACTGAGCATACTACTGTTATCTACACTGTTTATCCTCAAGAAACGTTTTTCTTCTTTGTTTTTCAGAAACCAGCACACCAATGGAGACTCCGAAAATATTAGTAGACTTTTCACATTTTTATTATAATCGAAATGACGAAGGATCGACGCCTGAAGATGGACACACTGAACTTTCCATAATTCTAAGCATTGTGATCCTCTTTAGTCTCATTGGCAACATCTTCGTTGTTATCAAAGTATCCTCCTTGAGGCTCCGATCACTGACCATCATCTTCATGCTCAACTTAACACTCTCAGACCTGCTGTTCACCGCTGGACTGATGTTCAGGGTTTATGAACATATCTGGGGTTTGACTTCCAGAGACGTAGAGCGCAGAGACTTTACCTATATTTTCTCAGCTGGATTTTTCTGCAGCATCATGTTCCTGGTGCTAATGATCGCTCAGCGCTACATGGCCCTGATGCACCCTGATTTGGGCTGGAATAAAGCACTATGCACCAGAAGAGCACTTTTTGGTGCACTGATGCTGAGCACTTTGGCAGTGTTGCCAGTTGTGGTGTACACTGCAACATTTTCTTACCGCAGCACATCTGCATTCGTTGCTATTATGTATCAATACAACATTTTTTTTCTTTGTGGCTTGTTGGTCATGGATTTTTGCTACATTAGGATTTTTCACATTCTCTTCAATTCACTAACAAACCAGAAACACAGAATTGCTGGACTTGCCTTCTTTCTACTATCTACGTTCCTGAGTTTTTGGGCTCCTCACAACCTAATGACTTTGCTGTACATATTGTCTTATTATCTGATCGGGATTTCTGCACATAATCTTTTCTATCATGTCAAATACATCTGCTTTATCCTGGCTATCACCCGGTGCTTCCTCATCCCAGTGAGCTACGGCTTATTTGGTGTCAAATTTCGTGAGGAAATGAAAGAGATTTTTCAAATTACAGACGCTGACCAAAAACCGATAGAGGAAAGTCCTTCAGACAAGCCATAATAGTTTAAGTCAATCACAAATGTTGTGATTGCAATTTGACTTCAACTCTCAAATCTAGATGGTAACAACAATTACTTAGCACATCTTCCAGGAAAATGCGTCCAATCTACTGGGAAGGAAGTCCATCATTTAGCCAGACAGTTACCCAAACAAATACTATGACACAACTACGACTGTAAGGCCAAACATCAGGGGAAAAAGTGGCAGGTAAGACTGTCCATGTCAATCACCTGACTTTCATGGGTGAAAGTAGATCATTATGGTCCACTGTACTGTAAAGAGGAGAGACCAGCTACCTGCCAAATCCCACATTCAAAACCATTGACTGTAGCACTTCCAGTAAGACAAGACTTCTGCTAATGTTATTTCATCTTGGACAACAATTTGTCTTCATAGTCATTTCTTCTAAGTCTAAATCCAAACGGCCTCTAAAACCTCTGTGTTGTGTCTTATTCTTTCATTACTGCTAGTTAACGTGAGCGAGAGCTTTCACCAACACGCTATGAAGTTGATGACCCATTTCACCACTTTGTCATGGCTAATGCAAAACATAGAGCTTTTAACACAAGGCTAAATGCCAAATCCCTTTCAAACCCCTGATCAAGGTCACTACATGGTGCATGGAGCTAAATATTCTACACTCTACATAGTGCACCAGCTTTCCATTTTATGATATTTGGTATTCACTAAGTAAGACTTAGCTAGCTGAGGCTATTCTAAAGTGGAGACAGGACGTCTACAGGACATCTACATAGCTCCTATACATACATTGTATAGTTTGCTGATGTTGGATATACTGTACAAGCAAATGCTAACTGATTTTTTTTGTTGTTGTTATTTTGCAGTTTGTTAGCCACTATTGAACAATATGAGCTGTTGCTCTACAGTAAACAGACATTTTAATGCTAATATGCTATGCTGCCTGGCCAAAAAAAAGTCTCACACTCCAAGATGGTGGCAATTTCATGTGTCAAAATGGTTCCAGAACCACACTTTCACGGGTCCTGGAGTATGACTGTGCCATCAGGAAAGGAAAAACTCCATAGATGTGATAACCTGGTCATTTAGGTCACCATCTGATTGATTTATTGCCACTACTGCACAGCTGCAGCTGTAATACATACAGCACTGTCATTTTTTTTTTTACCATGTGTTTTTATTAAGTGGTTAAGTGGTGACTTTTTTTTTTTATTTAGTTTAGCTAGCCACAGAAAAAAAACTATTCTGGAAATCACATGTCTGCCTGAGCTGGGATATCAAATAAGAAGCTAATTTCAGTCATTTCAGTAACAATTAAAATCTCTATCTATTCTTTGTTTTGTTTTTTTGTTTGTTGTTTGTTTGTTTTTTTACACCTTACTAGCTTAGGGTTCCCTCGTTCTTCCCTTCAGCACGCGGCTCCTGGTCTGACAAAGCTTCACCTGTATATGGAATATCACAGAAGACTGTGTAAATCACGTTTTTATTTTGTTTTATAAAGACAGCTACAGGAATTTCAGACACACGTAACAAAATTTTTTATAATTTGATTTTTTTTTTATATCCTGATTATTGTTTTTTTTTTTTTTTAAGGTACAGTACAGTTTGTGTAAGAATGTAATCACATTTTTTCTGCACTTGCCTACGCAAAGTTTATTCGAGATGATCTTTGTTTTGTGTAATTCAATAAATAAGAAATGTACACAATGTAGCAGAAGATTAACAAAGGTGCACTATAAAAAAAACATCATACAGTACCATATTACTCATAGGATCCATTACTGTCTCAGCAGCTCTTTCCGCCCTGGTTCCTGCACACATGGTATGAGGGGGTATTTATATTTAGGTCCATCCTGACCATCACACATGGGTGGAGTCCAGAAACAATTTATTAAAACCCCTAAAATTTAAGCGGCACAGGTACGTGCTTAGATTTTGCAGAAGAATCCAAACAATGTCAAAGTCACAGCAAAGTTAAGTCGTTTTCTTAATGTTTGAAGTATATTTTAAGGGTATTTCAAGCATGTTCATTCATATGATTACAGGGGGAAAAAACAATGTGTGGTGGTGTTTGTTAAAAACCTTCAAACTGTACACTAAGTGTTCTTGTAAAAGCAGTGCAGCATGGAAACTGAAAGATAAAGGGGAACCCCAGCTTTGCGGTCTGGCAAAAAGAAAGTGTAAATTAACCAGCATGGCTCATTCTACAGGTATGCAGTACAAAAAAAGAAAGAAAAAAACTTTAGTGAATAAAAATATAGTTTTCTTTTATTTAAGATAGTGATCCAGGTCATAACTCAGGAAAGTGGAAACATTCTTTCAACTAGTCCTTTTTGTTTACTTGATTAGACTCAAAAATTGTCTCCGATTCAATAAAGGATTTCAGTTTCAATATTGCTCTTAACACCATAACACAGCTACTGAATAACATTTAATTGTGTTATAAGTATATAAAACTGAAAAGGAAAGTGAGGATGCAGACAGAGAGTAATGTGGATGATTCTGTTCATCAAAGAAAAAACTCATTCTCTGTTGCACTGAAGATGCAAATCTTTAAGTTTGAAGTTTTTTTTCAGTTTGCTTTGCTTCAAAAGTAGATATTTTTTTTTAAAATGTAGCAATATGCATTGTGTGCTAAATAATGAATAATAATAAGAATTCAATAATGCAGAGTTCCCTCTTTTCACTTTTGTGGGAAATAAACATTTAAAATTCTAGGTCTTTTGGTTGAGATACTGTACATACAGTACAGACAAAAAAACATGCCTGGCCAAAAAAAGCCACACTTTTTGCCTGCCTAGCTTTGATTATTGAATGTACTGGATGAATTCTGAATTCATGTGGAAAATGATTCCTCGCGCTCCCAGAACCACTCTCTCAACATTGGAGTTCTGGAGTATGGCTGTGCCATCAGGAAAGAAAACTGCATACTGTAGATGTCGTCATAACCAGGTCAAAAGCTGGCTTCATTTTGTTGCCACATACAGTAACATTGCTGAGCCTAGACCTGAGCAACTGAAGCAACCCCAGATCATAACACTGTCTCCAGAGGACACTACAGTATGCATGATGGGTGCATTGCTTCATGCGCTTCCCTTCTTACCGTGATGCACCCATCAGTCTGGGAAAGGTTCCGCTTGAACTTATTAGACCACATGAGCTTTTTCCATCGCTCCAAAGTCCAATCTTTATGCTCTAGCAAGCCGAGGCCTTAAGTTCTGATTAGTCTCACTAACAAGTGGTTTTTCTAATGGCCACACAGCTGTCTGTTCAAGTATGAAACACTGACACATCATAATTGGTCAAATAAATAAATAAAGAGAATATGAAGTGAAGATATGCTTAATACTGGTCACTTCTACTGTATTCAGTCACACACTTTTGCTTCTTGATATCATTTTTATTAGGTGTTTGGTTTTTGGAATCGAAATGTACTTTTTGAATAATACAACAATAACAATAACGGTAACAACATGTGGGTATTAAAAGAATAATACAATAAAATTAAATAAAGGTGAATAGAATTAGCTTTTCTGAATAATGAATAACACAATACTGTATACAAATATACAATAGTGCATACATATCAAAATGTCCATATCCAGGATACCTTGACAGGAATCCATACCTTGGTGGGTTAATAGGTTAATGTTGCTATTAAGGTATGTGTGTTTTATTTGGCAGTTCTAGCCGCAGCCAACATATGGCTCAGTAAAGTGAGAACAGGGCCTATATTTACTAAGCATCTCAGAGTAGGAAATCGCTCCTACTGTAAGTTGCCAGAAATTCTTGTAGTGATGCAATTTGGTCCTACCTTTAGGAGTAGGAGTAAGAGCGATATATCAACATTCTTAGAGGAAGGAAACACTCCTAGCCCCACCACAATATATGAAAGCATTAAAGATGAGTTTTTACAAAAAGTTTACAATTTTACAATTTTTAACTTTTTGCTCTTACGGCACAGATTCATTCACTCCATTACTACAGCCAGCGTGAAATCATGCATATTACTGGTTTCCGTAAAGGTTGTTAGCATCACATCGAGAAAGAAAAGAAATCATCCCAACCAACAGGGAGGCTTACCTGAACTGAAAACATTATCTTCTCGAACACTCAGTGGTCATGGATGCAACAATTCATTGTGTTTTTATGTATTCTGTGATTTTTTTTTAGTGCTTTTTGATATCGTCAGAAATCAGCCGAAAATTCATTCCAGCACTTCATTAACACTGTGTACCCCTGTTTTTCATGCTGCTCAGGGCTACAGTATGTGCAGAAAACTGACAGGTGGCACTGATGCTTTCACAAATGGCAGTTGTCAGTGTCTTATTATAATAACCTCATGCAGCCGAGTCACGCGTTTATTTTTGTCTATGTGCATGCAGCTTTCACACAACTAGTGCTAAGAAGTTACTAAGTAATTCCAGGCACTCACACTTTCAAACTTCAACACTAAAAACAAAACAACAACAAAAAAAAAACTTGGTTGAAGCAGGTGGCTTAACCTGGGTGGTGGTACAGTACTGTATAAATGCAGCTGCAATGAAGCACAGTGTAAAGAGACGAAGGGAATTCCAACACTGTGGTCGTCCTGATAAACAAAGAAAAGGAACTTTAAACCTTTAAAACCTTTTTACAACTTAGTTATTCAGCTGTCGTCAATTACTAACTAAATCAGATCAGAAAAGGAAAATGGGTAAGAATTCTTATTTCAAATGAAATTATTGCGCAATAAATAGCATTGATGATACAGTAATTAACAGACTTGAATGATTATTAATCTCTGATTCAGCTAATCTCACGTCTTTCATTTCTTTATTATAGTATAGTCTTATTGACATTATACAGTAAAACTACTGTCAGTAGATCTGTTGCATACAAACAACAATCTCATGCACTGTTCTTTGTAACATAGCATTATCGAATTGTCCCGTCAAACCTTCCATGACATCAGCTTTAACAGTAATTTTGTAAAATTTTCTCAGTTTTTAGGTTTACATGAATATGCTTGTTATAATACATTCATTACATGTGTGCTTCTTCTAATTGCGTATTTATAATAAAATGTAATAATTTAAAATAAAGTCCACATAATCTAAACCTGATAATAAACTGATTGTTATTTAAACAGTGTTCGACACCTATAACATGGCCAAAATTGTTGGCACCCCTGAAATGTTTCCAGAAAATCACGCACGTTTATTCCCTTTGTGTGTATTGGAACAAAAGTAGCAAATTCCTCATAATGTCACACAAAACTCCAAAAATGGGCTGGACTTTTCCATGAGAAATACTTGATTTTCTGGAAAAAATTTTCAGGGGTGCCAACGATTTTGGCCATGACTGTACTGTTTTTTTTGTTTTTTTTTAAATAATTTTATAATTTTAAAATTTTATAGTTGTGAACTGCGGACCTAAAACCTCTTAGGCTCATGTCGGGGGACAATATCACTGACTGAGATCAAAATTATTTGTGAGAGAATTTTTTTTTTTCTTTCCAATGGTAATGCTTACTTTGCTTTCCAGAACCCAGCATACCTGTAATTCGACACCTTGATTTTCCGACGATCCTCAGAAGAATTGTGATCATCCTCAGTCTCTTTGGTAACATCTTGGTTGTTGTGATCAGTGTATGGTGTATGAGGCTCAGATCACTGACCAGCATCTTCATACTCAACTTGGCTCTGTCAGACCTGCTGTTCACTGTCGGACTGGTGCTCAACTACTCTGAAGACATCTGGGATTTGACTCTCGAGAACGCGGGGTGCAAAGCCATCGCATATACTTTCGCAGTTGGGTTTTACAGCAACATCGTGTTCCTGTTGCTGATGAGCGTTCAGCGTTACATGGCCCTGGTGCACCCTAATTTAGACCGGAAGAAAAGATGTTGCATCGTATTCAGTCTCCTCTGTGCATGGGTAGTGAGCATTTTGGCAGCGGCGGTGCACATTGTAGCATTTCAGGCAAGTGACTGTGTGATCACCATCGAAACCACATCCATTGCTATTATCTATGAGGACAGCGTGGTTTTTGTGTGTGCCTTTTTGCTCATGGGTTTTTGCTACATCAGGATTCTGCAAACCATTTTTAATTCACCAACAAACCAGAAACACAGACCTGCACTTGCCTTCATTCTGGTAGTTACATTCTTTATTTTCTGGGCTCCTAATAATATAATGGCTTTTCTGCACATCCTGGAATATCATCAGATTAAGAGCTTTACCCATGACTTAGAATATTTCTATTATGCCAGTGACATCTGCTACCTTTTGGGGATTAGCCGATGCTGCCTTAATCCACTGATCTATGGCTTATTTGGTTTAAAATTCCATAGAGAAATAACAGCGAGTTTTCAAAGGCAGCCCGCTCCAAACTCCTCATAAATAGAGTTGAGGCAAAGACCTATGACACCGACAGGCTCATCAGGAGAAACGGTGAAAGGTTTGAGACTAGCCAAGTCAATTATCTGACCTTAACTCAACTGAGCATGACTGCTCTGGAAAGCATGAGAAAAAAAGTCAGTGGGACCCTGGAGAGATTCAGTTACTGCAAGGAAAGTATGAGGAACCACATTCAAGTGTTATGTATTTTAACAAAAACAAAAGAACAACATTCAGTTTATTAGTGTATGTATGTATGTATGTATGTATGCATGTAGGGATGTAGTTACATAAATTACATGTGGCTCAGTAAAGACATCAATGTGAATCACTGTCATTTAATTTTTTCTTTTGAAGTTGTATAAGAATTTACAGTAAATATTGTGAACAGGAATTGGGGGTGGGGAAGAAGGGGTTAAGAAGTTTCCATTACTCACACTTCAAAAAAAAAAAAAAAAAAACCTTTGACGCATGTGTCTGTGGTTGATTTTAACCTGAGTGTAAATGCAGTTGTGTAGAGCATAGTGTGACAAGAGCATCACAAAGAGAAACCTCAAGATGATGGTCATCATCTTGTAAATAAAAGAAATGCAACCAAAAATCAGTTTCAAAAAAACAATTTTTTTTAACTCATTTAACTGATTCAGTTTTTGTCGGTCACTACGTCAGATCATAATTCAGAAAAAAGAAAATTCTCATTTCAACTTCAATTATTTCACCTTTAATAGCACTGATGATAATTAACAGACTTGAATGATTATTTGTCCCTGATTCAGTAATGATCACGTCTACGGTCACTTTCTTATTCCTTGCTGACATCATTCTCGGTTATTCTACACAGCTCTCCTTTATAACAGTCTCACTGTTCCCAGGTCTATTTATTGATTCATCAAGTACCATGATCTGCATTCATGACCTGCACCTCTGTCACTTGTTATTGCTTTAACTTAGTTGCACATTTCAATTTGCAAATGTCTGTCCACTGAGTATTCATATATTGTTCAGTGCTGAAAAAAAGTATTTGCCCCTTCCTGATTTTTTTTCTTCTTGTTTTGCATATTTGTCACACTTAAATGACTGATTTAAATCATCAAAACTCACAAAAGTATAACACAAAGATGACCTAAGAAAAATACAAAATTGCAGTTTTTAAAACATGATTACATTTATGAAGGGGAACGAGATGTCCAAACCTATGTAAAAAAAAAATAAATAAATAAATAAATAAATAAAAAGCTAAATCATGAATAAACTGTGATTAGCCACAGTTTTTGGAAAGCCGAGCTAAATTCCACCCGTCAAACCAAGGGATCTGTTATCTGTCAGACATGTAGAATCAGGAAATGACTTAAATAGACTCTGTCTGACCTGAAGTGAAGCATGCGAAAAGATCTCAACAAGCAACACATCATGCCGTAATCTAAAGAAAGTCAAGAACAGATGATAAACAATGTAATTAACATATAAGGACAGATGATGAACAATGTAATTAACATATAAGGACAGATGATGAACAATGTAATTAACATGGATCATCATAACATGGATCAGTTTGGAAAGGGCTTTAAAGCCATTTTTAAGCTTTTGGGACTCCTGCAAACTACGGTGAGTGGCACGGTCCACAAATGGAGGAAACTTGAAACGGATGAACGTTTATTCGGCCCAAAAAATAAATAAATACTTCAGGAAAAGAAAAAACGGCTAATATATTTTAATACTAAATGTATTGCCATACCTTATATACAGTATAAATATGTATGATCATTATACATTATATATACCGTGGGTACGGAAAGTATTCAGACCCCCTTCAATTTTTCACTCTCTGTTATATTGCAGCCATTTGCTTAAATCAATTAAGTTCTTTTTTTTTTTTTCCCTCATTAATGTACACACAGCGCCCCATGTTGACAGAAAAACAGTGAATTGTTGACATTTTTGCAGATTTATTAAAAAAGAAAAACTGAAACATCACATGGTCCCAAGTACGCAGACCGTTTGCTGTGACACACTCGTATTTAACTCAGGTGCTGTCCATTTCTTCTGATCATCCTTGAGATGGTTCTACACCTTCATTTGAGTCCAGCTGTGTTTGATTATACTTATTGGACTTGATTAGCAAAGCCACTCACCTGTTTATATAAGACCTTCTTCAGCTCACAGTGCATGTCAGAGCAAATGAGAATCGTTATATGTAATGATAACGTATATAATTTAACCATTTCACAATATCATGATTCATGTTATTGTCATGACGGGTCACATTCATAGTTACTGTACGCTAACGTGGACGCGTCTGAAGAATTTGCGTATTGATACTGTACATCTTCGCTTGTGTTAAAACATCATGTTCGTGTGATCACTCATTTATTTCCACCGATAGCTTGCCGTGAAGTTCCTGTCCTCGAAGAACTAACTCAACATCTCCCTTATTTACTGATGCAACATTTATTAAATGAGTGTTTGATCACTTAATAGAGCTAACAGAATGAAATAGTTCCACTGACTAAAAAAAGTCTTGTTGCTGACTCTGACACGACTAATTTCCTGGCAATTTACTGTATATTGGCAACCAGCTTTTTCAAGAACCTGAGAAGTCTAGTGATCCAGAACAAGATGGCGCACACGGAGGAAGCGAGAGAGGGAACTCACAGATCCAGAGCCCAGGACTTCATCTACAGTAGGTCTTACCTCTATAGGAGAAGGAACAGGGTCTAGAGTCTCCCCACCTAGTGTCCAGTGAAAGGTCTCCTTTTCAACAATACAACCTTATTGATAATACAGAGTGAAACCTTTCCTGTTTGTTTAAAAAAATTAAAAAAATACTGTTAAGCCGGCAGTACACCATTCTAACATTTAACCATCAACAGAGTGGACACGGCTAATTTGAGGGCACCGGCCACTTCAAACTCAGATGTAAATGTCTACTAGATTCCCCAAAACCCACCTCCCCATGCTGTAAAAATGTACCAGAAGTCAGAAGCGAAAAACGAACAAAAGTATTAGGAAAATGAAGAAATATGGCAAAACTCAGTCTAGTAAAAATGAAAAACAAAACAAGTGTGTGAATGATTAGGAATAGTTTTTTAAAAATGTTTGTGTATATATATATATTATACCTTTTGATCATTCATATTTTGAATTTTAATGATGAATTATTTGATCCTCTGTTAATATTCCTGTAATTAAATAACACACCCGCCTCATAGACCCCACAAAGTGTCTGTTTAAACCTGGACACTGATGTGGTGTCGATCTATGCTGCAGATTCAAAATGAAAACTTGATGCATGATATAAAAACAAAAAAACAAAAAAAACCTTTTTTTTTTTTTTTTTTTTTAAAATGTGAAAACACAATTCTCGTTAAAACGGTTTGTGATTAGTCGCAACGTGGTTAATTGTCCCAAGTGACGCTTCAAAGTTGTAATAAAATGCTTTAAAACACAAGTTCAGTTTTACTCCAAATTAGATGACTACTTTTCTCTTTAAGATGGTTCGTGAATGACTACATTATGAGGTATTGGCCAGTAGAGTCGACACCTCAATTTTTTTTTTTCTTCTAGAAAACAATAAAAACAATTACAGTATGACGCAATAAAAAATATTAATATCCTTTTTTCTTCCTTATATCTTAAATAAAATCTAATAATAAAAAAAAGGAAATTGCTGATGATGATATGGAACATTACACAGAAGCCATTGTTAATATTAATATTATTAATAGCAATTATATATTGTTAATAGCAAGTTCTCATTATACATTAAATAAAACAGACTTGGACTTTTCGGTTTTGTTTTTTGTTCAAATGAAATTATTTATTGATTTTAATATATGTTTTTTTTTTTTTACATGCTATACAGACGTCACTGATTGAGATGGAAATGAGAACGAAGAATTTGTAAAGAGATGATGAAAAACAAGCGTGGATAAAGACAGAAAAAAAAAAAAAACTACTGAAAGCACGAGCAGAGTTTAGAAACTCTACCAAACTAGAACCTGAGCGTTACTGATGAGTCTGGGATATGAGGAGTTCTCTGGTCCAGCTGGTACAGATGCCAGGTTAGAGAGTTTTACATCAGATAGTGTCATGCTTGTCTTGTCTTTGTACAATATAGTTATATCTGTAGTGACTGTACACACAAATTTAGATTTACATTACGTTTCCAACGAACACATTATACAGTAGCTTAGCTCTGTAATAGTTTTGCATTACATTACATTACAACAGCATCAGGATACACCGTCAATCAAACACTCGGAGCTTAAGCGAACCTGGACCGTAATCCAGCAGGTTTTGTGCAGTTATACAGACTGAACAGATCGAGAGGATGCCTCAGAGATCTAAAACTGGCTGTTACATGTGAAATGAAATGTATGTAGTGATGCGGGTGATAATCAGCCCTTGAACCCCAAACACACGTCTCCTGATCTGATAAGGCATAGGGAAGATACACATAGCAGCGTTTCAACGTTCTCCATTTTATTGGCTTTATTTGTTATTATTATTATACTTATTATTACGATGTCATCCTGCGTTCTTCTCTAAAATGTACTGTTTCTGCTTCTGAATGAAACTGCAACCCTCTCCAAACATTAGACTGTAGAGTTTTTTTTTTTTTTTTTTTGTGGTGAGAGCTTTGGATTGGGGTTTCACTCAGGATAAAGGTGGAGAAAACATATATATTTTTGACCTGAAAACTGAAGTCAAATAATAATAATAATAATAATAATTAAAAAAAAAAAAAAAACATTGTCAATGCTTGCATTTTTATCTTATAAGGGGGAAATAAATGTCTATCGTCTTACAAAATAATTCTATCAAAAATCGATTTTGGAGCATCTTAATAATAATAATAATAATAATAATAATAATAATAATAATTTGTGCATTCAATAGGATATCAGTTCAAAAATCCAAGCTGAGAACATAAATTAATATAAAGCTATTACACGATACACAAATATTTTTGATGAAACATACCTTCCTTGGACAAATGTTTCTCCATTTTACCTTTTTTCAGAAAAGGTGGTGTGTTTAAAAAAAACAAACAAAACAAAAAAAAAACAAGATAGAAGGAAAGAAAGAAAAATGTTACATGTTTCGGGCAAAGATTTTCCCACAATCTTTAAATTTTGCCACATCTCTATGAAGACCCCCAGTGCAACACTGTCTAAATAGAGCGAATGTATATTAAAGCTTTATAAAGAAGTAGGAAAATACAATTTCTTCATACTTTCTTCTTCATTCTTGTAAAAGTCGTGATGTGTTCAGTGCATTAAACACTGTTCCTGATTTACACACCAGTTTCTAAACGTTTTGAAAGGCATTGGTTAAAAACAACGCCTTTGTTGTGGTTATCACTTCACTGAATTTGACCTCGACCGAAAGCCCAAAAACTTCATTAGATCTGATTTTGCAGCTGATTCGAATCCACGACTTCTCTACAGTACTTCCACGCTAAGACCTTGTTAATCAGTTAATCAGCTGTGTTTCTGGAACACACCACTTTTGAGGCTCAGAAGGAAGGGTCTGCACTGGAGGAAGCACAGGGAAGAGTGTTTAGAGAGCCGTCCAAACTTTAAAAAGAGTGCGTTATACAGTAGGGAGTTTCTCCTTAACCAGGTGTCTATGTGGAGGAATTGCAAAAGGGTGAAGAAACCTAGCAGGCATCAGTCACACTTATTTCCCATCATGCTCTCTGAGGGTTTCAGGCATCACCTGTAATGACAGAGAATGTAATTTAAAACAAGCATGAAAAATGTGTTGGTTTTACCTACAAACAAACCCCGATAGTGGATCATTCTTTGACATTTTGAAATGCTGTATATAAAGTATTAATATATCTACAATGTTTAATAACCTCGTGGATTAACTAAGAAACAATTACAAGACAAAGTGAGGATGAGGCCGATGAAGACTCACTTGTATGGTGCTGGACCTCGTCCCATGTGCTCAGGTCGTGTGTGCTTCCGTTCTCACTGAAGGCCAGCAGCGGAGTTTTCCTCCTCTCGTCCGCTTCCTCTCCGTCGCCTTCCTGACGGGACAGCTTGGTCACCATGGGCACCTCGATCACCTCCTCGAAGAGTGGGGTCTCTGCGATGATGCCGTTTTCTTGAAACTCGTCTTCGGTGCTTGCGCTGATAAAGACTTACAGTTAGAGCTGTGGTATATTTTATCATCTACAATCAAAGACGATTTAATACGGTTTTTAAGTAATGACACTGGGACACTTGTAGTGACGTGTCATAACCTTGTGAGGGCAGTACAGAGATGCAGATACCTTTCTAGGTAGATGAGCGAATCCGGATTCATCTGGGTTAAATAACCGGATTCTTTACTGTATATGACTCACGATTCACGAATCCTTCTCTTTATTCACTTATATGTGTATGGTATACCATACGTGTCTTGGCTGATTCATCTGAACAGTGGGATTCAGCGAATTTGATTCATGAGTCCAAGGATTCAGTATATTCTTTGGATTCAGTGAGCGCCCTCTAGTGGAATATCATGGGAAAACGCGGTTGGAATTCCTACTGACTGAAATGATTCAAAGGACTCGTTCAGTGAGTGATTCAAAAGGATGTGAATCTGTTAATGGATTCAATCCAGGGTTCTCATCTCTATTTTCTACCTCTACTGACCTGACGAGTGAGGTAGCTGTAGATGCGCGAGCTGTAGATGCAGTACTTACTCGTGGCCAGCGGGGTCCAGTGTGTCCAAGTCGAGGTCAGGGTTTGTGTGTCCGTTACTGTCACTGTGCTCTGTTGGGAGAGAGATTTGTGGAGCTGATACGGTGATTGAGGGAATCACAGGGACCACATTCACTGAGAGAAGAGAGAGAGAGTATAGAAAGTTAGGATATGCTTCTTATGCACCTAGAAGAAAAATTTTGTACACTGTCAGTAAAGCTCAATATAATTTTCATGTCATTTTCAACAAAGACGGTCAAGTCAGTCAGCAAGTCAGAGATAGAAAGAGATGAGAGAAAGGAGGACGGGAGGACAGACAGTGAGAGACAGTGCGTGTGTGTATAAGAGAGAGACATAGACAGTGCAAGAGAGAGAAAGAGAGAAGTACAGAAAGTGACGATATGCTACTTATGCACCTAGAAGGAAAAAAATGTCAACAAAGATCAATATCATGTTCATACACGGTGAGGGAGAAAAGCAACAAAGTCAGTCAGAGAGAGAGGAAGACACCCAGAGAGAGAGAGAGAGAGAGAGAGAGAGAGAGAGAGAGAGAGAGAGCAGGGCAGTATGGGGAAAAAGTGAAAGACCCGGACAGTCATAAAAAGAAATCGAGGAGATACAGAGATAAAGTTAAAGAAGTAGTTAAAGAAAGAGAGAGAGAGGAAGAGAGCAAGAGAGGGAGTGAGGACAGACAGTGAGAGAGAAGAGAAACTGTTCGTCACAGACAGAGAAACAGGCAGTCAGTGTGAGAAGCAGACAGACAGACAAAGAGAAACCCATACACAGAAAGAGAGAGAGACAGACCTCAAAAGAGGAATAAAAGGATGAGAAAGAAACCGTTCATATTTTAAACACAGTAGCAGGGTGTCCGGTCTGGACCATGTGACTCCACCCCTTTCACGCATCACTGCAGATTAAATGCTGCACCGCTGTTGGTGCAACTTTCACTGAATATCGTCTTGTCTCGTCTCTGCATTTCACCCCCGTCCCGCCAAAAGGTTCATAATCGACTTCTGTACGTAACAGAAACCTGGCCAACACTGGGGGCAAAAGTGCGTGCACACACACACACACACACGTGACCTGGGTCTTACCCGTGTGCTCAGAGTCCGGCTGACTCGCATCTCCGTTGCTCTGCGCCTGACCAGGGCTCTTCTAATAAACAAACATCACACACACATTATTAAACCAGAACTGTATACAAAAGACATGTGCAACAAATCTCTGAATAATACAAGAGTGTGTGTGTGTGTGTTACAGTACCTGATCTGAGCGCCTTGTGCGTTTCATGATCTCTTCGAGACGCTACAGAAGTGAAGATTGTGTGTAAGTCTCTGATCAACTGAACAAAACAAAAAAAAAAAGAGAGAGAGAAAAAAAAAGAAGTACCTTTTTCCTCTCCAGTCGCTCAGCCTCCTCCTTCTGGAAGTGCTTCTCTCTCTCCTGGCGCAAACGCTCTGCCTCTTCACGCTGACGAGCCTCCTCTTCCTCTTTCTGTCCAGACACATACACCCGTGGGTTAGACTTGTGTGTATCATGCATTCACCTGTGTGATCATTTATTACTGTGAGTGTGTGTGTGCGCATGTGTGTAAGACCTGTCTCTGCAGGCGTTCTGCTTCTTCTAGTCTCTCTCTCTGCAGTCTCTCCTCTTCCGAGTGTCTCTCTTCTTCCTCCTTGAGTTTTTTCTCTTCGGCCTGACGCCGTGCCTCCTCTTCTCTTTTTGCTCTCTCCTCAGCTATCTTCCGTGCCATCTCCTCTCTGTGTCGTCTGTCCGACAACACACACAAACAGCGTATAAACTTTGGGTGCACCGTTAAGTCATTATGGAATTCTGTAACCGGTGTAGACGAACCTTTCGGCCTCTTCCCGCTGCCTCTTCTCCTCCTCCTCTTTGTCTCTCTGCTCTCTGGCCTGGCGTCGTTTCTCAGCCAGCAGTCGAGACGCCTCCTCTGGGTCTGTGGTTCCCGTACTGGATCTGGCTGCTGGAGGACTCGCCACCCGCTCTACACCTGACACCATCAGAAAGAAAAGGTTTAGAATGAAACACACAAATGTTCACGTGTGTGTGCGCGCGGCGCAGCGACTCTAACCATTGGACTCGGTTTTATTCGTGGAGATTTCAGCTGCTGCTTTTGCAGGACTTTGCACTTGCTCTGCTTCCTCACCCTCTGCGTTGTCGTTCTCCGCCGCATCTCTTTTGGTCTCCTCTTCCTGCTTCAGGTTCTTCCCAACATCAGGACTCACTCTCGGGCTCTCTGATATCACCCGGCTGGGCCGCAGGTTCCCAGGCAACAGGGAAGGGTTCTTAGGAGATAAGGGCATGGAAGATGGAGGAGGAGATCTTTTGGATGCCGAGGACTTCTGAGGTGGTTTGGTGGAACTCCTAAAGTCACACAGCCAGAGAGAGTTGAGAAGGAATAAGGAAGAGGAAATTTGTGTAAATTTGCTCACTATAGAAATGTATAACGGTCACATTTCTACACACTCAAATAAACCCTGTTAGCCATTAATTTATGGTAAAAGTAATGGCATATTGTAAATCATAAAGGGCATGTCAGCGGTAAATGAGCCAATGTGCTGAAATCAAGTGCAGTACGTTAGTAATTAATTAATTAATAATTATTTGCCATTGAGTGTTTAAATTAATTAACCAATGTTAGTTTTGCATTCTATTTCTCTGACGTCTCTAAACCTGCTACTAACCTGGACACCACAAGAGGGTGCACTTATAGTTCAGGTGTCGTGCACTACGTGACATGAATTTTTTTTTTGTGACCTTGTTTTTACATGACGACAGAGATAAGAGCAGTATTTTCAACATTTTGTTTTATTCTGTTTTGTTTAAAGGCATTCTCACTTTTTAATTTCTCAATTCTAGAACTGTTTAAATACAATTTAAACCGAGAAAAATATCCAGTTATCAATACCCATAATAATTACTGACGATTAATCAATTCCACTATATTTTTGTGTTTGACTATGGGTTAAGTTATTTAATTGTCATTTTATCATGTTCAGTTTTATAGGACTTTTATGTAGTTTTGTGGAGTGCTTTAGCTGTGCTATGAAGGCATGCTGCAGATTGGTGTAAATATGCACAATTGGAAACAATGAAAAAAACCAGCTCCTGGGAATCCGGCAGGATTTGTACAAAAAGATTCAAAACAAGATCATTACCTGGCAGACGATGCCTGGCTGACTTTAGGTCGCTGGCTGCCAGGTGAGGGTGCTCTCTTGATGGTGGTGAGGCTCAGGGTTGGTGTAGGACATGACAGATTAGTCCAGGACTTGCGCATGTAGTCCTTATCCTTCCTATCAGGCTAACCGTGCAAAACACACACACAGTTAGATAAATAGAGCAAATACAAAAACCTTAAGAAGAGAAGAGTCTGGCAACTCCTTCAAATCACTCAAACGAGCAGCAACGATTTCTCTCACAAACATGACCATAACACTGACAGCACTGTGTCTTGATTTACATTTAATCAAAAATGATCAGAAGTAACTCTGACTCATGAACTTTAATGATGTTAATGATGAGCAGACTGAATATGTACTGTAATGCTCATGTACAGTACTGTTTGTGGAAGGAATCCCTCATGGTACAAACTGTAAGGATCATTTATATTTTAACCTACAACCTATTGATGCGCGTGTCCAGCAGATGGCACTATTGAGGGGAAAAATGTTGCAAACTAAATAAGGTAGTACTAAAGTACACATTTACTCATTACAACCTCTTCCTTTCCTTGCGGACAAAGTTTACCACCTTCAGCCGGTGTGTGTGTGTGTGTGTGTGTGTGTGTGTGTGTGTGTGTGTGTGTGTAAAGAAATGGTTTGAGCAGCAAGTGTTTTTGTGACTGATGCTTGTGTAACAGACTGAATTGGTGTAATGCAGGTCAGTGGCTCTGGGTCTCAGACATAAGTCCTTAATACAATAAGCCCCTGGCAAACTGCATGTGTGTGTCCATACCAGGACAAACCAGGACTGCCCAAAGGTGGTGGAGCTTAAACTCTAATCCAAGCACTTGACAACAAGGTTTAAAGGTATTTCCTTTAAAAAATTTATTTAAACTCTTACACTGATTAAAAGTTTTTCCGCATTGTAATAAAAAATATATATATATTTAATAGCATGTAATAGCATTTCACATTTATGAAATTCATATATTTTTAAATCTCTCATTTTTTCATTCTAATTTTTTTTTTTAAACTAAATTCCTGCTAATCCTACAGTCTCCTAAATTCTAACAGACTGTACAGCACATGCTCAGTATAAGCAGTAGCCTTGCAGTGCACGGAGTCCAATCTCTGAGGCTCTGATAATAATCCACAGTGAAGTCCAACATTATCATTCCTGCTGGCTCACAAGGACAAAACCCAAAAGGGTCAAACTGACTTTCTCTAGTCACCATGGGGAAAACAGTATTGAAACAGTATACTAAAACAGTATTGCTAAAGGCCAAAGCTAGAGCCAGAGCTAAAACAATAATGCTAAAAAGCCACAGGTACAACAATAAAACTAAAACACCTGAAATAAAACACCACAGCTAACAAGGTACAGCTAAAACTCTAGAACTAAAATGGTAAACAAAACGGCAGCGCAAGAGCTAAAACGATAAAGCTACAACACTAAAGCTAAAACAATAAAGCTAACACACCAGAGCTAAAACAAAGCTAACACACCAGAGCTAAAATGATAAAGCTAAAACACCAGAGCTAAAATGATAAAGCTAAAACACCAGAGCTAAAACAAAGCTAACACACCACAACTAAAAAGCCAGAGCTAAAATGATGAAGCTAAAATGCCACACCAACACTCTACAGCTGAAATGACACAGCTAAAAACAATAACACTAAAAACTCCACAGCTAAAATGATGCAGCTAAAACGGTACCGAAAATATCAAATACCTTTAGCAAAGAAAAATAACACCGCTAACCTGTTACAAAACCACTACACCCATTGACAGTGCTGTGAAAGTATTTGCCCCTTGCTGTTTTTTTATTTTTTGCGTACACTGATCAGCCATAACACTATGACCACTTGACTACTTTTGAGTAGGTTCTCCTTCTGCCAACATAACAGTGATGCATCGTGTGTTCTGACACCTTTCGATGACAACCAACATTAACTTTTTCTCAATTTGATCCACACTAGCGCTCAGACTACATGGGCCAGCCTTCAGTTCCCATGTGCATCAGTGAGCCTTGGCCACCCATGACCCCATCGCCAGGTCACCGTATTTTCCTTCCTTGCATCACTGTTGATATGACCTGACCACTGCACATCAGGAACATCCCACAAGAACTGCAGTTTTGGAATTGCTCTGACCCATCACAATTTGGCCCTTTTCAAAGTCACTCAAATCCTTACGGCTTGCCCATTTTTTCTCATTCCAACACTCTCATCAACTTCTGGGCGAAAAAATTTTGATTTACTGCCTAATATATCCCACTTACTTATAGCTGCCATTGTCATGAGATACTGAAAATGTAACTACTGTGAGAATGGGCAAATTGTATAGGCTAGACAACTGGGTCAGAGGAACAACAAAGTTGCAGGTCTTGGGGATGTTCCCAGGAAGGAAAACCAGCAAACTGGCAAAAGGGTCATGGGTGGCCAAGGCTGACTGATGCATATGGGGAGTGAAGTCTGGCCTGTGTCGTCCGATCCAATAAGAGAATTATTGTAGGTCATATTGAGGAAAGGTTTTTGTGGCAATGGGGTGGAGATCTACTCAATATTAGATCTCAATAGTGACTCAATATGGTCATAATGTAATGTCTGATCAGTGTATTTGTCACACTCATCATCAAACAATCATTAAATAAATTGTTCAAAACTGCATTTTGAATTTAATCGGGTTATCTTTGTGTAATTTTAATCATCTGCAAAAAAATAATAATAATAAAATCAAGACGGGGCGAATACTTTTTCATTGTACTATATGGGACATAATTATCCATATATGGGATTTTTGTTTTCTTCATGCATCTTTGTAATATTTTTCAGACAGCACAGATGATGGCGTTTCTTCTTACCAGCACATTAGGAATGGACCTCCTGCATGGGTTGGTCTCCGTACCGGCTCTGGTCGCTCGCTCGAGGCTGAGGCCGGCTCTGATTGGTCGCTCGGTACTGTGTGACTGCAGGGGCCTGAAGGCCAGGGAGCTGGTGTGGTGACAGGAGGCTGAGCGAGGACAAACGAGGGTCACTGAACCGGTTAAGTAGCCGAGCAGGCCACGTGGAGTACGGGGTTAATAAACAGGGAGCAGAGCGATGAGCGGGCAGGGCGAGGAAACGTGAGTGCAGAATGGAAAAGAAAGGAGGAAAAGAAAGACAGAGAAAGCGTGTGTCAGCATCTACGAAGCAGTACAAGGTCACACGGCGACTACAATCATCTCTGAGGTGGGGGGAGCTAAAATCGTTGTGGTCAGAGGAGGGAGTGTGGCCTAGCAAACCTGTTTCTCTAGAAATCGAAATCAGTGATGATCATGTTCTGTGTGTTAATTCAAAATAAGAATACATCACAGAGAGAGAGAGAGAGAGAGAGAGAGAGAGAGAGAGAGAGAGAGGCCCGCAGACGACAAAAGGAATAAAAGTAGCACAAGATTCCAATGTTTACTCTCACATGCAGCCTTTGTCCACAAGACACACACACACAGGTTGATATAAAAGCAAGCCGACTGTAACCCTGGAAACAGTTTAAAGAGAGAAAAACCCTGAAAGAGCCATTTTGTTTCAGAGAGAAAAGGCAAAAGCAGCCAGAGTTCTATTCTCTAACATTTTAACATTTCTCTCTCTCACACACAGACACACACACACAGACACAGACACACACACACACAGACACACACACACACACTCAGAGTGGCAAACAAAATTTTAATATCCATGCTTTCTGAGGTCACTGAAAAAAAATTATTTCTTACTAGTGTCTAAAGTAGATTGAAAGTATTTGTGTGCAATTATGCATGTGTGAAGGCGCGCGTGTGTGTTTGTACGCACTGATTTACCTAGGTCTCCAGACAAAGATATAGCACTGCGGCTTCTGGCCAGGTACGAGTGCGTTGGTGTCTGTAAGCGACTGACCATGTTGCTCTCCCATGGAGTTAGAGGCAAACGACGCATACCTGAAACACACGCAAACACACACACACCCACAAACCTTATGAGTTCTCAACTGCTGTATTTTCTTATTATTCACTAATAATGACAAGCACGAAGAGCCAAAGCCAAAACACACCACATAAGGGTGACGGTGCACGCACATTCAGAAACAATTCTGTTGTAGGGATACATGCGCGGCTCAAGTGAATATTCTTAAAGGTGCAGTTTGTAAAAGTGTCTCAAAGTCTTTAACAAGTCACCTGGAAAAGCGCGAATAAGGCTAATCAAGTTCCCTCATGAGAGAGGCATTCGGCAAGTATGGATTTAATAGCATGGGGAAAGGAGAATATTAAGAATTAAGAGAATCTTTGAAACAACATTTCGTCTAGGTTTTGAAATGAATACAAACCGCTCCTTTAACACATACAGATTATGTATGTATTAACGAGTTCTAGCAAACTTTCAAGACCCCAAAACCAGGCTTTCAAACCATGCCAGATCACCCCAAAATAACTCCTCACACACATTCACTCACACACTACCCGGGCTGAGGACTAGGTTTGTTTGTCTACTCAACTACAATTTCAAGTCTGCTGGCTTATTTATTTCTCCACCAGACCTAAATTCAAGTGTGTTTCAAGCCTCAAGATTCCAGGTAGTAGCATACAGTGAATTTGTGTTTCCTGTAAAGAAATGAAGGGGAAAATAAAATCCTTGTCTTGTGCGGCGGACCCAACCTGCAGGTCTGTCCTGATGGATCTTCTCTCTGGATGCTCGAGCTTTATTTACTAAGCAAGAAGAGGAGAGGGACGTCTGCTTCTGTAAGCCTTAGGCACAAAACCACAAACCGGACATGTATTAAACTTTTGGTTGGACTTGAGACGGAGACGAATGTTTAAGCACTTGAATAGAATTCCTCCTACAGTTATCCACTGCCCGGTGGAAAAAAAAAAGTCACAGGCAAAGATGACAACTAAGGATATTTAAAATGACTAGGATTGGGTAATGAACTGTTCAATTCAATGTTAAAAGCTGCAATGATGGTGCTGAACCATCAATTTTGCCCAAGATGAGGTTTGAAAAAATAAAAAATAAAATAAAATCACAAATGAGCAAGTCACTGAAAAAAATGGCCAGTATCCAGTAAACCACAGCTTTGTTTATTAATGAAAGTAAGAGCATTTCCACATAAACACACACACACAATGTGACAAGAACTCCTAGAATTGGGATGAAAGAGGTGTATGGCCATAAGAAAACTACTTGTTAGTGAGACTAACCAGGAAAAAAAATATTTAACTTGCTAGGAAGCATAAAGATTGGACTTTGGAGCACTGGAGACAGGTTGTGTGGTCTGATGAGGCCAGAGTATGTATTTGTTTAGTTCCCAGATTCATGCGGTTGGGCTGTGCATCTCTCAGGTGCCTTCAAAGTGACCCTAGTTTTGTTGGTTTCTTCTCGGACTTTACAAATCAATTTGTGAATAATTTTCCATAACTTATGATAGCTCGTTGGTCTATATAATGTTCTGTGCTTATATATATACATATACATATATATATATATATATATATATACATACACACATACACACACGTGGACAAAATTGTTGGTACCCTTCGGTCAATGAAAGAAAAACTCACAATGGTAACAGAAATAAGATTAATCTGACAAAAGTAACAATAAATAAGAATTCTATGAATGTTAACCAATGAAAGTCAGACATTGCTTTTCAACCATGCTTCAACTGAATTATTTTAAAAAAAAAATGAACTCATGGAACAGGCCTGGACAAAAATGAAGTACCCCTAGAAAATACTGAAAATAATGTGACCAAAGGGACATGTTAATTCAAGGTGTGTCCACTAATTAGCATCACAGGTGTCTACAATCTTGTAATCAGTCAGTGGGCCTATATATAGGGCTCCAGGAAGTCACTGTGTTGTTTGGTGACATGGTATGTACCACACTCAACATGGACCAGAGGAAGCAAAGGAAAGAGTTGTCTCAGGAGATTCGAAAGAAAATTATAGACAAGCATGTTAAAGGTAAAGGCTATAAGACCATCTCCAAGCAGCTAGATGTTCCTGTGACTACAGTTGCACATATTATTCAGAAATGTAAGATCCATGGGACTGTAGCCAACCTCCCTGGACGTGGCCTCAGGAGGAAAATTTATGACAAATCAAAGAGACGGATAATCCGAATGGTAACAAAAGAGCCCAGAAAGACTTCTAAAGAGATCCAAGGTGAACTTCATGCTCAAGGAACATCAGTGTCAGATCGCACCATCCGTCGTTGTTTGAGTCAAAGTGGACTACATGGGAGACGACCAAGGAGGACACCATTGTTGAAAACAAATTATAAAAAAGCCAGACTGGAATATGCCAAACTACATGTTGACAAGCCACAAAGCTTCTGGGAGAATGTCCTATGGACAGATGAGACAAAAATGGAAATTTTTGCCAAGGCACATCAGCTCTATGTTCACAGATGGAAAAATGAAGCATATGAAGAAAAGAACACTGTCCCTACTGTGAAACATGGAGGAGGCTCTGTTATGTTCTGGGGCTGCTTTGCTGCATCTGGCACAGGGTGTCTTGAATCTGTGCAGGGTACAATGAAATCTCAAGACTATCAAGGGATTCTAGAGAGAAATGTGCTGGCCAGTGTCAGAAAGCTGGGTCTCAGTCGCAGGTCATGGGTCTTGCAACAGGACAATGACCCAAAACACACAGCTAAAAACACCCAAGAATGGCTAAGAGGAAAACATTGGACTATTCTAAAATGGCCTTCTATGAGCCCTGACCTCAATCCTATTGAGCATCTTTGGAAGGAGCTGAAACATGCTGTCTGGAAAAGGCACCCTTCAAACCGGAAACAACTGGAGCAGCTTGCTCATGAGGAGTGGGCCAAAATACCTGCAGAGAGGTGCAGAAGTCTCATTGACAGTTACAGGAATCGTTTGATTGCAGTGATTGCCTCAAAAGGTTGTGCAACAAACTTTTAAATTAGGGGTACCATCATTTTTGTCCAGGCCTGTTCCACGAGTTCATTTTTTAAAAATAATTCCATTGAAGCATAGCTGAAAAGCAATGTCTGACTTTCCTTGGTTAACATTCATAGAATTCTTATTTATTATTACTTTTGTCAGATTAAAGTTATTTCTGTGACCATTGTGAGTTTTTCTTTCATTGACCGAAGGGTACCAACAATTTTGTCCACGTGTGTATATATTCCCTAACAACGCCAGTTCCAGGGTGTAACACTACAATATACACTTTTAAAACTTTTGTAAAGTACGTGCAAGTTAACCTAACACACCCAGGACACCAGGTACAAATGTGTGTTTTGGTAAAAACAATGATGGACAAGCGTGTGTAGGTGTGTGTGTAGGTGTGTGTGTTTACCTCTGTCTTGCGTGTTTAACAGTGTAGCAGAAGATGAAGACAGACGTTTGTTTATGACCGGGTCTATGTGCTTTGACAGATTCATGGTGGAGACTGACTTTCTATTAGCATCTACAACACACAGACACGTACGGCAACATGAGACACAAAACTGAAAGAACAACAAAAACAGAGAGCACTGACAGGGAGGATTAATCGAGTGCAGAGTCAACACTGGCTGAAAGGAAAGACTGAGGGTAGGGCAGAAAGTGGTAATATTTTATACTCTCCTCTTGTACTACAGTATGTTCAGTTGTGCAGCCACACACAAAATACATCATCCATTTCACTACCATATACCAAATTCTGTGTGTTACTAATCCAGGTATCTTAAGTAAGTTTTTTTTATACCGTCGTGTGCAAATTTAGTGTAAGCATTGCTAATTCTACTGTAGCTAGCAGCAGCTAATATATAACCCAGCTAGACAATTTGATTAGATTTGTCGTCATCATTATTAGCGAGATAGATTAATAACAACTGAATCAAAAGCTGATCCGCAGATTCAATTAATTAAATTGATCAACAAAAGATCAATTAAATCACCCAGCTCTAGTTGCACCAATGGAATACTTTTAATTCAATGCGTGCTATGAAAACAAAAAAATAATTCACCAGCACATGTTTAACCTGGTTGTACCAAAGAAATGGTGGCAGGAGCACTACGTAAAAGCCACAGCTTTTTCATAGAACTGCACGCGAAATATATCTGTTGAGAAATAAATCTGGGTAAAAGAAAAAGTAGGCTAGGTGCCTCCGAGTGGCGCAGTCTGCTCGCCCTATCGTCCAGAGATCGCGAGTTCGATTCCAAGGTGATGCTGTAACCTCTCGCAGCCGGAGGTCTAGAGAGAGCTGATTGGCCGAGCTCTCTCAGAGGAGAGGGATGAGGTGCATGGTGCTCCCACATTAATCACGGCTCTACAGCCAATCAGGGGCGTCTGTGAGCTCATGCATGTGGAAGGAACGGATAGCGCTGTCCTCAGAGTGCGTTACTCCACCCCCAACGGTGTGTGAGCGAGCTGTCCGAAAAGATGTGGTCGGCTGGCGTCACGTGGTTCGGAGGAAACGGGTGATAGTCTTTGGCCCTCCCGACTTAGCGGTAGTAATAGCCTTAATGTGGAGCCCCCTAGTGACGGGGAGGAATTGGACATGACTAAATTAGGGAGAAAATCAGGGGGGGAAAAAAAAAGAAAAGAAAAAGCAGGCTAAACTAGGAGAGCTTAAGAGTGCACCCAACTTAAAGTCGGTTATGTGAAACCGGCATTGGCTAGTTAACTGTATGGTATTGAAACTGGTTACAGGATGTACCATTGCTCAAACTAGACCACACCACTGATTTAGTGTTATAATAGTGTTATAAGTGTGTGTCAGATACAGATACGGAGCTGCAACTACCACTTATGATGGCAACACTGGAGGATCAGTTAGCCCGCTACATGACTTGGTAAACCTGCACAAAGATACACAACTAAATCAACTAGTCTTACGCAATCCCCTTCATCATGTCACTAGTGATGCTCATGCACTACAGCCTGATACTACATGCTACATCTGAGGACACTGATGGCTAAGCGAACTGCTCTACTCTGAGTCATATTCACGTTGCGTGTGTAGGCGCTGCTGATGCGCCAGACTAAGGACACTGTCACACTCGAGTCCAGCCAAGTCCAATGTGAAGAGGAGAGCAGAGTCATCAAATCCTGAGAGAGAGAGAGTGATGTGAAATATAGGTATGTCAGACAAAGATATGGAGGGAGAGAGAGAGAGAGAGAGAGAGAGAGAGAGCGCGAGCGAGAGAAAGGAACAAAATAACAGAAAGAAACAATAGAGCGTGGCAAATGAAACAGGGCCCTGAGTCAGCAAGAGAGTGGAGAGAGAGATGCAGAGAACAAACTAGATATGTTTCTGCACACACACACAGACACACAATCATTCAAAACCTAATCACATACATACAGAGCACAGAAGCCTAGCAAACATTTAGTGAAGTATAGCAGTGTAATGCTGATGTTATGAGCTGTTCATTGCGGTGGGCGTGGGGTGATGTTTATTGAGGTGGGCGTGGTATTTATTGAGGTAGACATGAAGCGGGTTTTAACTGAGGTGTGCATGAAGCGGGTTATAGTTGAGATGGGTGTGGGGCGTGGTGTTTATTGACATGGACGTGGTGTGTATTGAGGTGGCCGTGGGGCGTGGTGTTTATTGAGGTGGGCGTAGTGCGTGGTGTTTATTGAGGTGGGCGTAGTGCGTGGTGTTTATTGAGGTAGGCATGAAGTGGGTTTTAATTGAGGTGGGCGTGGTGTTTATTGAGGCGGGCGTGGTGTTTATTGAGGCGGGCATGAAGTGGGTTTTAATTGAGGTGGGCATGAAGTGGGTTTTAATTAAGGCGGGCGTGGTGTTTATTGAGGCAGGCGTGGAGCGTGGTGTTTATTGAGGCGGGCGTGGGGCGTGGTGTTTATTGAGGCGGGCGTGGGGCGTGGTGTTTATTGAGGCGGGCGTGGGGCGTGGTGTTTATTGAGGTGGGCGTGGGGCGTGGTGTTTATTGAGGTGGGCGTGGGGCGTGGTGTTTATTGAGGCGGGCGTGGGGCGTGGTGTTTATTGAGGTGGGCGTGGGGCGTGGTGTTTATTGAGGCGGGCGTGGGGCGTGGTGTTTATTGAGGTGGGCGTGGGGCGTGGTGTTTATTGAGATGGGCGTGGTGTTTCCTGAGGTGTTTTTTTTTTTTAGGTATTTTTTTTTTTTTAAGTATTTATTGTGGTATAGCGTGTCCTGATGTGAGGCAGTTATTGTGGTGTGGTGTTGTGTGGTGTTTATTGTGATGGTCTGATGATTATTGTGTGTGGTATTTATTGTTGTGTGTCGTGTTCACCGCTGTGGTGTGAGGTGCTGGAGGTCAGGGTTCCTCCCCAGCTCCAGCGGTTCTGCTTCGGTCTGGCTCGCTGACTCTTCTCCTGAGTCCTCCTCACCACCGCCTCGTACCGAGCCTTGATATCACACACACGCCCGAAAAACACAAATTTCTTTTATACTTTAAAAACAACTACACTTAAACAACTAAAAATACCACTGCAGAAATTTTGGCAAGAGAAATGCAAATACTAAAATGCAAATGGATTTTGATTCATCTGCAAATATACTGCATGTGTAGATCTGAAGGCACAAGCAAATACACTTTTGCATAACTTTCGATACATTTGCATACATTTTTCTGTATCCTGTGGTATTTTTAGAAATACACAAACATTCTTATACACTTTCAGTAATCACAAACATATTTTTAAGTAGTTCATTTGTGTAGATTATATGCAACACTGTATATGCTGTGACTACATGAAAAGTAAGAAAAGTGTTTTGGCGAAGATCCGAGCATCACCTTTTCCTCCTCTTGCTTCTGGCGACGCTTCTCCTCCACGGCCGCGCGCCTCCTGTCCTCCTTAAGCCTCTGCTCCTCCAGACGCCTCTTTTTGTCGTCCAGTTGCTTCTCGTAGAACAGCCTCGCCCGCTCATCACGCTCCATCAACTGAGCCTCTCGTACAGCTACACACAGATAAAAAGAGCATACAGGTTCAACAAGCCACACGATGTGGATATTTACAGCACATGAAGCCCAAACGCTACCTCCAAGCTGCTGTCCATGGTTTAAAATGTATTAGAAAAATAAACAAATTAAAAACAAATCTATCAGACCTAAACTTTCGCTTGATGACTCACAGGTTTTACATAACTCTTTGAGGGTGCCATGGCAACCGGGCCAACAAAAGTTTACATAATGACTAAACCTCGCCAGAGCAACCTGCCACGTTCACCTAATCATACAGAAAGAGTGTGTGTATGTCTGCAGTTTGATCTCTGATCCTTAGAAAGAGCTCCGTTTTCTCTAGGCTTAATTTTTTTTTTTTTTGCGTAGTTGGAGGGCTGGTGTTAAAAGATCACACATACTGTACATGCACACAAATCCACACCATTCACACTCCAATCTACCACTTATAATAGAACTGGAGGTAAAAAAATAAAGTTAAATAAAATCATGAATGTGTGAGGGACTTGATTTCGGGATGAAGTCAGGACAAGGAGTTCTAATACAACGTTGTTAACCTTCCAGCCAGTAAATTTAACTGATGCGAAAAACTATTCCTTTCCTGAGCTCCTAATGTAGACATGAACCAAAGCCAAGTTTCGCATTTAGCGATTAAGTAGGCTTTTATGTCCAGGCCAGAGAAGGATGATCAGCGAGAGAACCTGCGTACGAGACTCACTAGTCAACTGTGCCCCAATGACACTCATGACCGTCATAAATCTGGAAAATAATAATAATAGCAAGAGCGTTTATTCGCTGATGAGGGACGTTGTGTCTAAAAGGGTTTGGACACAATTTTTTTTTATTTATTTATTTTTTAAAGAAGCTCAGCAGCTGCGATGACGGCAAGCTCATTATCCTAACATCTGGGGATCGAATGTGTGTGTCATACCGCTCTGCTTCTGTCTCTCCTCCCTCCTCTCTCGAGCCAGTCTCTGTCTCTCATCCAGTTTGAGCACCAGCGGCTCTGAACAAACCAACAGACACACAGAGCAACGTTTAATTGATCGACAGACGGCACGTACATCATTTTGTTTAGTACATACTGTAGTAGTTCAACGCGTTTCATTAATGCATTGCGTGTGGGTACGTCTCACCTGGTCTTCCTGCATTGTGTACATCTGGTGAGCTGGATATGATGTACGTGCTGTTTCCGGAGGTTGTCGAGTCGGGCCGGCTCGCAGGCTTCTTCACATCGTATCGGAGATGGGAGTCAGACTCTACGAGACAGAAAAAGAAAAAAAGTTTTCACATCACATAATATTGGGGCAAAAATGCATATCAAGCATAGCATGATAGTCTCTTAGATAGTGTTTATGACGTTCATGACGTCATGCAGTCTGATCAGGGCTCTGGTGTACTTGGGAAACTTTGTACCTTAATGGTATCCATGCACTAACGAAACGCTGGTGTAAATGCACTGGTGTAGGAGAGGATTATATAGAGAAATGTAAGGGTTTTTACTCTCATAACTGTGTTCTGTTATTCTGTGCAATCAAAAGTCCCTGTTTGACTTGGACATCCCTAAAGAAACCGTCAGATCAAGTGTTTACATGGTTTACAGTACGTCAATCTGCCTAAAAATCTATTCCGGTCAGGGCGGATCAGGTCATGATGCATTTTTAATGATTCCTGGAATATCAGGGTCCACGTGCTTGTAAACACAGCTACTGTACCAACAGTGTATTGACTCCGAGAGAAGACGGACGGTCGTCAGTGGGTACTGTACTGTGCATGCAGCACTTTGTTTACGTCGCGAGGCCTTTCATGCAGCTGATTTGTATGCCTTGTTTAAATTCCTTGTCTTGTTTTTCCGTGATCTGATTTTGACCCTGCCACGCCTCTTTGGCTAACAAACACAGATTTCTCATTCGTATACACATCTAAAACCATTTTTTTAAATATCCTCCTGCGGTCGTGTTTGCTGCTCATGTCTGGAGCAACACAGGGACAGATTTTCTGTCGTCCATGATGAGAGTTACAGACTCGGAGTGAAGACTTGATCAAACTACTGTACATGTTCAGTTCAATACATTATCCTCAAACCCATTCAGATTACAGAGAGCTTCCCGGTCTACTACTACGGAACTAGCGTTAAGCCCTTAGGAAAATCATCTCTCTCTCTCTCCCTCTCTTTCTCTCTCTGCAGTCTATTTGCATGGGCCTCACCCTGCCTCGCTCAGATCATGACATTACGACATGATGCGAGATCCAGCTTGAACATTGCCCTGGATTGAAGGGATGAACAATGTTAAATGAAGGTGTGTTTGGAGAAACAGAATACGTTTTCTGTGGCACAGTTACTGCATAATCAACAGCACAATCAACAACAATTATTTTTTTGCTATTTATTATCTTAATAATAAAAACATTAGGCTAATTTTTATTTTACTTTATATATATATATATAAAATTGTGATACAGTACCAGTTCTAGTACTTTTATTCGTATTACATCGGTGTGATCTGGCAACCCTGGCCTGCACAAAGCATGCTGGTGAGAAAGTACACCACCATACAGCTGCAGTAAAATCTTATGATTTGGACTATGATGGTTAAACACGCTGAACCATACATGAACAGTACAGTATATGAATCACGGATCAGCCAGTGTTTTGGTTCCATATTATGTGTGTATTAGCATAAATGAGGAACATGCACGTTCTAGATCAGATCTGCATACTCTTCCTCTTGAATGCCACACATTTGTACATCAGAGCAACAATGTGATAATCCTCCAAGCCAAAGAATTATAACTGTAGAAAAAACCCTGAGCTAAATCAGCTTTCAATGTAACTCATGACAGACTTGCAGTACAATACAGCGTGAATACAGACACGGCCGAGCCAGACACCCGGCCTGGTCTGAAACTGCTGATCCTCTTCACGCTATATTGGATATTGACATTCTATCAACCAGTTACTGAGGTCACGATGCTCCTGCTGACTTTCATATTGATTTCATTTTTAAAAGCAATCAACAACCCTGTGTGTGTACACAACGTCATATAAATACATTCACAACTACATCCTTTCCATCTTACATGTGAGTGTTATCATTATAGTGAGCTTTCTGACTCTGGGGTTATGAGCATGATCCCACAATATTAATATTGTAATACTTTGTATTAATAAAAAGCCCATAATCAGAAAATCTAGAATAGTTATACAAAGTTGTACTTTTGCCCGGAATACTTAATGCAGCATGGTAATTATAAAATATGATCAAAAGCCATGCATGACAT
The DNA here is from genome assembly GCA_030347435.1 of Clarias fuscus. Lineage (NCBI taxonomy): Eukaryota > Metazoa > Chordata > Actinopteri > Siluriformes > Clariidae > Clarias > Clarias fuscus. The sequence continues at coordinate 5,881,825 of CM059221.1, forward strand.
TTGAAACATGAAATTAATAAATCCTCCAAGTGGTCATGTCATGTGCATTAAGTCCAAGGTTGAGAGCATCTCTCTCTCTCTCTCTCTCACACATATACACACAATTTTCTCATCAAGTCCAGAGTCTTTAAGCTGTCAATCAAATATAAACTGCGGGAGTGTAGTGTGAGTAATCTTATTTCTTTTGAAAGTTGCACCCATGCAGTGCAGATGCAAACAAACAACGATTGCATTTGGAGTGAGCCAGCATTTGTACTGTAAGATAATGAAAATCTCTCTCTCATATAAGCAATAATCCCATTTCCCCTTCAGAACCAACCTAATACTTTATGGATTTAAACTCTAACAAGGTGCTGGAGACATTGCTTTGAGATTTTGGTCTATATTAATAGATTTGTCGGCTGCGTGTCCATGATGTCCACCTCCCAATTTGAGATCTGGTGACTGTGGAGGCCGTTTGAGTACGGTGAACGCGCAGTCATGCTCAAGAAACCAGTCTGAGATGATCTGAGCTTTGTGACACGGTGCGTTATCCTGTGGTCATACATCGATACACCACTCCATTACACCACCAGCAGCAGCCTGAACGGTTGACCCAAGGCAGGATGGATCCATATGCATTGACGTTGTTTACACCAAATTCTGATCCTACCATCCGAATGTCACAGCAGAAATCGAGACTCATCAGGCAAAACTTTTCCAATCTTCTATTGTCCACTTTTGGTGAACTTATGCAAATTACTGCCTTAGTTTTCTATTCTTAGCTGACACGAACGACACCCGGTGTAGTCTTCTGCTGCTGTAGCTCATCTGCTTCCAAGGTTCAATGTGTTGTGCCTTCAGAGAACCTCTTCAGCATACTGTACCTCGGTTATAATGAGAAATGTAATTTAAGTCCTTGTTTCCTTTTCTACCAAAGAAATCCCACTGGATGCTTTCTCTTTTCCCTGTAAACCCTCGAGATGGTTGTGTGAGAAATCCCTAGTAGATCAGCTGTTTCGGGAATACTCAGACCAGCTCAACCATGCCACGTTTGAAGTCTCTTAAAATCACATTTCTTCCCCAATCTGGTGACCAGTTTAAGCTTCAGCAGATCGTCTTGACCGTGTCTACATGCCTACCTGCATTGAGTTGCTGCTATGTAATTGGCTGATTAGATATTCACATTAAAAAAGTTGAACAGGTGTACCTAACAAAGTTGCCTATACAAAGGTTTATAGCTCCTGCTGCAGATTCTTTTTTTCCTTACAGCCTGAACAATTTTAACATCCATTCCTGCTCCAGAAACCTAAAAAGCCCTGATCTCATCTGACCCATTTACTCCCTATCACTTTCCAGGCCTTTATCTCGACAAACAATAGTTTTTCTCCCTTAAGAAATACAGCGTTATAGAGAACAAGCAGGACAACTCTTATGTCACTCTCACACCAGTGGGAAATTTCTTTATAATAAAAGCACACAGATCTCATTAAGACATATAATCCGAATGCATTAATCCACTGTAGAGACTTACTGAATAGGGAATACGACAAACGACTCTATACTGCGTATCCTACAGCTCTTCCTGGGGTAAGTTTAGGGTTACTGGGGAACGGAGTATTATTACAGATTTGACAGGAAGACTGACGGTATCTCCGGGATGTCGTATTACACCAGAAGTCATCCGATCGTGAAATAAACTGAGAACTTAAACCGAGTTGTGCTTGATTATGTAAAACTCATCGTAATCGCTGTTATATTTGGTCCAGATCACAACTGTGAGATCAGGATTATTTAATACAGTTCCTTATTGAGTCATTGAACATCACGCATTTAAAAAAAAAAAAACTTGTGTATATGTTGTGCTGGATTTCAAACACAAAATAAGAACACTGTTGTGAAATTGACTGCAGCATCAAATATATCATCTCCTCGTTATCTTGGTAATAATAAACATGTTAAAAGGTATCTATTAGGGATGGGAATCACCAGGGACCACACCGATACGATATGATCACGATACCCAGGTGATGATTCCATTTGTATTGCGATCCAGTAAATATCACAACGTTATAAACATCCTGATTCGATAGATGTTTTAGATTTATGTTTTTTTAGATTCTAAACGAACTGAGCAAATACTTTCTTCCTACCGCACAGGATGCTGCGCTGCCTGCTTGTGTGTGAATAGTTTAAAGTGGATGATTTGGATGTAGGATAATAGAGGAACTGCAACGTATTACCACCTCAAATGCAATCATATGTAAATAAAAACAAATAAATCTCTCACTCACTCATCATCTATACCGCTTAATCCTGTGTTCAGGGTCACGGTTGAGCCTGGAGCCTATCCCAGGAGACTTGGAGCACAAGAAGGGGTGCCAGGACACCCCTGGACAGGGTGCCAATCCATCGGAGTGCACACACACACACACACACACACACACACACACACACACACACACACACACACACACACACACTCATTCGAACACTACGGGTAATCGTGGAATGCCAATAAACCTAACCTTCATGTCTTTGGACTGTAGGGGGAAACCGGAGTACCCGGAGAAAACCCACTAAGTACGAGGAGAACATGCAAAAACTCCATGCACCCACAGAGGTGCAAGGCGGCAGTGCTAACCACCACTACACCACCGTGCCGCCTAAAACAAACAAACAAATAAATAAATAATTGTAGTCAGAGTGACGATACATAAATTGCCACACGACAGGATTGACCAAACTGAAGCAATTTCTCCCCCGCATCTCTAGTATCTATATTGATTTAATGGCATTAGAAGGGTATTAAAATTAATCAGCATTGTTATTACAGTAAATGCTGTTAAATGTTGTTAAACTAATCATTAAAGTTTAAGTATTATGGGATAGATAAGGTCACCATTCACTCATGTTAATGCAAAGACCTTTATGCAAATGGACCTTTAATCATTTTAGTAGTTAAACAGTTTTTTAGCCTCTGATGCAATAATTTTAACTGAAAAAAAAAAAAAAATTATATACACACACACACACACACACACACACACACCCAGTATATATATAATACTTTTGAGCTTCTCATATTTAAAAACAATGATTTGCTTTAAATAAAGATGTTTAAAATTTCTCTAGAACGGTAAGATGAACGCACAAACACTACAGTATATTATCTTGCTTCTCAAATTCCCTCACAATCAATAGAAAAGCTGCAGCCTCATCATCTTCCCATCAGGCACTCAGGCACAGGAGCAACCGATTTGTTCAAGTAAATAAAAATAAAAATGATGTTATATCTGTTTGATGAGCTGAACTTACAGTATAGAGCAACAGAAGCCAGTTAAAAAAAATAGCAGAACTCAAAACAAGGCTAAACTGGACGCTAGACGAGATCCTAAGTGTGTGCCAGATTAAAAATGTAGTCCAATATTACATTACATTTAGGGATCTATTCCTGGTGCAGGGTAACTGGGTTAAGGAGGATTTAGCAGAACATCCTCTTTCAGGGTGCTCGAATTGCTGTCAGTGAACTTACACACACGTAAAGAAGTGGACGCAACTGAGGACGCAACTTGTATGGAACAACAAGTCTAATTAATATTTAATGTGTTTGTTTGAAATAAATGCAGCGTCATAAATGATCAGATTTGAGATAAGTATCGGTTCAGTTACGTGATAACGATTCTTTTCTGTCGCAATTTATTCGCATGTCTTCTAGGTAGGGCTGCTAATTTTGCTAATTTTTCAGATAGTCGAACATGTTAACGATTAATAATCAATTAATCGTTAATAATTAATGATAAATGAGAGAGAAACGTGCATCTGTTTAAGTTTTACTATACTGTACCATACACTGATATGTATGACCGTATCATGACCTCCATAAAGCTTTTCTATATTTGTTTACTATGTAAAATTCGTAAAATCTTATTTACTTGGGCCAAGAACATTAATTTGCATGTTGCACGGTCAGTTTTCAAAGAACAGCAATCAGTTTTGTGACAGAGGGTGGAAGGTGAAGTGGATCATAAGCAGTCCGAGTCAACCTGGTGTCCATGAAGGGGATCACAGAGACGCGACTCTTCAAATAAGTTATTAGCAAGCATGTGAGGTGCCTTGCTAGTAAGTTAGTTTATACAAACTTGCTCCCACCATCATGGTCCTGTCGGTTCCTTTTAACTTTGCTTGGACAGACTCATTGCACCAAATATCTACTATCCCTCCACTCAAAGCGTTCTCCACTGCCTTCAACTGCTGAACTGAAATCCCAGTGCTGACTGATGTGCAGAGGCAAAATGGTGCATGAATTCTGATCTGCTCTCTTTCAAGTCTTTGATAACGTTGTTATCGGATATACAGTGGAACCTCGGATTGCGAGTAACACGGTTTGCGAGCATTCAGCAAGACGAGCAAAATTTTTAATACACTTTGACTTGAAAAACGAGTAAGTCTTGATATACGAGCACAGATCATCATGTGGCACGCATGCCCTTCTTGCTTTGACGCTGTGCGTCACGTGATCACAACTAAGCCAAAGGTTATTCTCTCTAACGCACTGCGGAATTGTGGGAAATCATCTCCCATGGTTGGTCGCAGTGCGCGTGCATCACTAGTGTTAACATCCGTGCATGTGTACTGTTTACACACCCACACCAGTTTACCGAATAGAGACTCACCTGTACGAGGGGAAAAGTCGTCCTACACAGTAGTCCATCCCCCTCCCGCCCCAATCCTCCACTCCTCTCTCTCGTCTCAATCACTACAGCCACAATTCTTTTTCAAAGTAAAGTACAGGTTAATCTGTTTTATTTTTACTTTATATTTTGTATTAATTATTTTATATGAATATTTTGGGCTGTGGAACGAATCAGAGTTTGCATCATTTCTTATCGGACAAATTTGCTTTGATATACAAGTGTTTTAATATACTGTACAAGCACGCTTCCGGAACAAATTATGCTCGCAATCCAAGGTTCCACTGTATATCTAGAAATCACCAAATCTAGAATAACATATGAAGAGACTTAATGTATATCCAATCTGAAAAACAGCAGATTTTTGCATTCAAACAGCCCTTTAAAATAAACAAAACACTGGATTTGAGTCACTTCGAGACTGGTAACGTGAACGTATCTTGGCGCGAGAAAAGACGTGGGATTCAAAATCCAAATTAAAATCAGATAGGTCACTTCTAATTATTAATATGAGCAGTCATGACACGCAAATCCGAACTGACCCAAAATAAATCAATAAAATAAATACAAAAATCGGTGGCAAAAATAATGTGATCATAACCTTAATTAGTTTGTTAATTACTTGTGTAAATGTACACACTTGGAAGCAGGATTTTCATTAATAGATTTTTTTTCAGGTAAACGATATACACGTAAATCTGTCCATGTCTCGATAAACAAGGTCTGTTATTCGTAAAACTCTAACACATCAAGCTAATGCTGATACACTATTATGCCACACAGGCTCACTTCTTAGCTTCTTCTTATAGTTATACAATACTGTAGCACAAGCAATAAAACATTTGCAGCTAATTTATCACTCATTCATTGTGTGTGTCCACAAACTAGCACTGGATATGCACGTGACATGATGCTTGTTTAGCCGTGAAACATTTTAACCGTACACCTTTGCACAAGGAAACTAAGTGAGCTTATACGGTACAGAAGGTTCACTGTAAATGTCCTCATGATGTTTTTCTGTACTTCCCACCTCACTGCCTTTGTTCAACAGTCAAAGGTCAGATTAGAGGCTCTGTCTCTCTCTCGAGCCTTTGTGTTAGCTAAACTCAAATACATGACCACCCTTAATATCACTGTGCGTACAGTATGTGTACAGAGTGTATGAAAGAGACCAGAGAGACAAGAGCTGGAGATTCGTGTCCGTGTGGTGTCTACGTGTGTTGTGTGACGTGGATAGGATAAGAGTACGGATCTGAGCAGCTTAGCATCATCCTGTGCTAATCTGAGAAAGTGTGCAGGGGAACACTTGCTCAATCGAGGACGAAGTCCGACTGTTCGCATACACGCCGTCATGCGCTATGACTAAGTGTTTAGTTTTCAAAAAGCAAGCAACTATCGATTTCTTTTTATTCACCTGGGAATCCATGAATAGAGCTCTGTAGCACGATCTTGAAAGCTAATTATTAGGGAATCAGGCAGTCAAAAAATGCATGAACTGAATTATGCTTAACTAGAACACTGTGACTCGGAGGTGGTGTTTCTGAGCATGACTCGGCATTGGGAACAAACCGAAAATGAAAGGGCTCAATAATTCATCTCTCGTCCACATACATACACACACACATACACACACACATACACACACACATACACACACACATACACACACACATACACACACACACACACACACACACACACACACACACACACACACACACATACACACACATACACACACATACACACACACACACACACACACACACACACACACACACACACACACACATACACACACACACACACACACACACACACACACACACACACACACACACACACACATACACACACACACACATACACACACACACACATACACACACACACACATACACACACACACACATACACACACACACACATACACACACACACACATACACACACACACACATACACACACACACATACACACAGGGGTGGAGCAGATAGAGTTACCAGCTCACCTACTGCACTGTTTTTGGGAGATAGAATGAAACCAAAAAACCCTGGAGAAACCCAGATGGAGATGCAAAGAACATACAAAACTTACTAGAATAATTGTTAGGAAAAATGTTTTTTTTTTTTTTTTTAATGCATAATATTGTAAATTTCTAAATAAACAAAAACAAAAATTACAGCTATGTGGACTTCAAATATTTGAAACACGTGATTCCAGAGAAGTACTGGAGATTGGGAAAACAAATTGATTGTGATGCATCACAATTCCTTTTTGAAAGCAGGTCATGTCCTCCACAATCGGTTGAATTTTTATTTATTATTATTTTATTTTTTTTTAATACAGTGCCAGTCAAAAGCTTGGACACACCCTTTAATTCAATGTTTCCTGCTTGGAGATTTATTTTCTACATCCTAGAACAATATTGGATTTTTTCAAAACTATAAAATAACTCACATGGCATTAGGCCTTTAAGTAACAACAGCAGTATCAGTGAGTTGTTATTTTAAGACACGAAGTTCAGCTGTTCTGGAACAGTTCTTGCAAGAACAGTCTCGTGTCAAGTGCATTTGCAAAATCCATCAAGCACCATGATGAAACTGTCTCTCATGAAGACCTTCCCAGGAAAGCGAGACCAAAACTTACCTCTGCTGCAGAGGAGACGTTCATTTTACGGTTTCCAGCCTCAGAAATCACCAATTAATAACCAGCAGAAGTAGCAGATACATCTCAATATCAACTGTTCAGTGGAGATTATTGTGTATTTTTGATAAACGCCTTCAGTATTGTTGTACAGGATAGAAAAGAAAGAAATATCAGGAAAGACCATGGAGTTACAAGGTGTGTCCAAACTTTTGACTGGAAGCGTGTGTGTGCTTGCATTTAGGGTAGTAAAATGTTGCAGTTCATCTGTAATCCTACAGTATGAACTATTCACACACTGACAGGCAGGAGCAAAAAATTGTTTGCTTAAAATTGTCAAATAAAAATGATGGTCATGGTACTTATAGAATCGCAATACAGATTGAATCGGAACCTACAGTAGGTATCGTGATAATACCGTATTGGGGGTGTCCTTGGTGATTACCATCCCTACTTGTTACCGTGTACCATTGTACCGTGTACCATTGTACCGTGTACTAATTTATTCCTGCATAATCACCTCCTATCGCACAACGGAATGTTGCTGTAAGTTTAATCTGTGAAACGTGATCGACATTACGACATCACAGCACAGATTAAACTCATACTTATTGATTCTTAGAATTACAAGCAAACAGTCTATACAGCAACATTCCATTGTGCGATAGGAGGTCATTATTGCAAGAATAAATAAATAACTAGACAAATCCTGTTTTGTTTTGTTTTTTTAACACACATTAAAGCCAACAGTAACCTCCCATTTCCTGCCACCACTATGGCTTGAAGGCTCGAATATTTCTGGCGCATGTACATGAATTCATGTGACACGAGGCACGTTCCCGGCGATCCAGTTTGTCCGGGAGACTGCATGTGTCACGTCATTACTCCTGACGTTATTCACCTTCAGGTCATACGAGTGTGTCAGTTATTATTGGATCACGTCGCCGCTCCTGGTAGCCAAATATAACCAGGTTTTACTCACACACACAAAAAAAAAAAAATTGCCTTGTGACTTCCCATATACTGTACACCAGTGTTCGATTTAACAATAGCAGATAAAGACTCCACTGAAAGGCATTTCCTGGAAAAATTTAAATCATACACGCGGCTCAAAACAACAAAAAAGAATGGGTCTTGGTTGTGCGTGTGTGGCACATAAGCAGGACAAAAACTCAGGCTCGCCCGTAGGTATGTGCTCACATACACACACAGACACACACACACACACACACACACACACACACACATTATCTCACACAGTATACATGCGTGCACACAGCAAAACAAGCCAAACACCAGTTATACCGGATAGAAAAGTTTTAAAAGGACACCTACTATACAAAATTCACTTAAAAAAAATTTTTTTAAAGGAATTTCCCATGAATCTCCAAAAAAAATTAAAATCCTGCATTTTTAAACAGCGCTGCTTAAACAACTCATCTGATGTGACCTCATATAAGAGGTATAATAACCCCTCCCCCGACTTGACGCTCAGCTCTGCCTGTCCCTCGAGGGGTCGTGGCTCAGCAGCATTACATTTACATCAACACAGAAATGGTGCGTCTGAAGGAAGAGTGAAACAAACGGAGTTGATTTGTGACCTTGCAGAAAACAGCTTTGCGTACCTGCAGACTCAAGTAGCACAGGCTGGCATTTAACTAATATTACAAGAGACAGCAACCATGTTTTTCCACCTCACATGCCACAGCGTACAGTATATGAGTGGGTATTAAAAAATGAAAAAAATAAAAAAAAATAAAAAACTAGCCTGCATTCAATTCTATTCTGTCTATTAGCGTGTTTTTTTTTTTTTAAACAGTGTGACCGGGTTATTACATACTTTTCCAACTGTACTACCTTTATATTAAAAAGATGATAAATGCAGCAGTACACAACAATAGAGAACACACACACGATTGAACTGCTGGCTTTGCGACTTTGTGTATCTCCGGAGAAGGCTACTTAATCCGACCTTCTCCTACGTCACACTGATGCCCAACCTCGTTGCTTGTGATGTCCAGAATTCAGTCATACCTCTAATCCACGTAAACATAATCGTTCTATTCGATTATTCGGATCAGACCTTGATAAGTGCTGGAACTGAACTCTGGGTGACCACAGATTTATTTATTTCCACTTCCTGCTCCCCACCTGTCAATCACTTTGTGCTCTCTCTCTCTCCATCCTCACCTCTTTTCCTGCGTTTCTTGCGCCGGCTCCGCTGCTCCTCGTCTTCCTCTGTGATAGTAGTGAGAGAGGTGATGACCGACCTGCTGCCCCCCTTCCTCAGCCTGGGGGGCAATAGCATCCTCCCTCCCTCTGCACAGCCCTCGTCCTGGCTCTCCCTGTTCCTTTGCGTCCGTGTTTGTGTGTGCGTGTGTGTGTGTGTGTGTGTGTCAGTGTGTGCGCGCACACTCCTGTCCAGTGCGCTTACTCACGCTAATGCTAACTACTAGCCCCCAGGCTGCAAGTCTGATCCAAATGCGATCAGAAAGACACAGTGTTTGAGAGATGAGAAAGGAGGACAAGAAGTCACTAAAAGAAGAAAAATCCAAAAAAAAAAAAAAAACAACTGAAAAAGGAAATCTGTCGATCCTGAGGTGAACGGCTCAACTCGTGCTGCTGAACGTTACAGATGATCACGTAATCCTTAGTCTTTCCTCTTTTCTTTGGTCTCTAAGCCACAAAGATGCTGCCACTTTCTCTCAAGGTCTGTACTGCTACTGTACTGCTCATCCTCTCTCTCTCTCTCTCTCTGTCTCTCTCTGGTTCACACTCATACTCACACACGCCTCTCTATTTCCTACTAAAATATTCAGTGCGGAGGGAAACAGGGCAAGCTGAGCCACTCGGTTAATGATCGCTGTACAACTGTGTGTGGCTGAAAAAGACTAATGACAGCTAGACTGATGGATGGCTGGACAGATGGATGGATGGATGCATAGACGGACGGATGGACGGACAGTCACTAGGGTTGGGTATCGTTTGGGGTTTTTTCGATACCGGTGCCAAATTTATAATTTTAAACTGGTACCGGTGCCAAAACGGTGCCTGAACCGATACTTTGCAAAAGCCACTAAATGATGGTGTATGGCTCAAGAATACATTTTTATTGAACAAGAAATTAAATGCTTAAAATTGAACAATATATTAAAAAGTTTAAGTACTAGCTGGAAAGCCATAATTATAAGCAGAATCCATGTTACATTAGTATTTTACAAATCGGTTGACCGTTTGTTAGCATGAATGCAAGATTTACATTTTCTAATTAACATTACATAAGCCTACTATTAACCTGCGGAAAGGCTGCTGTCGTCATCAGAATCGGTGGACTCCTTTCTGCTACGGTTGGTATGACCGATAGTGCCAGCTGTTGTCTGCAAACTGTCAGACACGGTGCATCCCTCTGCTTTTAACTTTATCCCGTTTGCCCTCAAATGTTTCATTAGATCTGACAAGTTTCCTCCTTTACACACAACTGCTGTAAAACATTTACTGTACGTCGAGGGGTCAGAATCCTTTCTTGTGAAATATAGCCACACTTTCGACCATTTTAGTTTTAGACATTTTAACGCAAGTTGTTTAATTTAGCACGTTAAGATAGAGGTAGATCACCTGCTGCAGTCACAGCGAGTGTCACGTTAGTTGCTGCATCTCGGATGGTCTCTAATTAAGGAAATAATTAATTTTTCCGATCATTTCTGATCATTTCTATGAACGCAGTATTTAAATTTTACTAGCGATCATGTGTGTTGATGAATCTAATGCTTATTACAACAGTGTCATCATCACAGCCCCAGAGAACAAATATTTCAATCGACAGTTCAGGCATTTAAGTGGCAGCGAAATAAGGCACCGAAATTCGCGTTCTGTTTCGGTCCGGTATATACCGGTTCTATAGGTACCGGTGCCATATTGGCACCGGTTTTCGGTACTCAACTCTGTCAGATAGATTAAGCTGCTTCTTCTTCCAAAAAAAAGAAAAGAAATAAAGAACCAACACTGTGGCGAAAAGCTCAACTGGTCCATTTTGACCGGTTTATCAACTCCACTAACCACACTTTACAACCATGCCAAGTAGAAAAGCGTCTCAAAACACGGCAAGCTTCAAGGCGGATGTGCTGCAACGGCACGAGACTCGCTCCTGATCCGCGACACAGTTCCGCTAAAACATAAAAAGAAAGCTTAATAAAGCAATTGGAATAAATATAGTGCAGCCATTCCTGCTCTTCTGAAAGACACACACACACACACACACACACATATCTCAGTGTACATTTGTATGTGCGAGTGTGTGTACTATAAATATGCAACGTAAGCAAGCACACGGGCAATAAGGATTCAGCAGCACACAGGAGCATTTCATCACTCCTGAGACCAATCACTTTTGGTTATCCTACTCACACACACACACACACACACACAAAGAGAGACCAAGTTCCATTATTGGTTGTACTGTGGCTTTCCTCATAAAGCCATAAATGCAAAAACACATCCATGCCCTTTTGTTGAAAGCTTTTCCTGTTCATCGTACTATTTAAATCGGGGCCTTTGTGTTTCGCTTTATTTGTCACCTTCATCCTCACATGCAGGACGTGCACCTTTTACTTTGCTGTCCCTCATAAAACCATAAACCTGCTGAACAAGCGAACATTCGTCGTTTATCGCTGCATGTGCCATATGGCCTTCCGCTATTAAATATCACACATCGTCAAGGACGAAGAGGCAGCCACGGGTTTGAGGGTGTGGCGCTCCAGGTACTCACATCTCACTAGGCAGGGTGTCTCCACTCATCTACACTTTAAAAGTGCGCACAACGCTCTATGCAGCGAATATGATGTCATTAGTAGCGTCTTTAAGGGCATTAAGAACAGTAGAATTTCAACAGGCTCTGGGTTATTGATCAGAAGGGCAGCAGTTCAAACCCCAGCTACACCATGATGCCATTGTGGGCCCAGAAGCCTGTAGGCTCCAGGGGTGCTGTATTATGGCGCTGTATCGTGCATCATGACACTGTGCTCTGACCAAAGCCTTCAAGCCGTGATATACAGTATGAGGAAATAATTTCAGTGCATTAAATGTACATTATGATAAATGAATAAACAAACTAATGAATAAATAAAAAAGGTGGTTGAAGCTCTAGGTTGCTGATCTAAAGGTCAAGAAAATAAAAAAGGAGATTCGAGGCCAGTCCTCCGTGGAAACATGGGTGGGCTGCGGCAGGACGTGTGTAGTAAGGAAATGCTAGGATATTCCACCTTCAAATGTTCTATAACTGGATGTGTGTGTACGAGTGAAATAACAGTAAAGTTGCTGTATGTTTATGCAACTCAGCAGCTCATTCATTACCTCAGCACTGGGGATTTTCCTTCAGCAGAAACACCACACAGTGATCCACACGCCCAAGTAAAGGTGCAGACTCGCTCTTTTTCTCTCGCTCACTCACGCAGTGTCCATTCACACCAGCGTGTACGGGCTGTGACTTGAGCAATCTCGATCTTTACCCAGAGTTTAAGCGTAACTTACCTCAATAATGCAAGGAGAAAAGAAGTGCATGTGCAAATCCCCAGTAACAGACAGCACAAATAAATAAATAAAAAATAATCTTTTGCAATATGCTCAACATATTTGCATTTTTTTGTCATTAATTTATTACAAAAGTACTAACATACTGTACATGACTATGGTGTTGAACTGTAAATTAAATTGTGAGGAAGCAAAGCTGGGGCTGTTGTCTTTCCAGCCCTTTCCATAGCCAACAGTATGTGATGACACAATCACCACATCTGAACTTGAGACACACCTGAACGCAGCATAACCCGTGTTGTTTTTCAGGGTGAGGCAAAGGTGTCTAGGAGAGCGTTCGATTGGAAGTAAATCAGAGAATGGTGTACAGGATTATATATGTATAATATACACTGTATATTTTTCTACTGGTAGCAAACACCGTCATACATTTCAAGAAGGGCAGCGAAGAAGTCACTTCTCTCCAGGAAAAACATCAGGGACAGACTGATATTCTGTGACACAGGGATCAGACTGCTGAGGACTGAGGTAAAGTCTTTTCTTTTTCCCCTTTGGGGCAGCCGAGAAAAAAGCTTGTCCGGAGAAGAAAAGTTGTCATGCCAACAGTAAAGCATCCTGAGACCATTCATGCGTGAGGTTGCTTCTCAGCCAAGGTAGTGGGCTCCCTCACAATTTTGCCTAAGAACACAGCCATGAATAAAGAATTGTAGAAAAACATCCTCAGACAGCAACTCGTCATAGCCATCCAAGAACAGTTTGGTGATGAACAATACCTTTTTCAGCATGATGGAGCACCTCGAAATAAGGTAAAAGTGATAACCGAGCGGCCCAGGAAAACAAAACATCATAATTTTGGGTCCATGGCCAGGAAACTAAATCCTGTTGAGAACGAATTGCGAATTGCAGAGGTCTTGGGAAAGAAGGCTCGACTCTGCAAATATTGACTCTGCATAAACTTGACGTAATAAACTTTGCCTAAACTTAATGGCACTTATGAAATGCTTGTCATTATACTTCAGGATATGAAATGCTTGTCATTATACTTCAGGATGCCATACTGTAGTAACATCGGACAAAATGATCTAAAAGCACAGAAGCAGCAGACTTTGTAAACATTTATGTTCTTACTAAACTTTTGGCTACGGCTGCAGGGCACCAGCAAAGCCTGATAACACACAATTCCATGGCGACAAGAAATGAATCATTGAGTCAACTCTTCCCATTTGACTCTTTTATTGTTAATCCAGTGTAAACGATGATGACATGGGGCGTTTATTTAACCAGGAGCTGCACTAATAACAGGTGCACTGACACTGGAGAGGAAATACAGTCAGGTGGAGGACAGAACACTCCTACAACAGATCATAAAGTGCCTTAAAAAAATTATTACTAAATGTAACCTGTCCCTGGTGTGTGTGTGTGTGTGTGTGTGTGTGTGTGTGTGTCACAGCTTCCTCTTTCAGTGGAAGAACAACAAACAAAACTCAAACAGGTGTTTCAAGTCGCTCAGGAGCTTTAAATAAACCCGGATGTGGATTTATGGAAAAAATAGAATAAGGTTGAATTTATAGTAAAAGTTTTAAGAATTATTATGACTATTATAATAATCGCTTTCGGGTCTAATCCGGTTCTCGGCTCGCGCTCAAGATGAATTCACCTGCGATGTTTGTTTGTTTGTTTGTTTGTTTGTTCTTCAAATATCCGCCTTTACAGACAGTCGGGTTAAAACATCGTTTTTTAGTCGTTAGCAGAAAATGACACAATCGGCTAAAGAGTTCTGCGTTAAACCGCAAACTCACCTTGGCTCGAGCTCCGATAGACGCCGCTTTCCTCGCGCTCCGCCATGTCGCGCGACGTCACGAGAATGGATTACGGGGCGCGTGCGCAGTGCTGGTCATCAGGTCCGCTCCTCGCGCGCGCGCCTAGCGGACAGGTGTAAGAAAATAAATAAATAAATAAATAAATAAGTCAGGTCAGTTTAAAGCCTGACCAATCTTTATTTTTTTTTAGGTCAATCATGCTATTTAAATGCGTTTTATTTTAAATACTTATAATATTTAAATGAATAAGTTGAACGAGACAAATTGCATTATTTGAGTGTATTGTTTTTGTTATTGATTTTGATATTCTACCAACATGCAGCTGAAACAAAGCCGCTTTTTCACCCAAATAGTCAATACCAAAAAATAAAAATGCACACCCACACACAAAATGTAAAATGCAGATTTATTTATTTATTATATTTATTTTTCTGAGGAATTTTTTTATAACATTTATTAATATTTGCATACATTATTATTCCTTACATTTTTTTTATTAAAAAGGTCAGGACAATTTTTATTCGGTCTATAATGGTATTTAAATGCTTTTTACATTAAAAAAAAGGTTAGAAATACAAAAATATATATATATCTTTAAATACTGGCGTGTGTTGAATGAGTCAATGCGTTTCTAAAATACTTTCAGAAAAAAAAAACTTTTTGCATCATTTCAGTACACTGCAATTCTTTATTTTTAGTTTGTTGTTTTCAATATTCCACATCCATGCAGTAAAAAAACTGCTTTTTTTCTCTCCCAAAATAATATAGTTATAACTCATATTTATGCACAGTTTTCAAATAGCTATAGAAACACACACACCAAATATAAATGCAGATTTATGTAAAATGTCATCAATCTTTGCAAGGACGATTCACAAAAAAAGAGAGAGCAGAAATAAATGAATCAGCAATCTATGGAAAAGTTGATCACTGCTGCCATCTAGTGGTGCTAAACCGTTAAAATGCATTTTTCAATGCATTCTGTGAAACACTAATAATGAAATCATTCAGTATCTAATGTGTATGTGAGATTTACTCACTCACTTATCTTCTATACTGCTTTATCCTGTATACAGGGTCGCGGGGGGGTTGGCGCCTATCCCAGGAGACTTTGGGCATGAGGTAGGGGTACACCCTGGTGCCAATCCATCACAGGGCGCACACATACACACTCATTCATACACGACAAGCAATGCCAATTGTCCTAATATGCATGTCTTTGGAATGTGTTTGGAAACCAGAGTAACATGAGGAAATCCACCAAGCACAGGAGAAAACATACAAACTGCATGCACACAGACCCGAGGCGGGAATCGCACCTGTACACTGGAGGCGACAGTGCTAACCACTACACCACCGTGCCACCTGAAGCACCTTAGATTATAAATCTTTGTATTCCGTAATCTTTGGAAAATATTGTAAAACACATCTGTCTATTGAAAAAAAAAACTTTATATAATAAAATAAAGTATGAATAAAATAGATTAACCGTGTCCAGGCTGTCAGTGTGTGTCATGATGTAGACATGATGTGTCACAGTGGATCTGAAACTTGGCTCAAGGCAGTTTAGAGTTACTAATCCACCTACTGGTATGTTTTTTTGAAAATGGAAGGAAACCCAAGAACCCTGAGGAAACCCACATGGACATGTAAAGAACATGGGCAAAGACTTAGGATCTGAGATCCTAAGATCAGGATCAAATGTGAAGACCTGGAGCTGTTAGATGGCAGAACTAAACACTACTGTACATGGTATGACGTTTTTTGTTTTTTTTTTGATAACATGAAACATAATTTCATTATACATCATTTCAATAATATTCATTATTCATTATACTGTTATACAGTACCATGGACCAGCATTTTATCCAGGATCTCATCTCATTCCAAAGCAGACTTCAGCCCCAACACAAATTACTGATGTCTTGATCAATTAAGTTGTTTGTTCCCTGTGACCCAATCTGTTTCTTTATACCCCTCTAACCAAAATCCTGATCACCTGACCTACCAGTTTTAATACAAAGCATGAAATAACATGTTCTATTCTGCAGGTTATACACTTGAAGTGCTTTTCTGCTGTGTAATGACATAATCTTGTTTAGAGATAACTTTATGCTGACTCTTTTTTAAAAGTGAAACTCCATGCTCATCTGCTTCACCTGCTTTGCTTACATTTACCTGAGTCAGGTTGATTAGCATGAGATTAGTGTGTGTCTTTGGGTGTGTGCTTTGCCTTATTAAGCTGCATTTATTTATATGTGCAAAATTCTGGTGTCCAGCGTGGGGCGCTGCATCACAATCTTTTCTCTTCTCCACCAAATTGTAATTAATCGTACACATACACACATCTAGTCAGTGCTTAGGTCAATGTGTCCATCTTTGACACAACTGATTAAGCTGATGGACGGCATGGCAGGTGACGCATTGACTGAATCCATAAGTGTTACACAAAATGCATTAAGAGGACAAACTTTGTGTATTGGGGCTGGAGGATTTAAATGTTTGCCCTTATAATCTTAGAAGTTGGACTTGCAACCCCAGGACCGGCAAAGGATGATGGGATTGAACGTGCACAAAAAAAATAATAAACTATCGATTCTATCAATTGATCAATTCTATCGATTCATGCAACCCTATTGAACACAAAATGCTAAAGTGGTAAATGTACTGGAACAGGAAGTGGAGCATGTTTTGATACTTTAGGTTAATATTCCACGTATTTTGGAGAAATTTAGCGGCTGCATATTTTGATAGTCCAATATCCTCACTGAATAATGCTCCCAGATCCTAGATCATGTACCATGTACATCTTGGAAGATGTGCCAATCCATCACAGTGCACACACACTCCACTCATTCATACATACAGTATAGGGTCAATTTGGGAATTTTTGCCAATTAGTCTAATCTGCATGACTTTGGACTGTGGGAGGAAACCCACCAAATCCACCAGGCATGAGGAGAACATGCAACATGCACACAGACCCGAAGCGGGAATCGAACCCGGACCCTGGACCTGCAAGGGTCACCACTCAGCATTTGGTTAATTTAAAAAAAAAAAAATGTGTGAGCTCTTCACCAATCCCCTTGGGGGAAATGACACTGAGGAGTCAAAAAAAGAAAAAGAAAAAAGAATTGTCTCTCTCTCTCTGATGAACAGAGTCAATTGCCCTGAATTACTAAAGGAACCATAATTCACCAACATTAATGATTAAGCAACATTTTTCAGTTATCCATACGCACCAGTGCATGACTTTATGAGCTTAAGAAAATCATGAAATGACCTCAGCTTTGTCCATCAGTAAACGTTGACTCTTTTGATTGACCCTGCTATCCGCTTTGGGTGCAAAACGCCTACTTTCCCTATCTTGTGAGGATGATGTTAGCATTAGGCTATGCTAATGTGCTTTGCATTTGCTATACATATTCAGCTTGTGTGAATTTATATCTCGCAGCTATTGTAGTCAGTCTGCCAAAGGACATCATACAATTCTCATAAGAACCGGCCGTTTCTAGCACAGCCCGCTAGCATTTCTTAGAACCATGTGATTATAAAGCATTACGGGACACTGATGCAGAAGGTACAGTAGGTAGGTTCCTACTAGCAAGTGTGTTTACGTGATGTTCATTAAGAGCAAAATATGAATAAGAATTAAAAAGCTGTAATTAAGTCCAATCTTTTGGGGGACATTTTCCATTCATTAAGATTTCTACAGTACAGATGGTGCTTAAAAGTTAATGAGTTGAAAGTGAAATTCAATGATTTAATAAATTTCTCAAATTGTCAAGATCATGAGATAAATGTGTTACTTTATACAAAGAAATTGGTATGAAATGATGAATACTCGGTGCATGACGTCCTCTATTTGTCAAATCTGGCTAAATGTAGAGTCATAAAGACGTCTGCCACTGCCTTCTTCACCATGTCCAACAGGAGATAACCCAGGCCATGACTCTAGAGTTTGAATAGTATTATCACATAGCCAGGTTTTCACTAGTTTTTAAGTTCATTAGCACGACTCCTCAGCCAGATCGGATAGAATTACTGTAATTAGTTACAATATATACAGTATATTATCTTTATGTCATGTTTGGCCCCCACTGTAGATCCATCTATCCATCCTATACCACTTATCTTTTGTAGGGTCATGCATGGCCTGGGGTCCGTCCTATGGAACTTAGGGCACAAGGGCACACACACACACACACACACACACACACACACACACACACACACACACACACACACACACACACACTCACACACTCACACACCCAAACATAAACTATCGGCAGCTTATATTGTATGTCCTTGGATTGTAAGAAAGAGTACCCAGAGGAAACCTACCAGGCGCGTGGAGGGTACAGTATGTACAGACCCAAGGCGAGAAGGAAACCACCAACCCTGGAGGCACAAGACGACATGGGCTAACACGTGGCATTAAGCCCCCATGCCACCTTTGTTCCCAAAACTGAGAAATTATGAGATCAGACAGACAGTTTGCTGTCAGTTCATTGTCATGAAATAGATTAATTCAGACCAATATGTCGCACAGTAAGAGTGATAGTAAACGACTGTGATTTATTAGGCGTATGAGACCATCTGTTACAGTTTCCCTGGGTGTTTTTAGGAATCGACAAATGTGCATGGGATTTGGTTTGACAGCATTCTGATCACTAACTCAGACCGAAAGATGGATGAGATAATCACTTTCAAAAGTGAAAGAAAAAAGAAAAGAAAAAAAAACACTCTCATTTTTTCTCACACCAAATTTCACATATTAGTGCAAAGCTGCCTGGAACACCCGTCTACAAATCGACAGTAATACAAATCTGCAGCTTTTAATATAAGCGTAATGAAAAACGTTCCCAAAACCATTATAGCAACTGCACAGGTTATTACGTTGGTGGGTGTTACACCTATATAATATGTTTTGCCAACACGGACCTACTAAATGCATTTTTCCCTAGAAACCTAGTCAAGAATTTCTAATATTCTTAAATTCAAATTAGAAATGTTATTTGTCATGTACACAACCATACACAGTATGATATCCATTGAAGCACTTATATGACTGTTTGTGACCTCAAGGGAGAATATAGAGTAGAACAGAACGATTTCACCACAAGATGGCATCTAGGCTTAGGGGTTAACGCTGTGGCCGCCCACCTCCAGTGTCAAGGGGTTATATTCCCACATTGAGTTCGCGTTCTGCCCGTGCTTACTTGGTGGGTTTACTTCAGTGTCCTCTCCAAATACAATACATGCAGATTAGGGTAAGTGGAGTTCCAAAATTGCCTGTAGTGTGTGTGTGTGTGTGTGTGTATATGTGTGTTCGCCCTGCTCTGATTGCACTGGTGTACCCTGCCTCATGCCCTAATTTTTCTGGTATAGGCTCCAAGCCTCCTGCAAACCTGTATTCAGTATAAAGAACTACACACGTGGACAAAATTGTTGGTACCCTTCGGTCAAGGAAAGAAAAACTCACACTGATCACAGAAATAACTTTAATCTGACAAAAGTAATAATAAATAAGAATTCTATGAATGTTAACCAATGAAAGTCAGACATTGCTTTTCAACCATGCTTCAACAGAATTATTTTTTAAAAAGATGAACTCATGGAACAGGCCTGCACAAAAATGATGGTACCCCTAACTTAATAGTTTGTTGCACAACCTTTTGAGGCAATCACTGCAATCAAACGATTCCTGTAACTGTCAATGAGACTTCTGCACCTCTCTGCAGGTATTTTGGCCCACTCCTCATGAGCAAGCTGCTCCAGTTGTTTCCGGTTTGAAGGGTGCCTTTTCCAGACAGCATGTTTCAGCTCCTTCCAAAGATGCTCAATAGGATTGAGGTCAGGGCTCATAGAAGGCCACTTTAGAATAGTCCAATGTTTTCCTCTTAGCCATTCTTGGGTGTTTTTAGCTGTGTGTTTTGGGTCATTGTCCTGTTGCAAGACCCATGACCTGCGACTGAGACCCAGCTTTCTGACACTGGCCAGCACATTTCTCTCTAGAATCCCTTGATAGTCTTGAGATTTCATTGTACCCTGCACAGATTCAAGACACCCTGTGCCAGATGCAGCAAAGCAGCCCCAGAACATAACAGAGCCTCCTCCATGTTTCACAGTAGGGACAGTGTTCTTTTCTTGATATGCTTCATTTTTCATCTGTGAACATAGAGCTGATGTGCCTTGGCAAAAAGTCCATTGTTGTCTCATCTGTCCATAGGACATTCTCCCAGAAGCTTTGTGGCTTGTCAACATGTAGTTTGGCATATTCCAGTCTGGATTTTTTATGATTTGTTTTCAACAATGGTGTCCTCCTTGGTCGTCTCCCATGTAGTCCACTTTGACTCAAACAACGACGGATGGTGCGATCTGACACTGATGCTCCTTGAGCATGAAGTTCACCTTGGATTTCTTTAGAAGTCTTTCTGGGCTCTTTTGTTACCATTCGGATTATCCGTCTCTTTGATTTGTCATCAATTTTCCTCCTGCGGCCACGTCCAGGGAGGTCGGCTACAGTCCCATGGATCTTAAATTTCTGAATAATATGTGCAACTGTAGTCACAGGAACATCTAGCTGCTTGGAAATGGTCTTATAGCCTTTACCTTTAACATGCTTGTCTATAATTTTCTTTCGAATCTTCTGAGACTTTCCTTCGCTTCCTCTGGTCCATGTTGAGTGTGGTACATACCATGTCACCAAACAACACAGTGACTACCTGGAGCCCTATATATAGGCCCACTGACTGATTACAAGATTGTAGACACCTGTGATGCTAATTAGTGGACACACCTTGAATTAACATGCCCCTTTGGTCACATTATTTTCAGTATTTTGTACACGTGTGTATAGACGATGAGTGAGTAAGCATTCCACTACAATAAAAAAAAGTGGTCGCCATGGTGCATTGTGCAGGGTTCATTACCCAGCTCAGGTTTGTGTGCATGATGTTTGCATGTTTTGCCTTCCACAGTCCAAAAATATGCAGATCCCAAATTGAGAGTGCGTGTGTGTGTGTGTGTTGTGCTTTGCAATGGATTGGCCCCCTATCTATGGTGTACCCCGCTTCAGGCCATAAGTCTCCTGGGCTAGGCTCCAGGGCCCCCGCGACCCTATACTGTATAAGCTACAGTACAGACCAAAAGTCTGGACACACCTTCTCATTCAAAGAGGTTGAATTTGTATTATGACAAGAAAAAAGCAGCTAAGTAAAGAAAAACGAGTGGCCATCATTACTTTAAGAAATGAAGTTCAGTCAGTCCGAAAAATTGGGAAAACTTTGAAAGTGTCCCCAAGTGCAGTCACAAAAACCATCAAGCGCTACAAAGAAACTTGTCAAACTAAATCAAAGCAGAAATATATATTCACTCACTCACTCTATACACTCTATACCGCTTTACCCTGTATTCAGGGTCACGGGGGGCCTGGAGCCTATCCCAGGAGACTTAGGGCATAAGACCTGGACGGGGTGCCAATCCATCACAGGGCTCACACAAGCTCATTCACACACTACGGGCAATTTGGGAACGCCAGTTAGCCTAATCTGCAGGTCTTTGGACTGTGGGAGGAAACCGGAGTACCCGGAGGAAAACCACCAGGCACAGGGAGAACATGCAAACTCCATGCACACAGAGGTGGGAATTGAACCTGTCCTGGAATCGAACCCGGAGGTGCAAGGCGACAGTGCAAACTACTAAACTACCGTGCCGCCCCAGAAATAAAAAATCTATTTATAAAAGGTGTGTGTAGTTATGACAGATAGAATAGCGTGCACCACTGGCAAATGATGGTGATATTACTGTATACCAACAGTATATCGAAAATATAAATCAAAAGCTTGACAACAACACTATTAGAGTATTTGGAGCAAAAAAAGTGCATGACTGTAAAAGCACATGCCTGACTTGCTGTGTAAATCTCCAGTCTGAGCCCAGAAAGACTTTTTACAGCAGTCTGATGGAGGTGCTGCTGCTGCATATGAATTATTCGACATAATCTACTTTAATACATTTATTAACAACATAATCATAATCTGATCTCGTGGAGAAAATTTTATAAATGAAATCCTACACTGATGTCTTTTGAAACACAGGGGCACTTAGTACAGCCAGCCCATTCACACAAGCCTCCCCTGGTATACACGTTGTGTGGTGGTAGAGAGAGAGAGAGGGAGAGAGAGGGAGAGAGAGAGAGAGAGAGAGAGGGAGAGAGAGAGAGAGAGTAATAACATTATGGTCTTATATAACTTAATGAAACTCCCTTTAATGAGATGGTGCAGACCAGAAGCAAAACTCGTGTTATGTTTTACCGACTAGAGAAAGAGAGTGAGTGTGTGTGTGTGTCTGCATGATTTTTTTTTTTCTTTTAAATCATGCTTAGTGTGGATCAATATGTGCAGCTGGGTGATAAGAACACTGAATGAAGGTTAGCCAGGGACACAAAGGACCTCGGCGTCTAAACAATATTACACCTCTGCTGCACTCATCATCACTGAGTCGCCATGCCAGACTGTGTGCGCTGTGTGTGTGTGTGTGTGTGTGATGATGAGTTATATAAGGTGTATATCAAAGGTGTATATCATTTGCTAATTATAAGAAATCATTATTAGCATTGCAATAATGCTGCTTTAAATAGATTTCTAGCCAGTGAATACACCTTTTCATTGATTATATCTGTTTAACCAGATTCTGTTATTGACTCTTGACCTCACAGTTCCTTGAATGAACAAACTCAAAGCTCCATATAATACGTTTTGTTGTGTTTTCCTTTTTCTATAGTGTTTTTTAACAATACACTCTGAGACAAAGTCCGCTACAGAAAATCCAGATGTAGATCCCTAAGGAAGATTACAAACCCTTATTCTCATCCGCCATGATGAGTCTTTATAATTGCAGCAGCAGCAGCAGCAGCAGTACAAATCCACTGGTATCCAGCAGAGATGCAAGGGTGGGACCTCTGTGTAATTTTTTATTTATTCATTTATTTATTTTGTGCAAGTCTTTAGGGTGTTCATGTGGAGAGAGAATTAATGAAGTGCAAAATGATCTCAAGCGTGACAGTGCAGTCAAGGGAAGACTGCTTTGTGGTAACAAGCAATTATGCGTCTTGTTTATGGAATGCTGGACCTGTAAAAAGCAATTGCATGGCTTTCAAAACTAATAATGCATTGCAATATATTGCAGAAATATAATAATAATAATAATAATGCATCGATCCATCCATCTAGGAAACTCTGTAGTCCAACTGGGGACCATGGAGGCCTACGGTGATTGTATTTATTCCCATTGTACAACCATGATAGGACCTCCGGATGAGGCAGCATATAGGACTTAAATCAAAGGAATGCTAGAGGTACAAGGCGACAGTGCTAACCACTACTCCACCATGCCGTATGTATATAATAATAATAATAATAATAATAATATACAGTAGGATTAATAAATATTATTATTTAGAATAATAATAATACATCCGACCATGGAGGACAATGGTGATTACCACTGTGTCTATTCCCATTTTACGACTATAAAAATAATAATAATAATGATGATGATGCAGTTTATACTTTTGTTATACAGTTTGGTCCTTTTGTCTTGTGGACAAAAGAAATTGGACATTTCCTCATAAAATGTGTATATCACTCTGTATTGTATATATTACATATTTTTAAGTATATAATTGATTTCTTTATTTGTTTAATTTTTTTTAAACAAAAAAACGCTTTTATATTCTTAATATCGTAACATTTTCTGTAAAAAATAATAATACCCCCCAAAAAAAATACCACAAAGGGCATTGAGTGCATCCCTGTTAGCGCGCATGCTTCATGAACGACAGCCCCGGCAGCCAATAAGAGTCGCGAGCTGCAAACCGCTGACCAATCACCAGCGCTGAGAGCGCTAATTTAGCGGCGACGCCCCGCCCACCGACTTTAAGAGCTCGCGCGGTGCTTTAAATAGCAGGTGTTCGTGCCGCCGCTGCCGCCGTTTGCTCGTGACCTCTGCGCCATGTCCGCCGCCAGCCCCGAGCCGTCCGCGCCGATCCCCACGTCCCCGGCTCGGGTCTTCTTCCAGACGTCGCCTGGTGTGGGCTGCGTGGGGAACGGACCGGTGCCTCGGGACGACCCGGTGCAGAAGAAGCAGGGCAAAGTCACGGTGAAGTACGACCGGAAAGAGCTGCGGAAAAGGCTCGTGCTGGAAGAGTGGATCATCGAGCAGCTGAGCGAGCTGTACGACTGCGAGGTTAGTGTGTGTGTGTGTGTGTGTGTGTGTGAGAGAGAGAGATACAGCTGCGTGCGCATTTTCTTTTTTTTGTGCACAGCTGTAACGTTACATCTGCATGCACCTCTGCGCAGATCCACAGCTGTATCCAGGCGCATCAATTGTCCGGAGCTGTTATCTGACCTACATTTTGTCAGGTCCCTTCTGCAGTGCTTTCACGCATCACAACACAAACATGTTCACAACGCCGAACACTGTGTGATGCACCGTGGAAATGATAATTCATCAAATATAAGAGGGCGGCGCTTAACCTTACTGTCCATCATGAGCATGGGATGCTGAGTTTTTAATGTAGCAGACATGAATGTTTTTGTATTGTTTTTATATTATTTAGTTTGTTGCAGTATTTCCCAATGATGCTCTGTTCAGGTTAGTATTCTTCCTAGGGATGGAAATCATCATTCACCTCTTGATACGATATTATCACGATACCTCAGTGATGATTCCATAAGGATCATGATTAAAAAAAAATAAAATCCAGATTCTATATTACATTTCCCCCGATTTGATTACAATTTTAAGCCTTAAACAAAAAAACATTTAATGACTGCTTAAATGTAGCCCGTTCTTTATAACATTAGTTTTCTCACTTTAAAACTTAAGCACAGCACTTAAACAATACAAAGTAATCTCAAATACAAGAGTTTAGCATTGAATCCAACCTTATCCGACGTAATTATTATTTATAAACGAACTTGGCAAATAATTCGCGTCTATCACAGCGGGTGAACATGTGTAAATAGTTCAGACTGCACCACCTGTAGGATTATAAAGAAACCGTGTCCTTTTACTGCAGGAAAAGTTTCAAAACTCAACCTGACAGTAAGCACTATGGCTCAAGCATACTCAAACCATGAGTCAGAAAATGTACGTGTGTGTTATTTATTTATTAAACCCTTCTTAAATTCGTCCTGCTCTAAGACTCAACTAATCGGCTCATTAATAAGCCCTGGATGGGATCACAGGGGTCTGTAAAGTGTAATGCCATCTTGTACTACTGCATAATTAGGATAAATCTTTGAGATTTGGTGGACTGTTAACGTCCTTTTTTTTTTTTTCTTTTTTTTCTTTTTTTTTATTGCACTTGAAATGAGTTTCAGTTTGAAAAGCTTGAATTTCCAAAGCAAGCACCAATATTCACTGTGGCAGTTTGCATAAAGGTATATATTTAAAAAAAAAAAAAGTATATATTGAGCATTTTGTCAAAGTTTCTTCTAATGAGTGTTGCGTGAGTAATTATTTTCTTTAAAATGTGCACATGCAGAAACAAATAAACAAATGTTATGCTTAGCATATGGTTTGCCTCTTTGTCTAATCCCAAAGTGAATTGTTCCCACTTTGCTCTTCTAAGCACCACTCCTGTGTTTTATTCCACCACATTTTTAGTCGAGAGCTTCTATTCATAAACAAAGGATTCTGTACAGTATTTCAAAAACCTGAGCCTTTTTTCAACAAATAAGGTGTAGTGAGAACTATAACTTTTTTTTATTCTCATCTGCTGTTCTCAAAGTGCTGTTTGGGAGAGACATTAATGGGTCATTTAATTAGTGGAGTTGGGGGGGGGGGGGGGTTATTTGGATATGTACTGCAAAATACCATATGTATTGCCACAATGATGCTAGATAAATTTATTTCATTAAAATTTGTTTGCATTTGAGAAATATTGAATTGGGCAATGTATCAAATTGTGGCTTTACGCAATACAGACTGAATTGACACTTGGGTATCGTGATATTGTATTGGCTGGTCCTTGGTGATTCCCAGGGCTACTAATTAAACTTTAGTCATTGCTCCCATATGAGCATGACTAACTGGGATTTACAGTAATTAATTATTTTTGTTAAATCTTAACACAAACCACCTAACCACCCTGTACTAATCAGCTCCCTGAACCCATTGGTGGTTGTGTTGGAGTAAGAAAATCTGCAGTTTGAGAGAGTAAAGGACTTTAATTGAGACGTATGCTTTTTACAGACTTGGCTTTTTGGGTCTGTTATTAGTTTGCATCTTGTTTTACTTTTAAAGGAGCTTGAAACTGTGAGGAAGATTTCTTTTTTTTTTTTTTTTTTTTTCCGTGTTGCCTTCATTAAAGAGTCATTTGCTTTGTTTTTCCTCCTCACATCAGGTCATTAACTTTATAGGAAATTAATATGTATGGCCTCGTCTCTACTGTGTATCTACAGAGCGAGTCAGGAATTGGCAGCGAATCTTCATTTGAACAAAATCACATTCAAACCGAACCAGATGCTTAATTTTTTTTTTTTTTTTCATGCAAACATGCATACAGTATTGTGTACTTTTCTTAATGCAGTGCATCATCAGTGGATTTGATTCACGGCTGCTCATACTCCAGTGGGGTTTTTTTTTTGACGCCTTTAAATATGGTTTTAATCCATAGCTGCATCTTATTTTCACCTAATCTGTCTTTAAAAATATTCTGGTGTAAAGTGCAATGTAAACCAATCAAAGGTTAAGTCCTGGTGTAATCGCAGGTTCTGTATCCACCTGCAATACTAGATACTGAAAGTATTTTCCGCTGCCTATGGAGATGTGCGTCAGTGTTTGCTCAGGTGCTGTGGCAATCACTTGAGAGATCCAGCAGGATATGTTGTGTTCCCGAAGGAGGTTAAGGTCTAGGGGGAGTGTGGGGGCAATAACAAAGGTTGTGGATTAAATTTGTGTTGAATGCTCGTGGTAATGGTGGATGGTGCTGGATACAAGGAGAACAAAAGGATGAAAGGATGGCGAACACGCATGCTTGCACAAGAAACAAAAGTACAGGGGGATATAAGCTTAAATAAAGAACATTGACCAAAGCTACAGTAGTCTCAGCAAGCACAGAATACATGGTGAGTTTTAAAAAAAGGAGAAGAACAGAAGGAAAATCAGGTCTGTTTTGAGTCAGTCTAGACAGTCGGTTGAGCTGATGTGTAGGTGTGTGCTGTTCTCAGTATTATGGCGCTAGCCTAGAGAAAGGGAGAGAGAGAGAAACATAGCACATAATTGACAGACAGCAAGCAAACAAACCATTGTAGTGACGAAGACTAAGTACCGACATCAAAACGGTTTAATAGCGACGCTACAACGACTAAAACAAAACTCTGGCCCTTTTGCCTGGCTCTTCATCTTCTCATTAATCAGGTGATGCCTGACCAGTGAATCCACATATAGAGAAATATCATAGCAGGAAGTGTGTGTGTGTGTGTAATTTATGTTAATACCGCCTATAACCAGAGCTGGTCACTCTGAGAGATCGCTCCATTGTGTCTGCTCATGACTGCTGAAAAGGTTGTGGGTGTAATGCAGTGAATAAGTGGCTCATGTTAAAACCGTCATGTCTGATTAAAGAGTTTAAAGGAAGCGGTTAACTGGAAATACAGTATGTCGGACATTTTTGTGACGTCTTGGTGCTTAATGGTTGGTGCTGTACAGGTTTTCCCCATGAGAAGTTATCACTGAAATGTCGCCCAGGTAATTGTTGGCCATGAAGGTGATTCATGTTCATTACTAGATATGAATAATAAAGGATGTTATCTGTTCAAGGATTAATGTGTTCTTCTCATTGTTCAAGGGAGCATCTGCAGTGGGATCATCAATGTATGGCCTTCATTAAAAATTTGCATTGTTTAAATGTTAATCACAAGTCCCAGTTTGAGTTGAACGCCCCTTGCGTGCACATGCATGTGGATGTTCGATTTTCTGGCTAACGTCGTTATTTAAGATCTATGTTCTCCAGGTTATGTCATCCTGTGCCCTAGACAGAAGTGGATCACATGATGTACTGTATTCTACTGTTTTAGCCTGGTGGGTTTCACATTCTAAGATGCTTTTTTCACCATTGTTGCAAAGGGTGATTATTTAAGGTGCTCTAGCCTTCCTCTCAGTGTAAACCAGGCTGACCACTTTCCTGTCTATTAGCAAGGCAATACTGAAACCAGCCTCTCTGACATTAACCAAATCACAGTTACAGGCAAAATAACAAAAAAGCTCAATTTACAATTGACTCAACCCCTGGATCTCGGACTGCATAATTTGAATGTTTCTATTTTAGTGACCAGTGTGGATGTATTTGAGTATGTGAGCAGTTGTCAAGTGATAGTGAATTGCTAATAAACTGTAATAGCTGTAAGGTTTTGTCCTGTGGTACGTTGGTTCATGTGATCCCTGAACAAATTTTTTCTGAGGTCCCCTGTCAAAAAATGAGGAAGATTTCTCACAGGAAAGGCTAAAAATGTGTTGCTTTAATATGTGTGATTCAAAATGTGAAGAATTTCACTTAGTGTTTACCTTAGTTAAAGTGGCACAAAATGGCCACATGTACAGTAAGAAGCTAGCTTTGCTAACACCTCCATAGCCAGCTGTATTTTTCAGTAGCTAGACGGAGGATGTTCTTTAGTTTGGTTTTGGGTTATTATCAGTAATTTTCATTCTCTAGCTTTTGCTAAATACAATGTTGGAAATGGTTTCTGTCCTGTCAAATCAATGGAGGAAATTTAAAATTGCTGAAATGCCACATTTTATAGTTCATTTTTAGAGACAGTTTTCAAACATGAGTAGATTTTTTTTTTTTTTTTTTCCTTTGTTAGTCTATTATTCTAAATAGCATTAGGCTAATAAATGTAGTGTTTTTTTTTGTTTGTTTGTTTTTTTTATTCAAACAGTCAGTTTGATCGAGTCATGATAGAAATTAAGCTAAAAATTAATAATTGACTTGAAATGCAAATTGTTCTCGCATAACACAATGACCAGAAACTTGTATCAGCTCATATACATTTATTAGCTAACTGACTACATGGTTCAAATTTCTCACGGTATATTTTTAGTAGAAATATGTGAAGGAAAAATAAATTCAGTTCTTTTCTGTGATAATTTGTGTATCACTTAATGACAAAAAAAAAAAAAAAAATTACTTTAGCATGTGAGATGGTGATATGTTTTTGTCCCCTTAAAACCCTACAGGTGGTGCAGCCTTAACTAATCGCACATTGGCGGCAAACTGTGGTTGTAGTTTGTTTAGAATTTAACAATTGAAATCTGAAAAATGTGTCATGATATTAACAGAATTGCAATACAAGTCAGAGGCCTAGATATGGTGATTCCCATTCCTTTTATATAGCTACTGTTTAACAAAATATTTTCCCCTGAATGACTGTATACTTTTTTTTTTGTTCAGTTTAAAGGTAAGTTTTTAAGTATTTATCAAGTCTGTTGTGAATTTGTTGTTTGGAGCCGTTTTGTTCTGTAAGAAGTTAGCCTTGCGCACATGCGATGGTGTTGCTAGCACAGCTGCTGTAGAGTTTTCTATAGGATTATAATTGTAATTTTTTTTAAATATAACTTTTGTTCAGCTGAATTACTGCACAGTGTTCGTTGTTGATCTACAAGATGACTAGCATGATGGAGCTGATTCTTGTATTAGCATAAACTTTGAAGCTTTGTTAGCTGATCTGTTCGAGCGGAGTGTACAGAGCTAGACGGATTAAAGGACATCTGCGTACATCCTCGCAGGTCTAGGAGATAAATGTTCTGAGGTTTTATTTTTAGTAGCCCCGTGAGCTTTAAAAACAAACTGTGCAGGATTTTACAGAACACTGAATGTTTGTTTTTAGTTTGGAAGGACACCTCTTTGGAGGAATCTAAAGGTTGAATGAAATGATTTTTTTTTTTTTTTTTTTGTCCTAGAGGAGTGTGTGAGGCTGGGCGTCTTGTCATTGAGAAGGTCGACGTATTGAAGTGACATCACCAGCTGATGGGGTTGAACACGATGATATTTAACGTACATGTGCTCACTTTGCCAGTGGGCTTTCAGTACCGTGGGTTTGTCTGCACGGACACATGCGCGCGCGCGCACACACACACTTCCTGCTGTGTGAAACAGTTGGTCTTTTGAGGTGGATCCAGAGGCCACGTCTGCCTCCGTCTGAAGCCATGAGGGGTTACATTTCACACTGTGAGCACTAAGGTAATTCCTCTATGCAACACTTAAGCAAGTGGATGATGACGTGGAATTTATTGCTGAAAACGTCATTTGTAATGGACAGAGCCGAGTACTGATAGGAATTTTCTTCTTTTATTCTTAATTGTCAAAGGTTCACGAAGCATTCATAAGCAGGAAGTTGAAGTGCCTGGTTATTAACATCAAAATTGGTTAATTCATTTACAACATTGATTTATTCACCCTTAGTAACTGCCTGGTGTTTTGTTTCTGCTAATTTGTTCACATTTGAGGAAATGGATTTGAACCCCAAGTGAATATTTACTAGGTTCCAAGTACAGATGAAACAAAACCAGTGCACTAACAGGATTGAGAGCGAGGAACCGCTAGTACACTACACCACTAGTAATCGCATTGTGTAAAGGTGAAAGCTCAGCAAGGTCAGCTAGAAAATGAGTCTTTATGGTGTCCCAACCCACTTTATCTATTACATGCTGTTTTTCAAGCACATTGGCATTCTGTTGGTGGGGGGGGGGGGGGGTTGCTGTCGGCTTTGTGCGTAGCTGGTTTCTTTACTCCTCATAAGCAGTCTCAGTAGGATTAAAGCCTGCTTGGTATTCCTTGGTAAACCTTTAGCAAGCTGACCTGTCTGCTCCGCCATGCGCCTGCAGACAAAACGCAGCTCGCTTGCACAATGAGGCGGCACAAAGAAATCGGGTCAATTCTGCCTGTGTAGGATTTCCTTACTACTGCTAAAAAAATTTTTTATAATAGTAACACTTGATCTGATCTATTGATATACAAATTCAAGTCAAACCAAGACTTTTGATTGTACAGTATAAAGTTTTGAGAATATAAACTGGCCTTTATTTCTCTATATAATCCCCTGCTACACTAATGCACTTAACTCAAGGCTTGACTAGTGCTTATACAGTACATGTACAGTAAATAGAATTAATCCGTTTTTTGTCACTATGAACTATATTTACCTTTTGATGCATTTTGTTTATCACGAGGTTTTATTAAATATAAAACCTTAATTATTAAAAATTAACATGGCACTAAATATAAACCGTACAGGAGAGCTCGAACATTTTATTTTTACATCTACATGTATTCGCGCACCTTTCTTAAGAAGACTTGCTGACTTAAAGCAATAGAGGAATATGTGTGGGGAGGACGTTAGTGTTTGGAAGGAGAGTCCCTTTCTATAACAACATTGGATAATTCTCCTTCAGTAGAAGCACGTGGCAGCTGGTTTCACAAAAAAACAGTTTTGTTTCTTCTCCGCTGCACAAAAGGCAGTTTGGTGACGCAGTCATGCCTTTTTTTTCAGCTGATGGCGGCGGTTTGGACTGGTGGTTTCTAGGGTTGGGTACCGGTATTGGCACCGGTACCTATAGAACCGAAACAGAACGTGAATTTCGGTGCCTCATTTCGGTGCCACTTAAATGCCTGAACTGTCGATTTAAATATTTGTTCTCTGGGGCTGTGATGATGACACAGTTGTAATAAGCATTAGATTCATCAACACACATAATCGCTAGTAAAATTTAAATACTGCATTCATGGGCTGTCAGAAATGATCGTAAAAATAATTTATTTCCTTAATTAGAAAAATCTTGGACTTCGGAAAGCATTGATAATACAAATCCAAAACATTATTGCAATAATGCTACTGTCCATTTTTATTTTTTAGATAAATTAAAAACACAAATCATCGGGAAATGAGACCATCCGAGATGCGCGTGAATGCAGCAACTAACGTTACACTCGCTCTGACGGCAGCAGGTGGTCTATCGCTATCTTAACTTGCTAAATTAACTTTCGTTAAAATGTCTAAAACTAAACGGTCGAAAGTGTGGCTATATTTCACAAAGGATTCCGACCCCGCGACGTGCAGTAAGTGTCTTACAGCAGTTGCGTGTAAAGGGG
The DNA here is from genome assembly GCA_030347435.1 of Clarias fuscus. Taxonomy (NCBI): domain Eukaryota; kingdom Metazoa; phylum Chordata; class Actinopteri; order Siluriformes; family Clariidae; genus Clarias; species Clarias fuscus. The sequence goes on from CM059221.1 coordinate 5,914,654, forward strand.
GGAAACCTGTTTAATCTAATGGAACATTTGAGGGCAAGCTGAATAAACTTAAAAGCAGAGGGATGCACCGTGTCTGACTGCTTGTGGACAACAGCTGGCACTATCGCTGTGGACGACCCCAGCCCCAGTCATACCAACCGTAGCAAAAATGAGTCCACCGATGACGACAGCAGCCTTTCCGCAGGTTAATAGTAGGCTAATGTAATGTTAATTACAGAATGCAAATCTTGCATTCGTGCTAACAAATGGTCAAACGAGTTGTAAAATACTAATGTAAGATGGATTCTGTTTATAGTTATGGCTTTCCAGCTAGTATTTAAACTTTTTAATATATTGTTCAATTTTAAGCATTTAATTTCTTGTTCAATAATTTATTCTTGAGTCATCCACCATCATGTTGTGGCTTTTGCAAAGTATCGGTTCAGGCGCCGTTTTGGAACCGGTACCAGTTTAAAAGTATCGATTTGGCACCAGTATCGAAAAAACCCCAATTGATACCCAACCCTAGTGGTTTCTGGGTCGTGTTCCGAGGACGAGTTCATGAGCCAAGACAAATTAAGATTATTATTATTATTTTTTTTTTTTTTTGTCGTAACCCGATTTGTTTGTACTCTAGGACGTTCATGAACTGAGGTTCTACTGTATCCTTAATGGTTCACTAGATTAATAGCTAGAAGTATCATTAAAGTTTAAGGTTTTTTTTTTTTTTTGTATGGGGAGAAGTTAATCCAAATACCCAAGAAATTGATAAATATTTATTCGGTCTATACATTATTCTGCGCAATCAAAAGTCCCAGTTTGACTTGAACGGCCTTTTGTAAAAAGCTGACAATAGCTATTGAATGTCGCAGTATTTTAGCAATTTCTAGTTCTAACCAAGAAGCCAACCACTCATAGGCTCTAGATGGTTAAATTCTTTGACAAATTTAACAAATTTTCACGTGGCTAATCCTTCAGTGTCGGCTTATCTTGATGGATGTGCCTCACTCTCATTTCTTTTTACTGAGTCTAGTCTCATTGTTCCAGGGTCCTCAATAGGATCCCGAGCGCTTGCTAGCTGCTTCACTTGGTCTCCTCGTGTCCACATGGGTTTCATCAGGGTTATCAGTGTTTCCTCCACCTTCTTTCACAGGTTTGCATGTGTGTGTCAATATAAATCAATATAATGTATCTATAGGGGTAATTGTACAGTATAGTATATGAATTATTATATAGCGGAAGTCTTTAAGACCGAGAACTTTTTCAGTAACATGACAAGCTCAGATGTTCCACCTTCAACCTCCAGTCACCAAGGTGAGGTGGTGCGTGAAATGTTGTCACGATATGTATTTAGAGAGGGAGCATTTATTACCCTCGCTGAAGTGTTAATCGGGGCGACCTGATGGTTTGTTTTTCTAGGTGGGGGAACATGGGCCACAATGTAAAGCATCTGAGAGTGAAGGGTGTCCTGCTTTTCTGTTTATGCATCTGGGTTGTGTTTGGACAGCTGCCTAAGATAAGTGTCAGCACCTCTGTATGTGTTTGGGGGATTATTATTAGAGTACAGAAGTGAGTAAACACCTGACCTTTTTAAAAGGCACGTGCATGATAACGGTGACACAAATCCACATGCAGCTGAAGACTAAAGCCAGACGCTGTTTAATTATTCCTTTCAGTTGAAGTTAATGAGACCAGAAATGCAGCTTCATAAACGTTCATGAAAATTTTCCTGCGATGGAAAGCTTACCTACTGCATAACATGTGGCTGCTGATAAAGGAGACTATTTTCAGATGGTGTCACCCACCAAATCAACAATTACACGAAAGTTAGAATGACTGAAAATGGATAGAAAATGGCTGTCCTGATGGTGCATAATTTCGAGTTCACAATCCAATAGAGTGGAAAACAGCTCTGAGACAAAATGACATCTAGGATTCCTCTTGCGAATTAAAGGTGTAGAGACTACGCTGTTCTGCTTGAAATGTGAGATTCCTTTCCTTAGACCCGGTTACATGATGGTAGTGTGGGGAAAGGGGACAGATTTGGTGAAGTGGATTGGCCTTACATTCGTATATTCGTGTCAAAGCCATAGACTTACTTTGTCGGACTTGAGAACAAATCCGACTTACGACTTACGCGCATCCTGTGTGTGGGAAGCTGTTGGGTCCATCCCAATCTCTGAATTCTAAACCTTGTTAGAAAATTAACGAACCATGGATGTAGTTGGACATCATGCAAATGGATGTTATTCGGCATAAAACCAAATGCTTGACAAAGGGTACAATTCCGTTGTTTTGCGGTTGTATTTGCAGCATTGTGATTGGGTCGTTCGTTCCACGTTATCTCAACATCATTTTATAAAAGTCAACCTGACTTGTCATTAAAACTACTGTATTACAACAGTCATCCAATGTTGGGGTTCCTGCTGGGTTACTACTTGGGCATATTAAAGGAATACTCCAATATTTTCAGCAATTTCCTGCATGGAGCAAAAAACAGATGCCATTTACAGAAACTCTTTCAATGGCATCATTTCTATGCAAATGCCTATACGACACTACAACTGGGGCACTTTTCCAATAAAAGATGACATGAAGCTCACACACCTGGAGCATAGCATACAGGTAAGTACAGTTACTTGGACCTCCCATGTTAGTAAAAATGCTCTTATTCTATCTAAAAAAAAGACGTTTTCCAACATTAAATGGAAATTTCCCCTTTGGAATTCTCATCTTTGTCACTATATACCACTTTATCCTGATACAGGGTGCTTATACTTGGACAGGGTGCCAATCCATCACAAGGCACACGCTCAGTATCACACTATTTGGGAACCAGTTAGGCTAATCTGCATGTCTTTGGACTGTGGAAGGAAACCCAGTGAGTACGGGGACAACTCCCTACACACAGACCCTAAGCGGGAATCGAACCCTCAACCCTGGAGGTATAAGGCGACAGTTCAAACCACTACATCACCGTGTCACCTTTCAAGTGAAAATTCTTGTTCTGTAAAGGAAAATATTGTTGTTGGTATTCACACACTCTGTAGATTCAGACGCAGTGGAAAAATGATGAATTATTCCTTTAACACTTGTGTGGAGTAGAGAAGCGAGATGTTTTTGGATAAAAGCCTGTGTAAAATGCTTTAAATATGAATGAGGAAGGTGTTTTATTTATTTACTTTTTAAAAACTCCTGAGTCTGCGGAGTGATGATAAATGTAAGCAAGACACACACACGGCCACAAAGGATGTTGAGTTTATACGATTTTTCACTTTCCCCTCTATTGGTCATTTTTCATAACTGTGCTTTTTCCTTCTTTTCCACCCACTCTTTTTCTCTCTTTCTCTCTGCCTCTCCCCCACCAACCCACCCACCATGCTCATCCCTCATCAGCTGTCCCCTAACCATTCACTAACGCAGGCACTAATTACTCCGACCCACTTCCTCATCTCCTTCTGCCTCGGTTTTTCTTTTTTTTTTTTTTTTTTTTTTTTAAATCAACCCATTTCCTACATCAAGCCAGAGGATGGTCTACCAACATTTGTTTATTAGAAATGTAAGGCAGCCTTTTTAAATGTGTTTTTTGTAATAATGCACCATGGCAGCTCTCCTGGGGCTATTTTTGGCTCGGCTAAAACAATTTTCAAAAGAGTTCCATCTCAGTAAATTCAATTTATCCCAACACACACGTCCGTATTGTGTATCTGTGTATCTACTGTTGAAATTGTTTGTCTTTGAATGCCTGAAATCTAGTTAGGACACTTTTTTGTTTTAGAGAAATGGTCGTGTGCGTGTGACGGAGATTAAATTGGACAAGCAAGGAAGTATGCATCTGGCAGATGTCCATGGGGTGTACACTCGCCCACATGCGCACGCGTACACACGGCCTGGAATTCCAGAGAGCAAGTGCAACAGGGTTCAAATTATTATGCGGATTTTATCATTCATTCAGTGATTTTATTAATGAAACGAACAGACTGTAGAAAAGTAGAAACCTTTCCAGTTTGCTGAATTTGCTTACCATCATTTGTTGCTAGACTGTGGCCACCAAAGTAAAAAGCAGAGAGGCCACGCCTCCTCAACTGAACCCACTGCTTCTTGACTGACGCCTAACAGAAGAAGCCACACCTGCCTAATTGAATAGTATATTATGCGTTGCCTCAAAGCTTTTAATTTAACATGCTATTCTGAATCATCTGCTGTGTTGTAGATATTACAATTGATTAATCTTTAACCTTTTTATTGGAGGGGAGTGGTGGTTAATGCAGCTAAGGCGCTAGGTTGTTGGTTTGAGGGATCTGGGTTTGAGCCGTGCTGCCACTGGTGCAGTCCCAAGTTTGGTCAGGAAGGGCATCTGGCGTAAAACCTGCTGCGTGCGTGCGTGTAACCAGCATAATAAATTCTATAAATTATCATGGTTCCTGGATCCTATTCCAGAGCACAGGGTTGGGTACACCATGGGCTGTTCTTCAGGACACAAACATACACGCAAACATCTTTCTCCACCACAGGTCTTGTGTTGGTGGGGACTGTTTGGTGGGTTTCCTTCAGGTGCTTCCCTTCTATCACAGGGAGAACATGGAAGCTGTCTGGAGGTGTGAGGAGACGGCGCTAAGCACTCTGCCACCGCGCTGCTCTGTACTATATTTTGTTCTAAATATTAAATTGGGGTTGTTGATCTAGTTGCCATACTTTTTTTTTTTTTTTTTTTTTTTTTAAAGTGCAGATGAAATGAATCCATCTTTACAGTTTTTAACTGAACCGTTTGATGTTGCCATGAACTCAGGTTGGGGGTTTGGAGATGATGGGTAATTTTTTGGGGGAAGTGTTCATGGTTTGGTTTGGCTTTTTTTTTTTTTTTTTTTTTTCCCCCTCTCCATAGTTTATGGTTGTGGATGTTGTGTTTATAGTTTGTTGGTGGATTTTTATTGTTACGAATTTGTTTATGGTTGTGGCTGTTATGCTTGTTACAGAGGTGTTTTAGGTTGTTTTATTTTTGGTAGGTATGGTTGTGGCTGTTTATTATTGTTGGTGCGGTGTGTTTATGCTTGTGGCTCTTTGTTGTTCATGGGGTGTTTATACTGTAATTGCAGGTGTTTATTGTTGTGGCTCTTGTGTTTGTCACAGTGGTGTTTAAAGTTTTGGTGGGGTGTTTTTGTTCTTGTTTTGAGGGGTGTTTATAGTTGTGGTGGATGTTTATTGTTGTTGGAGGCGTGTTGATGGTTCCATATGGTCTTGTTGGTCAAAGTTGTCTTGTTGGACAGGTCTTCTTGTTTGGTGGTAGCTTAGATTAGATTAATGAGGTGCTTTATTGTGCAGTCTGTGTTCTGGATGTAGTTGTGATACGGGTGTATTTGCTGTATTTTCTCTGTGTGAGACTGCACTTTTCATTCCTTCTCTCAGTATCACAGCCACTTGTCAATCTTCCATTCCAGACCGATTGCTAAATAGAAACCAGACCCCTTTCCCTCCACACACCCCACTTGAAATGTATATTTATAGCCTTCATCTCACCGTGTGTGTGTTTTTCTCTGTCATCACTATGGTGATTAATGAGGTATTAAATTAATCTCAGCCCCGTGTGACACAAACACCTCCATAGAGCTTATAAAATGTTTTTTTTTTTTTTTTTTTTTTTGGAGTTCAGGACGTTTCATAACGACAGACCTCTGCAAATTCTCACCAAACTGCAACATTCTGACTGACACCACCTGACGAGCGGCGCACAACGACTGAGTAACAGTACACATGCAACTCCGTGTGTTCATGTTAACGGCGATTGAGGTTTTATTTTTTCTTTTTTTTTTTTTCTTCCAACTCAATGAGCCTAAAATTGATGAGTCATAGAAAAGGGATGTTTGAGGGGTAAAATTGGGGGCGGGGGAAACTAATTTACTCTTACTTTGTTTGTTTCTCAGGATGAGGAGATGCCCGAGGTCGAGATCGACATTGACGACCTTCTGGAGGTGAACAGTGAAGACGAGAGAGCTGTAAAATTACAGGCGAGTGCTAATATTCACCAGAAATATTCACTGAATTTCTGCTTCTTTTTTTTTTTTTTTTTTAATAGACTGAAATTATTCTGATTTGTTCAAATACACATGCTGAGATCTTTGTTTCTCTCACCAGGAATCCCTCACAGACTGCTATAAGCCTACTGATGTAAGTCAACCCCAAGTTTGCATTCCTACTGTGTGTTCTGTTTGTGCCGTGCTCTCGTAAAAGAAATGGTCCTTGGGTTTGTTTCAATGATTTTTAGCATTCTCAAGAAGCTGTACTTGGAATCCTTTCCATAAACCAGAGGAACCATTTTGGGAACCATTTGATTTTACAGAGTGCATAATATAATTTTATATTTTATTTGCAATAATCCAGAATTAATCTTGTTCAGGTTATGGCATGGTTGAATTCTTGAATCTGATTGGTCAGGAGGTGTTAGTATTCCGTAAAATTTATAATCATCTCTGAATCAATGATTCCTGCCGTGTGAGAGAGTGTGTGCGAGATGCATTTCCTCCAGGTACACCAGCTTCCTCCTGCAGACCAAAGACATGCAGAATAGATTAAGGGTGTTTCCAAACTGCCCACTGTGTCTGTGTACCCTGCAATGGATTGGCACCCTTTCCAGGGTGTACACGCCTAGTTCCCCAAGTCCCCTTAGATAGGCTCCAGGCCCCTGTCACCCTGTACAGGATAAGTGGTATAGATGAGTGAATGAACCATCTCTGACAGTGTGAGCTGATGCCAAAGAAAAACGTCAAAAACATAGAACTTTGAGCTTTACAGTTTCTCAGTAACGCGTACTAGCACAGTTGACTAAGCCTTAGTTTTGTTTTTTTTTTGTTTTTTTTTTGAAGGCATTCTTGCTCTACAGCATTTATTTTCTTAAGTGCCTAAGACTTTTGTGCAGTACTGTTGTTGCTGATCTAGTCCTCTTATCACACTATGGTGCATGTTTCTACCATGGTACATAGTATTGGTACAACAGTAATATGGGACATGTACCTGGATGCTGTCAAAAATATGTTCAGCAGGTTTATGCATCACAACCTGAGTGGTAAAGTCAATAAATTCACCTCCATGCCACCTTGGTCTTTTTTTCTTTTCTTTTTTTTCCCCCCCTCCTTCTATAGGAGCATATCCCATTGTGCTCGATTCAGTATGTGCAGTACAGTATCTGGTGCCATGGCCTTCTGCCCCAATACACACATTTTGGGTCAATCTGATAGAGCCCACTGACCGGAAAAACCCACATTTGCCAAATGGATCCATCTAAATGCAATATGCGCTAAAGCACTGACCCACATGCAGATAGATACTTTACAGTATGGTAGAGAATTCAGAATTAAGGACTGAAATGTTCCATTTTTAGAAAATGCGTGTGTACATCATGGACATCCATCCATGCTCCTGGATATCTACAGTACCACCCTGCAGGAATGATGATGCGTTGTTTTTTTTTTTTTCTTTTTTTTTTCTTTAACCCACCTAATATCTATTCACTTATTCTGTAGCACACTGTATGTGTGATTATCAAGTCGTGATATAAACGTGGAACTGGGAACCCGTTTACGTGAAACGTAACTTTTGCATAATGCTTGTACGAATTATTCATTTGTATTAAAAAGCAAGCTTTCAGAGAAGGCATTCATAGCTCTAAGCCCCCATAACGAATGTTATCATGGTGTAGGTATAATAGTCGAACGGTGCCTGTACCATGGTATTTTAACAGCACTATACTACTTAAAGTACTGTGCAAGTCTTTAAGCATCCTGCTTTTTTTTTTTTTTTTTTTTTTAAATATAAAATCTGTTAGATTTTAGTGTTATGGTTTTATTATTGAGTCAGTACAAAAACATTTATGATTTTCAACTATGTTGTATTCCATCACAAAATTAAAAGTTAAAGACAAATATTTGTATGATGGGAAAACAAAGCAGCACATTGTATAAGCGATCTTCTATATACCTTAAGTCTCTTTTCAGGCCAAAAAAATATACTGTATATACAATGCGTTGCTGGATTTCATGCCAGAAAGAAGCCGGTGCAACAGTCCTCAGAAGAACTGTGGGTGGTTCTGCACGATGATCAGTAAAACTCCGCTAATTTCCTTATAAATTGTACTGGAGACTAAAGGATCCACAGTGTTGTCACAAAAAATACTGACTTTGATTCATTACAGTTTACTAGGCAGTATAGTTTATTGTTTTTTGTTTATATAACATATTTAGAAAACGAAACACAAGTGTAAATATTTTAATACTTAAATGTATTGCTGTACATTTTATATATTCATGTACATGATTTAATATTGTATCCATCTGTTGAATTTTGGAATTAACTACAATTGACATGTTACCATGAAATGCACTGAATGGTGTGAGATCGCGTTTATTAAGTAGATTTCAACTACGCCCTCATAAGTGCGTATTAAATAATGTACAGCGCCATCTGTTGAATTTCAAGAAGAACTGATTTTTCAAAGCTGATTTTTTATTTATTTATTTATTTTTTGAATTGTTAGCATTGTGACAACAAAACAGGACTCTTACTGTCCTACAGTGCCTGCCATGGTATATTATGGTATAGTAACGATGACCTCCTCAGATAATCTGATATCGTTCGGCCCTTCGCTCGCTCACACGTTCTCTCCATCTCTCTCTTGTAGACTTTCGTACAGGAGCTCCTCGGAAGGATAAGGGGAATGAGGAAACTCGGCGCCCCGCAAAAAAAAAGCCTTTAAAGCGCTCCCGAAGTGGCAACAACAATCCAGCTGCAATGACTGCAAGTCTCAAAATCAATCATCCAGCCCATGCTTGGTTCACCCTAACCAGCTCCTCCTCATCGTCTGGACCACAGATCCCAGACAGGACTCGAGTATTCGCGTCCGAAATCGATAGATCGTAGCGTTCACTTAGCACAGCCTACCACAACCTCAGCGGTTTTTAACAGCCTATAATGTCATTTATGTGGTGAGACGTATGTTTTGTAAAGTCGAATTTATTTATCTTTTTTTTTTTTTTTTTTATTGTTACGTCTGTGACCCTGTTGTAGAACACCGATGTCAAACATTTGTTAAAGGTTAAGAATTTGTTTAAGGGTTAAGGATTCATCATTCGTTGGTGCGCTGTTTAGTTTGAGCATTTTGATTCGTCTTCCCAGCGTTCATCGATGGGAAGACGCTCGCAATCCAGCTCGCATATTTATTTTTTTTTTAATGTAATGTATAACTTGTTATAAACTTTTGTCTTGTAGCTAAAGAAATGTTTTTGTAGATCCCAGTTTAGGTGTAAAAAGCAACTACAGAGATAAGGCCTGTTTTATGGCTGACGTGTAGCTAATGGAGGGTATAGAGAGTTTCGACTAACTTCACTTGGATATTTTAGGCATTGTGTATAAATTTTAGTCCACGCTTGTTTGATGTCTTCGGTTTTGTACGTACTGTAGGTTGCCAAAGAATGCAAAATGGTGGACTTTATATAAAGAGCTGTGACTGCAAACGAACTCGTCAAACATACACGCTTGCACTAGTCTTCACCTTACACACGTCACACTCCTGCTGAAACGATGATGCGCAAGTTGCCCGATTTTTCCGAAGAAGGGGGGGGAAAGAAGAAACAATGGTGCTGTTACTGTTCCCTTTTTAATTCTTTAAAAGCAATGGTGAGACGTTTGTACTTGATGATCCTGGGTTAAGATTCCTCTCCTCCTTTTTCGTCACCGCTGGATCAGCGAGATGTCGGTTGTCCTCCGAGTTCAGCGTTTCCTGTCTCGTTAAAGTCGTGAGTCGGGTTCATTAGTGGATGAGACGGAGCATCTTTGTGAATCCGACAAAACGCGTGCCTGTCTGTGGGCCTGTTTTTAATTCTAAAGTGAAATATTTAAAGGTCTCTCTTCTGTGTGTTTTAGATACTCTTCAGGGTTTTTCAGGGCTTAGGCTTAGCCTATTATTTCTTTTTATGATTTCTGTAAACATTAAAGGAAACAAGTCTTTACTTCTGCATGTGTTTTAATGGCATGAAGGGAACTTTAGTCCAACACTTACAGTATGTATGATATCATTTTGTTTTTTAGATACTTTATTAATATTCATGTTTATTATTAAGGTTTTTATTAACTGTATGTCTGAGTTATGGTTGTACTTTTTTATTACGTAGTGTATGGTCATTTGCATCATTTTAAGTATAATAAAGCAACAAGGACATGCTGTTGGTTTGGATTCGAGCCCACAGACTGTCTTATTCCGATATGTTCTTATTTTATTTCTTGTCCTATACATGTCTATCCAGGCTTTAAGGTTGTGTGAGCGGTTTAAAACTCTCCAGACCAAGAAGGCTGTTGCGCTACAAAGGGCGTGCAACTGTCAAACTCCCCTTATTTCTCTAAATAATCCCCTGCTATACTAATGCACTCATCCCAACTCCTCATTAGTGCTTGGATGCATCAACACACTGGTGCCATTATCGGACTTCTTGCTTCACACCTGAAACACTGGCCTCCCAAGAACTCCAAGATCAGGATTGTATGAGGGATGTGACGATAACTCCCAGCTGAGTTCCTGCAGGCAGATGCAGCTCTCCTACAAGTTGGCGACATCATCAGTTTTTGAACAAGGATCAGGCATTGCACTCACTGAATGTTCACAGTAATTACTGCTGCGGTCTCTGAGCCACCTCGGCCGGAATAGTCATTCATGGTCGTCTTCTTTAAAACGTTTGCACCATTTTAGATGTTTTACTAGAGTCTCATCATCAGTACTGTGCTTGAGGTCTTTTGTAAATGTCAAGGATTTTCACCTTCATTCATGAGCGAGTTTCAAGTCCCGGTTTGACTTGCACGCCCCTCGTATATACTTTTAACATGGAGTGTATTGTATGTAGTGTGCATCCTTCGATTTAATGGGGACATATGGTTGAAACTTTTGCTTTTTAGTCATTTTTAGACCCCTGGGTAGTGTGTGCGCATGCACGTTTCTTTCCAAACCAAAAAATGGGGGGAAAATATTCCCTGCTTTTCTAGTGATCAGGGCTTAAACAAGATAATTCTAACTATCCTCCCTTGCTGCATATTTGCCTAGTTCACAATACAAGTAGACGCTTTTCTGGTCTATTTTAGGTGTATTTTAGCCCATGCAGTACTTCAGAATCATTAAAAACAACTCTTGCTACTGATCGTTTAGCTCATGCGGATGGATGGGATAGATGAAATGCAAGCATACATATTGTATACTAATACTATGATGATGGTAGCTACTGTTCCCGTCACTGACCCATTACTATTTTTACTCCTGCCGAACAGCTTCAGCTCTAGCGTAATTCTTAGTGCTACATTGGATCCATTAGCTTGTCTGTCGTGTTACAACCCAACACCATTGCCATTACTTAGAGACCACATGATGCCATGGAAAAGCCATTTGAGGTTTTTTTTTTTTCCCCAAAACTGAAGTTCTGTACGTACAGCAACCCTCAAGTTCTTTAACAAGTATTAGGCAAAATGTGAAGCAGACCAAGACGACGACTTTATTTTCAGTGCACAAATGACAACCACAAATGGACCAAACCCAGACCACATCTGAAGGCGGTCACTTGAGACGAGTCTGAGATCATCTCTTGTGTTCATATAATGGCTAAAAAAAAAAAAAATAAAAAAAACTGCTGACATGTTGATGTGAGGCCACTTAAAGCACTGAAATGGACAAAGTGTGAAAGCATTTAAATCGTCTCTTCTTTCCTCAATTCTTAGTTTTTTTTCATGCTCCGTGCAATTTGTTTAAACTTTAAGCAAGCGTCATAATGTTTTTTTTTTCTTTCTTTCTGTAAAATATACTCCTCAAAGACTTTCTATTGGACTTAAACTACACTACACTTTCACCTACAAGGTGTTCCCATAAATTTGGAGCAATATATTATAATGATATTTTAAATTGCTTTCTATAAAGTCCCTTCAAGAGGGGGAAAAAAAATCCTACAAACATTTTCTTACAAAGCTTTCTCAAGATCTACTTGCTTTGGGCTAGCTTTTAATTGCTAGCCAAGGCAAGAGTTAACAAAATAGTAATTATCGTCAATGACACTGTTATTTAAAAATAACTTGATAAAACGATTAGTCAAATGACTTAGACTAACATGGATGTTGAGATTTAATGATTTATTAATGTTTATTGGAGATGGCACACTGGTTTAGTGGTTAGCACTGCGGCCTCACACTTTACTACGGGCAATTTGGGGTCTCCAGTTAGCATAACCTGCATTTCTTTCCATCGGCGTACTCTCCGAAAACCCATTACACAGAGGGAGAACGTGCAAACTCCACGCACACAGACCCCGCGATGAGAATCGAACCCGGACCCTGGAGGTGCAAAGCGACAGTGAAAATGAAAGCCAGAATGAAATTAAACGTGCTTGGTGTGGAAATAAGGGCGCGGTCGCTTTAAATTTCTTGACCTACTTCTTCCAGCGCGCGCAGCGGCGCGTTCACGAGACGAAGCTCTGTGACCGCGAGGTGAATGTGTGCAGAGTGAAAGACGGGTGAGCGCAGAACACTGCGCATGCGCGCTTCCCAACTGAAATAAAAGGCACATCAGCAAATTGTCCACTGAAACTTTAATATAAACGGTGCATTTCAGCCTGAAAACGAAAAGTAATAATATTTCATGGACCCCAAAAACAAAAATATACAGTATACAGTATTATATATACAGTATAATTGTTATACTTATATACAGTACAGTACAGTATGTATACATACACTGTAATATATATATATATATATATATATATATATATATATATATATATATATATAGTACAGTGTATATATAACAATATATACTGTGTATTGTTATATATTATGTATGTGTATACATATATATACTGTATAATGTATACATATTGTGTGTATATACAGTATATATACAGTATAGATGTAATCAAACGCGCGCACACACACACATTTTAATAGGTATACAATATACAGTTATATATATATATATATATATATATATATAGTCCTGTTTAATGTCACAATGCTAAGAATTTGCTTATTTTCTTAGCCCCCTCCAACAATCCTGTTTTCCAGCCTCACTTGCCTTCCGTCAATATTTCATCACATTCCCCATCCCCCTACTCTTCCAGCCTCAGATCTGTCATGCCTTTATTTATTCATAATTTTATTATTATTTTGGACCTACCTGAGTACAGGAGGATTGAGGGTCTCCATAAATCTACACACACTCACTGATAAGTTGGGCATGAATTTGCATAATACGCTGCAATCTTGAGCAAAATAATATGAAATCATTTTCAGTGACAGTGAGACATTGCAAAGATAATGCAACTCCGAGCGATCGTTTCTTTCATTTCGCCTGGAGTGAATCTGGCTGTATGCTGAACAGCTTTTCCTGCTGGGATGGCATCTCTCTTAAGGGGAAGCAGATGCATTGTGGGACGTTTGCAGCACACGGTCGCTTCAGGGAGATTGCATTTTTGGCAAGAAACTGGAAGTGAACTAGAGAGCACAACAGACTCCATCCTTACTTTTTCAGATCCGCAGAACGTGCAGGTCATGCGTACGCACTCACACGCAGGAATACATCTACACCACCAGTCAAAAGTTTGGACACACCTTCTAACTCTATTGTCTTACCTGATTGTTGTTTTTTTTCTACATTGTAGAAAGAAACAATACTGAGGGACATTCATAATCTCCCTTATTATGCAATAATCTCATTTGAACATATATTGTAGCTATTGCTACATATCTGCTATTTATTCAAGTAAACCCTTCATAACGGCTCTAATCTGAGTTGCTGTTGTTAATTGGTGATTTCTGAGTCTGGTGAATCTAAATTAACTTCCCCTCCGCAGCAGAGGTATGTTTTGGTCTTGCTTTCCAGGGAAGGTCTTCATGAGAGAAAGTTCCGTCATGGAGCACTTGACACAACACTGTTCTTGCTAGAACTATTCCAGAACAGACACTCATCGTCTATACCGCTTTATCCTGCATTCAGGGTCGCGCGGGCCTGGAGTCTATCCCAGGAGACTTAGTGCACGAGGCGGGTTACACCCTGGACAGGGTGCCAATCCATCACAGGGCACACACATATACACACACTCACACATTCACACACTACGGGCAAATGGGAACGCCAGTTAGCCTAATCTGCATGTCTTTGGACTGTGGGAGGAAACCGGTGTACCCGGAGGAAACCCATCAAGCACGGGGAGAGAACATGCAAACTCCATGCACACATACCGGAATTGAAGACGAAATGTGCTACTTAATAGTTTTGAAATCTCCAGTATTGTTCTAAACCGCAGAAAATAACTCACTAAGCAAAAACATTGAATTAGAAGATACAGTATGTACAAACCTTTGACTGGTACTGTATATGCGTAAGCCTCAAAAACATGCTTATAAATAACCCATAAGGCACCATACTGTATGTGAGTGTGAAAAACGGGTAACAAAACTGGTCAAGGCCTTTGTGGCTGTGCACGCATGTGTGTGTGTTTCGTTGTGGCCTGAGAGGGCGTAACCGAGCGTAACCAATGGCAGCCATCCTAAAATCCAGAGCTTTGTGTTTATTGGTGATTAATATTTAATGCTCCATCATTAACCCAGTTCTGTGGTGAAGCCCAAAGGCAGGACACATGGAAGGTCACCTATGCCATCATTTTTTGACAGTGTTTGAGGAACACACACACACACACACACACACATACACTCACACTCAGACACATACACACACACTCACACACACACACACACACACACACACACACGCGCACACACTCACACACACATACACATACACACACACACACACACACACACACACACACATACACACACACACACACACACACACACACACACACACACACACACACATACACACACACTCACACACACACACATACACACACACTCACACACAAACAAGTTTACAGTTTCATTTTGTCTACACAACAATACACCAACAGGAACGTACAGTAGCATTCACTTACAACTCGTACAAAACTGCAGATGTGGATAATAAATGCAGTTATTTGGTTTTTCCATTTGCTATTTTGAATTTGTTGTGATGCGCTGGTGTGGCTAAATGGATAACAAATTCCTTAAACAAATGACTTGGTTCATTTAATAAATAAGTTGGTGAATCAATTATCGTTTATCGTCGATGACCTCGTCACGCTGTAAATGATTTTATCTTAAATCTGTTCGTAGGATGCAAAATGCACACAGACCTTTCTCTCTCAGACACACACTTTAAATCTTTTGTTGTTGTTGTTGTTTTTTTTTCTTCTTACTGAGACTGGAGGGCGTGAAATTGCCCGCTGAGATGGGACATGTGACGCTGAAATGTGCACAGGCAGAAACTCTCATGCATTTTCAAACAAGATTACGCGCCGTATTAAATCCCCTGACGGAGGCTGTGAATTAATTATTGCTAATAATTGGCCGACATCACAACAACAACGTTCGACTGTCAGGTTCGATATTTATTCGGAAGCTGCAGCGCTCGGGAGACTGAAAGATGGCGGGAAACTGTCAATTAATATTCCACGCGCTGCTTAGTTGCATGGGTTTGTATTAAAGATGCATTTTGTCTGTCAAATCATCTGTAAATAGGGTATTAATAATTATTAATAAGTAACTTATTAAGAATTAATGTTTGATTAACGTCCAGCCTTGGACATTTGACCGGTCTGTAAACTGTTCTAATTTGCTGGGGATGAGGTCATAGTGCATGCTGGCACACACACACACACACACACAAAAACACTTTAATTAAAGTTTGAATGTGATCCAGTGGTCATTTATTTATTCATCATGCAACTAGTAATCAGCTGTGCAGAAGCTAGGCCAGACATTTACATTAACGGTGTCATGATTCACTCACTGTCTGCCGTCTTTTTTCATCACAGTTAAGAATCATTACCCTCTCCCATTAATGACTACCGCCTTAGAACTCCTCCAGGGAGCCAAGATTTTCACTAAGCTGGATTTGCGCAACGCCTACCACCTCGTCCGCATTCGGGAGGTAGATGAATGGAAGATGGCCTTCAACACCCCAACAGGACATTATGAACACCTGGTGGTCCCCTTTGGCCTGATTAATGCTCCCTGCAGTCTTCCAGGCCCTTATTAACAATGTTCTCAGGGACTTCCTCACCTCCTCAGTCTTCGTTTACCTTGATGATATCTTGATCTTCTCTTGGTACCTGGCGGAACAGCAACACCACGTTCGGCAGGTGCTGCAGAGACTACTGGAGAACAATCTGTTCATCAAGGCAGAGAAATGCACACAGGAGTTCCACACCATGTCCACTATGTTTCTCGGGTTTGTTGCATCAAGATGGAACCCACCAAGCTCAAAGCCGTCGCAAGCTGGCCCACTCCCACCTCACGACACACACTCGCGGCCACACCTGCATCATGACGGTGGTGGATCGGTTTTCGAACGCCGCCCACTTCGTTCCTCCGCCAAGGAGACTGCCGAACTCATGATCGACCATGTCTTCAAGCTCCAAATTAATAGACCTTGATGAGTATTTAGAACTTTTTGGTATTTATGGGTTTGTAGAAATGACACTTTTCAAGTTAGCTGAACAAATTTGATATTTTAAGTAACTGTAAGGACTTAAGTAACAGTAACTGTCATCTTAAAGTTCCACCAATTTTTCAGTCTAGCGATTTTGTGTCTGACGTCATCAGGGTAACAGGGAACTGGTGGCTCAGTGGGAGGTGTTTCGGCTGCCATGTGAAAGGTCCGGATTCAATTCCCAAACAACTGGATGAAGTGCCTGTCCCAAGCCCAGATAAAATGGGAGGGTTGCGTCAGGAAGGGCATCGGGCGTAAAAACCTGTGCCAAGCTTGTGTGCGGACCGGATCGTCTGCCGTGGCGACCCATTGCTGGGAGCAGCCGAAAAACCAACAATAATTTATTTGATTTGCAACAACAACAAAAAAAAACCATGATCATTTCTATTAAATAGTATGAGTTCGGCTACTCAATAATGCAAACAAAGAACGATTCATATGAATCAGTACAACAAACTCAAAAACTGATAGTTCTGTTTACTTAAAATTGGAAACATCATGATTTACTGTAAAAAAGTTGATGTAACTGATTACCTTAATTTTTTTTTAGTTTTGACAACTTGTTCGGGTTTACGGTATAGATGACGTTTTATCAGGAAGTCTTTTTTTTTTTTTGTCCAGTTGACATGACTCTTCATATCTTACACGAATCTTCATAGTCTTAGAAGAAGTTACTTTTTTTTTTTTTCCCCGATTTTCTCCCTAATTTAGTCGTGTCCAATTCCTCCCCGTCACTAGGGGGCTCCCACATTAAGGCTACTACTACCACTCAGCCGGGAGGGCCGAAGACTATCGCGTGTTTCCTCCGAACCACGTGACGCCAGCCGACCGCATCTTTTCGAACTGCTCGCTCGCGCACCGTTGGGGGCGGCGTAACACACTCGGAGGACAGCGCTATCCGCTCCCTCCGTTGCGCGAGCTCACAGACGCCCCTGGTTGGCTGTAGAGCCGTGATTAATGTGGGAGCACTAAGTACCTCTCGTCCCTCCCCTCTGAGAGAGCTCGGCCAATCAGCTCTCTCTAGACCTCCGGCTGCGAGAGGTTACAGCACCACCCGGGATTCGAACTAGCGATCTCCGGATGATAGGGCGAGCGCTTTAACCACTGCGCCACTCGGAGGCCCAGAAGTTACTTTCTTGCTGAAATGCTTCTGTGACTGGTTTGGAATGTGTGCTTTGGCAGGCAGCTGCTCTCTCCTCTTTCCAGTACTCAGGACCGTACCGACCTACTTTCACACACATTGCAACCAACAGTTGAAATTATTGGTTATTATAACACCTATGACACTTAGTGTTACATATACAGTAGAGAATCTATCAGTGCTGTTATGCTCTATTATCAGCACTCATGGAATGATTCTTGTCTGATCAGATTACGCTGTCAGAACTAAATGTTTAATAACTGTGTATAGTCAGAGAAAACTGCACAGCATTTCCGTGTAACAGTTCTCACTTTTTTTTCTTAACAGCTTATAAACTAGTTCGGATCCGTGAATAACACAGCTGATCAATTTCATGCCTTTTTTCCTTAAAAGGAAACTCATGAGGAAAGTATGCTTAGAACGAAATTAATATATTATCAACTAGATATTCGTTAGCATTGAATTTAATTGCACACTTATAAGCGCATATTAAAAAATGTCATCTGTTAAATTTTGAGATTAAGTAATTTTTTATTCAGGTTGATTTTTTTATACAAGAGTGTTTTCTGTCTGCACAAACAAACAGACAAACAGACAGACCAAAAATTTAACTTTTAATACTCGCCTGTAAATATCCATTTATCAGGTGGTTAAGCATCATTACTACTAGTATAAAATAAAGGCCTGACTCACATCGCATCCAGTCAGCAGCTCCGCTTGCCATAAGAAGTGCTGGAAGACTCGTTGAGAATGGTCCAATCACATGTGCCCAAATATTTAAAAACAATATTGATTCGCTAAGAACGAAAGTGGGAGGGTTCAGGGCGCACAGTGCTCCGCCCCAAGGATGATTTGAAAAGATCCAATCAGAGCTCAGCCTCAAGTCAAAAACGTACCTGTCTACAGTCGTGGCCAAAAGTTTTGAGAATTACATAAATATTTGAAATTGGAAAAGTTGCTGCTTAAGTTTTTATAATAGCAAATTGCATATACTCCAGAATGTTATGAAGAGTGATCAGATGAATTGCATAGTCCTTCTTTGCCATGAAAATGAACTTAATCCCGAAAAAAACTTTCCACTGCATTTCATTGCTGTCATTAAAGGACCTGCCGAGATCATTTCAGTAATCATCTTGTTAACTCAGGTGAGAATGTTGAAGAGCACAAGGCTGGAGATCATTATGTCAGGCTGATTGGGTTAGAATGACAGACTTGACATGTTAAAAGGAGGGTGATGCTTGAAATTATTGTTCTTTCATTGTTAATCATGGTGACCTGCAAATCATTGAGTTGCATAAAAATGGCTTCAAAGGCAAGGATATTGTGGCTACTAAGATTGCACCTTAGAACTTCAAGGAAATTGCATCAAGAACTTCAAGGAAAGAGGTTAAAATCTTTTTAAGAAGGCTTCAGGGCGTCCAAGAAAATCCAGCAAGCGCCAGGATCGTCTCCTAAAGAGGATTCAGCTGTGGGATCGGAGTGCCACCAGTGCAGAGCTTGCTCAGGAATGGCAGCAGGCAGGTGTGAGCGCATCTGCACGCACAGTGAGGCCAAGACTTTTGGAAGATGGCCTGGTGTCAAGAAGGGTAGCAAAGAAGCCACTTCTCTCCAAAAAAAACATCAGGGACAGATTGATCTTCTGCAAAAAGTATGGCGAATGGACTGCTGAGGACTGGGGCAAAGTCATATTCTCGGATGAAGCCTCTTTCCGATTGTTTGGGGCATCTGGAAAAAGGCTTGTCCGGAGAAGAAAAGGTGAGCGCTACCATCAGTCCTGTGTCATGCCAACAGTAAAGCATCCTGAGACCATTCATGTGTGGGGTTGCTTCTCATCCAAGTGAGTGGGCTCACTCACAATTTTGCCCAAAAACACAGCCATGAATAAAGAATGGTACCAAAACACCCTCCAACAGCAACTTCTTCCAACAATCCAACAACAGTTTGGTGAAGATCAATGCATTTTCCAGCACGATGGAGCACCGTGCCATAAGGCAAAAGTGATAACTAAGTGGCTCGGGGACCAAAACGTTTAAATTTTGGGTCCATGGCCTGGAAACTCCCCAGATCTTAATCCCATTGAGAACTTGTGGTCAATCCTCAAGAGGCGGGTGGACAAACAAAAACCCACTAATTCTCACTAACGAACTCCAAGAAGTGATTATGAAAGAATGGGTTGCTATCAGTCAGGATTTGGCCCAGAAGTTGATTGAGAGCAGCCCAGTCGAATTGCAGACGTCCTGAAAAAGAAGCGCCAACACTGCAAATACTGACTCTTTGCATAAATGTCATGTAATTGTCGATAAAAGCCTTTGAAACGTATGAAGTGCTTGTAATTATATTTCAGTACATCACAGAAACAACTGAAACAAAGATCTAAAAGCAGTTTAGCAGCAAACTTTGTGAAAACTAATATTTGTGTCATTCTCCAAACTTTTGGCCACGACTGTACATAGACACTCGTTTGTCCGGCGCCCCGCGTACACGAACACGAATGAATGTAATACAGTTTAGATTGTTTTTAATTGCAAATACATTATATTAAGAAATACAGCGGAATATTTTGACTAAATGACTTTATTACATTATTGAAATAAAAGTATATTATGTTAAATAATTACATGTTAAAGTAGCATTCTTCTCTGCCTAACTATTGACCAAATAATTTTTTTCTGATAAAATCTTCAGTGTACAGACACACCAACTTTACAGTTCTATTATATGTATAAATAACTGTCACTAATTTAATTGTGACAGTAATTCCACCTTGTGGGAAGCAGAGGGCCCATAAACCTGTAAACAACTCCTTTAATGCAAATGATTAGAATGATTACTGTGAGTAGAGTTATATACAGTAATACAATGCACAAATCAATTGATTGAGCTAAAAGCTTTAATATGCAATGGCTTACCAAACTAAAACAGACCATTCATTGTGTACATGCAGTATACAGTATATAAAATATAATCTGAGATGTAAGTGAATACTGCAAATTGGTTATAATAAACACATGTATATAAATCTACATATTGAACTTATTCAAGTTGTAAAATGCAAATGTTATCAAATCTAGTAGATGCTAAACTGTATTGTCTTGCTGAGGGCCTGTACTATGCAATGCCAGTAAGGTTACAGTGTGTGCTTGCACCCTGCATTGGACTAGCACTCCACCTCATGGCCGAAGTCTCCTGTGTAGGCTCCAGGCTTCCCATGACGCTGTAAAGGGTGAACTGTATGGAGAACGAATAAATCATTTATCTCTGTCTTAATTCATGAAAGCAACAAAATAAAGCAAGACAAATAATTTTTTTTAAAAAACCTCTCATGCTGTATGAAGCTTAAACATAACATGGTGGCACAATACAAACATTTTACATGTATTCTAAAGCAAGCGGAATACCACAAATTGGTCATCTTCGACTGAGCAGCTGCTCACTGCAGTGTGTCATCCCTTCAGAAAGCTGCTTTCCATCACAAACACATAAACAGCAGAGAAAAGCCTGTTTCTCTCATCTTGCTTATTCTATTCCATTCAGCCTCTTCCTACATGAGTGAGAGAGCAGAATGTCAAAAACATGAACTGGCAGCGCAGGCAGACAGCTACTCACCCTCGGGGCTGGAACTGAGCAGACTGCACATCATTTTCACAACAGCATTACACAGTTATACAAGCGTAACCGCTGTCAATACTCTGACACTCTCAGGATGTCGCGGTTTCTGTGTCCTCGACGCACAGTACTGTATGAATACTATATGAATAGTTTATTTCCAATATTTCAGGGACTATCTGCCCATTTTGATTCATAAATATTCACATTTCGTACAAGCTTAAACGTTTCACATGTTAAGCTGCTTTGCGACAATGACAACTGACAATTGTTAAAAGCGCTGTACAAATAAAACTGAATTGATTACACATTATTATGATTATGATGATGATAATAATAATAATAATAATGTTATATTACTCTCCTTGGACTACAGAAGTCAGAAGTTCCTAGATGAAGTTAGGAAGTTAGTTTTTTGTTCAGCCCAAAAAAATTCAGGAAAAGAAAAACTTGTAAAAATATTTTAATACTAAATTTATAGATTATACTGTATATTGATATATATGATATTATTATAATTACATGATAACATCCATAATATTAAATTTATATAACATACATCGTAGTATTTTTGGGCTGACTCTGTATATATACTTTGTGTGTGTGTGTGTGTGTGTGTTTGTGTGTTATTTTTTTTGTCCTTTTTTTCTTTCTTTTTATTGCTATTTAATTGATACTTTTTTGTTAATCCATTTATTCTATTTATTATTATTATCTTCTGATTTATTTTGAGATTTGGCAACGCAAATGTCCACAGCTGCCATGCCTTAAATCTTGTGTGAGAGAGAGAGAGAGAGAGGTTGAAACATTAACAGGTTCCACCCCCGTAACAGTCTCATAGTCCAGCAGGCCCGTAGCTCTCCCCAGCTGTCCACAACCCTCAGTCCTGTGTCCTGTCCCGTGTCCTGTCCTGTCCTGAGTGTCATGGCTCTGATCTCCACCCTGACTCCGGTGTTCGTGGCCGTCCTGTGCATCGTCATCGCCTTCCTCTATAAAGCGCGGCGCGGGTCGGAGTCTTCCTCAGCGCGGGGATCTCCTGTAACGCGGCCCTGGGTGGACGAGGACCTGCAGGACGACACCGAGATCAGCGGCAGAGAAAACGGTGCGAACCGAACCGACCTGAACCGCACTGCATTTTCTCTTTATACATATTGACAATCAGGAACTGTGATTAAATAGTGACTTTTTTGGAAAAAGTGAATTTTATAATGTCATCATTAAAAAAAAAAAGCTCAGGCAAAATAATAATAATAATAATAATAATAATAATAATAATAATCTGCATTCTCACTTCCTGTAATTTGAAAGAAAGAAAAAAAACTAATTGCATAATAGTGATGTCCTTTTTGAACGAGTCGAACACACACAGGGAGTCGACTCATTTTCCCCAAAAACAGCTGTTTCCTTGCACATTCTTTGAGTCATGATGAGATGAACCGACTCACTGAAAAGAGTCGGCATTCCCATCTTTTTTTTTTTTTTTTTTCAATTTTATGCAAAGCTTTTAAGTCCGTCAGTACTACTTTTATAAATATAACTGTCGAAATTGGGCATAAAAACTGATTACATCTAATAATTAATAGATTTTGACATAATTGAAAACCATGTGGTCTTACACATGGAAGCCATTTTGTAAATATTTCGATTTCTCTCCAAATGTCTCTAAAAATTGGTGTTACCAGGAAGAGAATTAACACCAGTTATTATTAAAAGTTTATATATTTTTTTAAAAATGCATTAAACTCTACTTTTTGTGGATTCATAACATTTAAAAGCAAGTTCTTGCTATGAAATAAGTTCCGAGGTGTAAAAAAAAAAAAAGAAATAGATTTCAGGAGATTTTTAAGAACAAAATTCCACTTTTTCTGCAAAATGACACATTTATATATGAATATTTGAGGTATTTTTGGAGGGCATGGCGTTACTGAGGTTGTGTGCAGCCCTGAATGAAGATGAACATGTTCTCCATTGTGAAACTTTTACACCATACCATTAAACACCATCTCACACAGACAGCAAGGTCTGTGAACTCTAAATAGCCTGAAAAACCTTTTTTTCTTCCCCCGATCATATGACAATGTTAAAGATCACTTACAGTATCAAGGACCATGAACTGCTATGTTTGTATAGCATTTTAGGTTCTGTGGGTAGAACATTCAAGAAGAACAGTTTACAGTAACTGATTAAGCACTGAGGCTTTTTGGATGAAATTACATCTTAAATGTCTTCATATGGTTGCAGCGCATTGGTGAAAACTGACCTCTTAATTGTTAGACCTGCAAATCGAGAAAGTAATGTTCTTACTGTAGAATGAAGGACGGCTGGCTGTCCCATATGTTCATCTGGAGTATTTTCCCCACAAAACCTCATACAAGTGTCTGTTTAAGCACCCTTGAATGCTGAAGCCCTGAGAGGACAATGACGTCTGTAACGACAGACCGAAGTCAAGTTGAAGTCAATGAACTGCGTTGAAGTTGGATGGAAGTACTACAGTATGTAGAGAAGTCATCCAGACGTGAAAAGGGATCTGCCACCATGAAAATGTTTCACGCCTGGGATCGTTCACGTTTATTGCCATGAGACCTGAGAAAGTCCTACATGGAAAGCGCTAAGTCCTACCTGTGACCATGTATCTGTATATGGACAGACATTTGAGATATTTGTTTTTATGTGTGCATCCGAGTACGCATTGTCATAACTGTGTTTTATACAACAGCATTGTTGAATTATTGCTTCTGATTGGCTTCGAATTTCCTGTTCTTATGCTTTCAGCTACAAGACAGATTTAAAGTTAATCGGAACGTTGTCTTTATTGGTGGACTAGTTCCAGTAACAGGACATTGTAATAATCTGTACATGGCAACACATAGACTACGTCTGATACTGTAATTGTAATCAGTGTACCTGATAAAATGGCCAGGTGTCAGTACTGTATATGTTTTCTGTTCTGTAGAGGATGATGATTGGGCAGGTGCAGGGACAGAAGATCTCCCCCATGTCCCGTACACCCCAGATCGCTACTCCGAGGAAGAAATGCTGGAACGTTCCAAACAGTTCTACGCCCTTTTGGACGCACGGCGGTCGGTGCGCTTCATCAGCCCAGAACCCGTCCCACGGGAGGTGATCGATTACGTGATACGTGCTGCAGGTAGTCGCCACACGACAGCTCTGAAAGTAGTTCCAGCCACGAGACAAATCCCAGGTTTATATTAATGTGCGTAGTATTTTGTATCAAGACTTACACCTGGATTTAAATTTTGGACTTTCGACATAAGCGGATTAAAAACTCCACAGAGGCGCAGTGGTAAAAGCGCTCGCCCTATCGTCCGGAGATCGCCAGTTCGAATCCCGGGTGATGCTGTAACCTCTCGCAGCCGGAGGTCTAGAGAGAGCTGATTGGCCGAGCTCTCTCAGAGGGGAGGGATGAGAGGTACTTAGTGCTCCCACATTAATCGCGGCTCTACAGCCAGTCAGGGGCGTCTGTGAGCTCGCGCAACGGAGGGAGCGGATAGCGCTGTCCTCCGAGTGTGTTACTCCGCCCCCAACGGTGCGCGAGCGAGCAGTTCGAAACGATGCGGTCGGCTGGCGTCACGTGGTTCGGAGGAAACACGTGATAGTCTTCGGCCCTCCCGGCTGAGTGGTAGTAGTAGCCTTAATGTGGGAGCCCCCTAGTGACGGGGAGGAATTGGACACGACTAAATTAGGAAGAAAATCGGGAAAAAAACAAACAAACAAAAAAAACTCCACAGTTCTGTAAGATGTTTATTTAGCTTTTTTGGAATTCTGCAATAATGCAGGAATCCCTGCAACTTCATCTATTGCATGCATGCAAAAAACTGTATATTTGCCACCAGGGTTGCTAGATCACACTGAGAAATCCTGCCTAGGCTGTAGTGAAACCCACTTCAATCAAATCAAATAGCGCAAAACACTAACATTAATACTAGAACTCACACTGCAGCTTGATTATCTATGAATTTACTTGGTTTTAGTAAAATTGGACTAATTTTATTTCCGAACCAAGACACATTTTCCAGCCAAATATTTTACTCATTTTTTATTATTTAAAGTATAAAATGTATTCCTTTAACAACTGTATTGTACATGTAATATGCCTCATATTGCACTTTTATTTAGAATTTTATTTAAACATTAGACAGAATTTTATTTCAACATTAAACATCTTGATTTTTGTTTTCATATACAGTAAGACCATAGGTTCTTCTAAGCTTCTTCCTCTAAGCGTTCTATAAAGTCTATAATTGATAAAAGAAAAGCAAAATTATATTTGTCTCATTTTTTTTTCTTTTTTATTATTTGACAAATAATTCTTTTTGTGATTTAAAAACTGTGATGCAATCCAACTTGTGGGTTTTGTTGCACCCTTAGTTGGAACTGACATGTTTTATGGTCATTGCATTCCATTAAATACAACCATAAATGGATGAAAAGTGCAATGTATTGCCCTTTAATAAATAACATTTGTTAGCATTAATAATTGAAAACCCTTTGAGACAGCAATCAAAAATAATTTATTCCTTATGCAGCCATGAGGCTTGACTTTCTATCGATCATGCAGTTAGTAAACAAGGAGTTTTATGCTATATTGTATGATGCATTGTTTTCGAGTTTACGCTAGAATGAATATTTAAGTTAATTGGAGTGCACATGTGGCATCCTATAGTAGTCAATAAGTCTAAGTTTGTACGTGTGATTGTTGTTTCTGTGTGTGTGTGTGCAAGGGACGGCCCCGAGCGGGGCTCACACTGAGCCGTGGACGTTCGTGGTGGTGGCCGACGCTGAGACCAAACGCAAAATCCGAGAGATTGTGGAAGAGGAGGAAGAGATCAACTACAAACAGAGGATGGGAGATAAATGGGTTCAGGACCTGCGCAGACTCCGGTAAAGGCCATGCATTTGCGCTTGTGTGTGTTTCAGTGCCAGAATGCACTTAGTACATATATCTCTGCTTTTTTCCCTTTCCTCCTTTCTTCCTTTTTTTCCTCTTATGGCTTATGGTCTGCCTTCTTTTTTGGTTTTCTGCTTGTGCTTATTTTATTCTCTTTTCCTTTTCTATGTTTTTCTTTCAGTCTCGCTCAGATGGATAGATAGATTGCACATCACAGGAACTCACGCCAAGCTATTTCAACATGTTTGGGCCTTTAAAGGAGTTCCTGGGAGGCCTGTGTTTCAGACATGGTACAGGCAGCCCGATCATGGCTTTAGCATACTGAGACAACTTTTTACCGCGATGGTGTCCAAGCACTAGTGAGACACTGGGATAAGTGCTTTAGTGTGGCAGGGGATCATATAGAGAAATAAAGGGAGTGTTTATCTCATAACTGTGTTCTGTTTTTCTGCACAATCAAAAGTCCCCGGTACACCTGTAGCACTAGCGCCCTCTTGTGGCTCAGCTCTCTAATAAAATATTCATCAGCCAAGGTATTGATTTTTAACAAAGTGGCACTATTTCAAGAATCCACTGAGCTCTAAACTATAAGCTTTCTTCTACAGGACTAACTGGGTGAAGGAGTACCTTGACACGGCGCCATATCTCATCCTCATCTTTAAGCAGACGTACGGAATAAAGCCTGGCGGGAAGAAAAAGACTCACTACTACAACGAGATTAGCGTCTCCATCTCGTGCGGCCTCCTTCTGGCCGCTCTGCAGGTGCGGAGAACACTTAGACAAAAATGTCTGCACTGTCGATCACAGGCACTTTTTACGTGTGTGTGTGTGTGTTAAACAGAAACACTTAGAGGAAATAAGGAGCATGCTTTTTCTTTCTTCTGTTGATGTATTGCTGCTCTAATCCTCAGAACGTGGGCCTGGTGACAGTGACCTCTACACCTCTAAACTGCGGGCCGCAACTCCGGCTCCTCCTCCATCGCCCGGCCAACGAGAAACTGCTCATGCTGCTTCCTGTCGGCTACCCAGCTCCGGACGCCACCGTGCCCGATCTCACCCGCAAGGACCTTCAGAACATCATGGTGCTTGTGTGACATCATCAGCGCCCACCTGGCTTCCTGAATATAGACTGGCATTTACTGAAATTACCGTGATGGCAGGACATTTTTTTAAAAAGAAAATTGCTTTACTAAACAACAAAATGGTTAATGTCCTCAAATTTACGCAGTTGAAACTCGCTAAAAAGTGTGTAGTTCATGTTTCTGGGTTGCCAGAGTTTTTAAACACAAGCACTTTGTTCCTCTAAGCCTCCAAAAATATCTGGGAAAGAAAATGCTGACTTAATACTTAATACTGACTTAATACTGCTTTTCTCTTAAGATAACAACATGCAAGAAAAGGTCTGATATGCTGAAGTCAGAATCGAATGTTCCTGAGACACGCCATTTGTTTTTGTCAAACTCCTCCCACTTGTGCACGCAGTTTATGAATACCACTTACTCAGACCACACTGAGGTCTGAATATCGGCTAAATCCTCACTAAACTCGACCTCCCATGCAAGCAGATAAAGACAAACGACTTCAACTCATCTCTGCTCCATGTCATAGTTTGTTAAAGGAGCGGTTTGTCATTTCGTTTCTTGGTACAATTAAATACAAATATTGACAAGTCTCAATCCTTACCTTTTAAATCTCACTGATCAAATAGTATATATATATATATATATATATATATATATATATATATATATATATATATACAGTCAAGTGTAAAAGTTAGTGCCCCCCCTTTTAATTATATATATTTTTGTGTGTGTGTAAAAACACAATGTAAAATATCTAATCAGTATTAGGCAAATACAACCCCAGACCCACAACAACATGTAACCTTTTTTTCCTAAGTATTAAGTACCACATAACTGCTTCCACAGAATTTAAGAGGGTAAAATGCAGCCATGTGCTGCTAATCATCGGCACTTAATTAATTGATCCTCGGCATGTGCGCAGACCTCTATAAAAGCTGTTTTTTCTGGTCTGGAACATTCAGGTGTGTGTTAAGACAATGCCAAAAGGGAAAGACATAAGCAATAGAGAGTCTTAAAGTCTCAGAGAAGCAATTGAAATATAAACAAACAAACAAAAAAAAACTCCAAGAGTTACATCTCAGACCCTACAGGCCTCACTGAACATGTTAAACTTTAAAGTCCCTGAAAGTACAATTAGACAAAGACTGAACAAGTATGGTTTGTTTGGAAAGGTTGCCAGGAGAAACCTCGACTGAGTTTCTCAAAATTGCATCAGAACAAGCCACAAGGGTTCTGGAACAATGTCTTATGGACGGATGAGACCAAAGTGAAAATCTTTCAAATGTAGCACAAAATGAAAAAAAAAAAATACATAAATAAAATTACAATATTTTTATGGAGCAAATGAAATTATACGGTCTGGAAGCATTATAATCATACATACCACAGCTTTAAAGTGCTGTGAAGGATATTCTGTGGTAGTTACGTGTTCTATGCAACACTGCGGTACACATGAGGTGCACATACATACAAAAAATAGTTTATGACTGTTTGACAGAATTTACATAGAATTTAATACTTACGTTTTTTTTTTTATATTTACGTCGCATTTGAGGTGTACATCAATTATTATGCATGTAATAACGGTACAGTAATTAACTGCACAAAGCATAACTTTTAGCTTGTTTTTTTAATAAAATAGGTGTGCACAAATTCAGTTTATAAAACAGCTGCTTTTACTATGTGAGTGTATCACATGCTAATAAATGTGACTCGCAGAATCATTACTGTGTACTGTATGTTCACACACAAGACAGATCACAGTTTTACATAGCATTTTTAAAAACATGTATAACATCCTACAGTATAAGTATTACTGAGTTACTTCCTCGCTTTCTGGTTGTTATAACGTCCACTCTTTTAGGAAGGCTTTCATCTGGGAGCATGGCTCTGGAGATTTGTGACTCTTCAGCCACACAAGTGCAAAACGTCTCGTGCACGTTACAGTTAATCTCAAAGATGTTAACGTCACAGTTTTGTGCATGTCTGCTCCAGTTCTACTGTACTAGCTTTGGCAAACTGAGTCTTTATGGACCTTTGGGTTTGGTTTTATTAAAGAAAGCTGCAATCTCAGTCTATTACATGTTTCCAAACTTTGGACCAATTAATTAAGTCCTGATGATTTTGCAACAAAGATAGGGATATGATGGTCAGGTGTCCACATCCTTTTGACCATACAGTGTATTTGAAGAACTTGCAACAGGAACTGTTACGAGATTTAATAAAAAATAATTATTTGTTTGGCACTTTTAACTACAAACATACTAAACCATGCGTAATTTGTTGAGGAACTCCCGTGATGGAATGCTTGTGACTGAACTACCTGTACACACTATACACACTTCAGGAAAAACTTGTATAAATATTTTAATACTAAATTCATTTATATATGTTTGTATGATGATGATGATGATAATAATAATAATTATTATTATTAATAATTAATATTATAATATATTATACATTATACTATTTTTATTTTTCTGACGTGTGTATACAGTTTTTGAATGACTCTGTAGAGAGAGAGAGAGAGAGATTTTATAAAATGTTATTTGTATCGCATTTTTAACAGCAGACATTAAAGCAGCTTGAAAAATATATATATTTATCGCGTTAAACATGTCCATTATTAAAAACACAACACCTGCTCACTTCATGCAGCGTGACTTTTATTTTAGAAATTCCGGACGTGGCTTTGACTAGCGTGTCGTGACCGGAAATGACGTTGCCGACGCCGGCAGCTCCGTGTTGCTCAGGCTCCTCCTACACACTCCAGGTGATTGTGACCGGACCGCGGTGCCGCCGTCGCCATGGCTCTGTACGAATATGTCAATCAGGACCAGCTCTCCGGTTTTGATAAATATAAGGTGAGGCTTGGTTGTCCTTGGATTCATGTCATATTACTGAATTACAGCGATTGGCTAAAGGCTAATAATGCTAACTTTAACGGCATGGGACGGTGCGCGAGCCCCGGTGATGTCTCTCGTTTTAACCGGTTAGCTTTATTGAGTTTCGAAAGGCACCCAATATTCGTTTGTGTTTCCCCCCCCCATCAGTTATATGTAGAAAATGATTCATTTAGAAATTGAAAAGAATCGTCTGTTAGGAATTTGGGTTGGGTCTGGCGCTCGCGAGTGAATTTACCCCCGGGCCTGGTTCGAAATCCATATCGGTCAGAAATCTAGTGCACTACGTAGGGCGTGGAAGACTTTATTGCTTGTCGTATGCCGGGCACGTGTGTAGGCTTCAGTGAGGCGTTTGGGATACAATCTCGGCTTTACAGCCTGTGCGTTGAAAGCAACACGCCTTAAGAATACAAGTCGATAAATATCGATATATCGTAATATTATTACAATAGGATTTGTTTTTGCGATCTCCAGGGTGTCCTTAAAATATTTAGTTTTTTACAATTATTTAATTTATATTAATATTTTTGTACACATTTTTAATTAACTTGCATTCTATATATTTAATTATTAAAATTTATATTATAATAATTATTATTGGAGCAGTACAATGTATTATGCTTTTTCAATTAATAGATTTTTCTATTTTCTATTACATCTAAGTGTTCTCAGTTTATGTAGACATCCCCTGTTGTAGAAATGCCTTTAAGTGTCATGTATGAAAATTTTGTCTTTATTGTCAAGCCTTAACTAAATATAAATCAATCCAAGCACACTGATTTTTTTGTTGTTGTTGAAGAGCATTGTGGATAATGTAGAAGACTAAATGAAAGTAGACCAACATGTCCTTGTTCATGCACTGAGATTAGTTTTTTGTTAATCTCTGTCTTTGAGAGCGATCGTGCCTGGGATTTAATCGGTCACGCTGAATCTCTCGTGTTTGGGGGTTGTTTGTGCAGGATGATCACCTGATCTTTACTCTGTTTCGAGCACACTGTCAATAAGCCTTTGGCCCAGTTGGAGGATTTTCCAGCTCAGGGCATGATCTGCATTTTATACACAGATCATGTCCTGCACTTTAGTTCAGACTGATTGATCCGATTGGACGAGAAGCATTCCACGAGAGCTGATAATGGACAGTAACAGCACCATGGTTTTTAACTATATGCATCGCTCCGTGTCCTAGGTGTTCTAATAATTGTAAATTACACCAACTTTCGGTCGCAGCGTGGAAGAAAGCAGGTCTGTACGATCCGCAGTACTGAGGAGAGAGCAGCTGCCTGCCAAAACCCTGAAGTCACGGACGCACTTTCAGCAAGAACGGCTACATTTGATAATGTTGTCCTCTTAAACAGCACACTGTCTCCTTAGTTAGTAACTGCTTCTTCTAAGGCATTCTGAATTGCTTCTGTCCTGGCTATTTATTTATTTATTTTTTCCACAATACAAAGATAACTAGCTCCTAACCCAAGGCTAAATCCCAAATCGCTCTCTAACCCCTGATTAAGGAACGGTACACCTTACATAGCTTTCCGTTTAACGCTATTTGGGATTCAACGTCAGAACCTGGAGGTTAATGTAGAGGAATACACACGTGGACAAAATTGTTGGTACCCTTCGGTCAGTGAAAGAAAAACTCACAATGGTCACAGAAATAACTTTAATCTGACAAAAGTAATAATTAAAAAAAAATTCTATGAATGTTAACCAATGAAAGTCAGATATTACTTTTCAACCATGCTTCAACAGAATTATTTAAAAAAAATAAACTCATGGAACAGGCCTGGACAAAAATGATGGTACCCCTAGAAAATACTGAAAATAATGTGACCAAAGGGACATGTTAATTCAAGGTGTGTCCACTAATTAGCATCACAGGTGTCTACAATCTTGTAATCAGTCAGTGGGCCTATATATAGGCCTCCAGGTAGTCACTGTGTTGTTTGGTTACATGGTATGTACCACACTCAACATGGACCAGAGGAAGCGAAGGAAAGAGTTGTCTCAGGAGATTCGAAAGAAAATTATAGACAAGCATGTTAAAGGTAAAGGCTATGAGACCATTTCCAAGCAGCTAGATGTTCCTGTGACTACAGTTGCACATATTATTCAGAAATTTAAGATCCATGGGACTGTAGCCAACCTCCCTGGACGTGGCCGCAGGAGGAAAATGGATGACAAATCAAAGAGACGGATAATCCGAATGGTAACAAAAGAGCCCAGAAAGACTTCTAAAGAGATCCAAGGTGAACTTCATGCTCAAGGAACATCAGTGTCGGATCGCACCATCCATCGTTGTTTGAGCCAAAGTGGACTACATGGGAGACGACCAAGGAGGACACCATTGTTGAAAACAAATCATAAAAAAGCCAGACTGGAATATGCCAAACTACATGTTGACAAGCCAAAAAGCTTCTGGGAGAATGAAGAAAAGAACACTGTCCCTACTGTGAAACATGGAGGAGGCTCTGTTATGTTCTGAGGCTGCTTTGCTGCATCTGGCACAGGGTGTCTTGAATCTGTGCAGGGTACAATGAAATCTCAAGACTATCAAGGGATTCTAGAGAGAAATGTGCTGGCCAGTGTCAGAAAGCTGGGTCTCAGTCGCAGGTCATGGGTCTTGCAACAGGACAATGACCCAAATCACACAGCTAAAAACACCCAAGAATGGCTAAGAGGAAAACATTGGACTATTCTAAAGTGGCCTTCTATGAGCCCTGACCTCAATCCTATTGAGGATCTTTGGAAGGAGCTGAAACATGCTGTCTGGAAAAGGTACCCTTCAAACCGGAAACAACTGGAGCAGCTTGCTCATGAGGAGTGGGCCAAAATACCTGCAGAGAGGTGCAGAAGTCTCATTGACGGTTACAGGAATCGTTTGATTGCAGTGATTGCCTCAAAAGGTTGTGCAATAAACTATTAAGTTAGGGGTACCATCATTTTTGTCCAGGCCTGTTCCATGAGTTCATTTTTAAAAATAATTCTGTTGAAGCATGGTTGAAAAGCAATGTCTGACTTTCATTGGTTAACATTCATAGAATTCTTATTTATTATTACTTTTGTCAGATTAAAGTTATTTCTGTGACCATTGTGAGTTTTTCTTTCATTGACTGAAGGGTACCAACAATTTTGTCCACGTGTGTAGGTGAAAATATAAACTAAATCTCATAAACTTCTCAGGACTGTGCTTCACTTGCATGGTTTGGCTACATAGTACCGGTAAGAGTTTAAAACTACATTCAACCCTGTTATTTACACTACCTGTCGGTCTTCAGCTCCTCCAATCGCGGTTAGTTGGTTCCGTAAGGCATGGAAGGATATGTGTTCATGAAGTAACTAGTTTAACTAGTTAAATAAAGAAACAAATCGCAGTCTGTTGGTAATAGATGGTGTTTGTGGTACTCACTTGCCTTCTATACCGCTTTATCCTGTATTCTGGGTCATGAGGGCCTGGAGCCTATCCCAGGTGGCTTGGGGCATAAGGCGTGTACACCCTGGACAGGGTGCCAATACATCGCAGGGCACACACATACACTCACTCACACACTACGGGCAATTTGGGAACGCCAATTAGTCTAATCTGCATGTCTTTGGGGGGGAAACTGGAGTACCCGGAGGAAACCCACCAAGCACGGGGAGAACATGCAAACTCCATGCACACAGAGACGGGTATCAAGTCTGGCCGGGAATAGAACCCGGAGTCTGGAGGTGCAAGGCCCCAGTGCTAACCACTACACCATCGTGCCATAGTACTCTCACACTCGGTATTACTTAATTATACGTCGCTGTCTTTTCTAAACATTATTTAGGTGTTTCTAGACGGTATTGCACGGCTTATGAAATGTCCTGCAATGCAGTTTGGATCATACCAGCTTTTTGTATCGCTCCATTTCTGCTTTCTCATCTCCCCTGGCGTGTTTTGTTCAAGTTTCAAAGCAAATTTTATTTCCATCATCTATGTAATGTAGATATTCTGAGAAGTGTTTTAATTTATTTATATATAATGAATTCTATTAGGGGTGCTCCGATCAGGATTTTTGGGGCCGATCTCCGATCACTAGAAGTTGTATCGGCCGATACCGATCACCGATTACAGGGTCCACTCGAAGCCTTATCATGTAGTATTATTTATTCATTTACATTGTTGTTAGATATAGTTTAAGTATTGAAATTACAATTATAACTGTATTTATTGGCAAGCAACATGTGCAACACGTCAACTTAAAACATAGCAGCCTGTGCTTGGTTAGTAATTGGGAACAGCTTAGAGCATGATAAATGTATGCTGGTCACCAGTATACCAGCACCAAAAACACAACATATGCTGGTCAAGCTGGTCACCAGCTATCTGGTCTATGCTGTATTTTTCAGCGGGGAAGTAGGACGTGAGTCGCCGGAAGTTCTGCAAGGTCTGCAAGCATCCGCGAGGGCCGCCAAAAAATTAAACATGTTAACATGTTTAAAAATCGCGCGGAAAGATGGAAGCGTAATAACAGCGGCAAAACTCGCGGTGAATCATGATGAACCGTACTTACAGCCACCGAGCGAAAACGCGTAGGTGAGATAGGGGTATTATACCGACAGCTGAGTGAGTGTCGGCGCGCGAGTTGCTGAGCTCTCCCGCACTCTTAGCGCGAGCCAACTTTGAAAACTGCTCGTGTTCCTTTACGTGACTAACCTTCTAATGTCTGATGAGGTTCGTGGTGTTAAAATGCTTTGGGTGCTTCCGCCTTGAGGAATTGTCTTGTTACACAGGTTGCCGATTGCTAATGTACTGTCTTTTTCACACAACACGTAGAACTGCCAGACCGGTGAAGCCATTTTAACAGCGCGCAAAAAAAATATCCCGCGAGTTTTGCGTCATCTGATCGGCTTCTCTATATCGGCCTTTTTAGAGACTGCCGATCAAACTTCCCAAAGTAATTATCGCAATTATAGCATGAGATGAGATCTGATTCAACACTTATAGTGTTCTGTGTGCCTAAGTGTTATGTTTGTCTTGTTTTGTTTTATGAACAGCCTTAAACCTTGTCAACATTTACTTTAGAGTTAATTCGAAGCAAATTTGCTAACGTGTTGGGTTAAACAGAAGCGATAGATTAGCGCACGCTGGGTTACGCCAACGAACCTCGACAAAAACCGCTGGTTTAGAAAATACGAAAGTCTGCTTCAAGTTCGATTTCAGCTCAGTTTTATATAACGCTCAACAGGGAACCGATCCTCATTTGAGTAATAACAGATAACAGGGATTGTTTTTCAGTCATACTGCGTGTTAAGCGGCTAAGTGTTTTGTGTGTGTTTTGTGTCTGAGAGACTCCTCACCTCTGTTGTTTTTGTTTTTCAGTATAGCGCGGTGGACACCAACCCGCTCTCCATCTACATCATGCACCCCTTCTGGAACTCTATGGTGAAGGTGAGACCCCCGCGCCGTCCCCTCGTCGCGTCCACAACCTGTCTATACACAACAAAACATGCACTGAACGATGTGAACGTGCCCCTGTTTTTTTTTTTTCTCCCCCCCCCCCCCATTTCTTCTCCACACATCTCATGGTTCTTTAATATTAATTTGGTTACAGTTAGGAGAAACAAGTTTACATTAAAGAAACTTTACTGCGTAACTGATGATCACTGCGACTTGCTCAGTATCTGGTGGCACTCGTTGCTTTTTTCGCTTGTTTTGTTCTGTAGACAGAAACGGTTCATATTAATAACATAAAAACAGGCAGTTTACACGCTGCTGAGTTCTTCCAACATACATTCCTAAACCTTTTTTTTTTCTTCTTTTTTCTGCCCGTTATTTTTTTATTTATTTTGTATTAGCAGGGGTAATATCTTTTTATCTATAGGTGTGCAAAGATGCAACTTTAATGAGTTTTCCACTTAGATCTTATTGCAATTACAAAAGAGCTCACACCCAATACATTAACAACCATCTCTCTCTCTCTCTCTCTCTCTCTCTCTCTCTCTCTCTCTCTCAGATCTTGCCCACGTGGCTAGCACCTAACCTCATCACCTTCACCGGGTTCATGTTCCTGGTGCTCAACTTTGCCATCTTATCCTTCTACGACGTTGACTTCTACGCATCAGGTGAGCGAGTGACGAAGTGCAGGTTGGCATATAAGTCCAAAGTCCTTCCTTTAAAGTCCAACAGTTTTTACCCTGTTACCTTACACACACTCTCTCTATCTCTCTCACACTCTTTTGCCCTTTTTAAAAAAAAGCACTACTATTATTATCTTACAGACTTATTATTATTACTTTTTTTTTCTTCTTCTTCTTCTTCGTCTTCTTCTTCGTTACAATAGAACTAGTCCTGCACCGTTTGTCGTAGACCCATGAATGAGTTGAGTCAAATCGTGCGGCTTATTCGGGAATGGGGTGCTATGACTTTTCCAAGGGGTGAAAATGTCCCATACACTTAACATTGAGACCAACATCAGCTATGACATCAGCTATATCTATGACATGGCGAGCACCACTCACATTTTCTTCAGGAAATGTACCTCTCTAGTCTTTCACTTTATCTCGCTTTAACGTTCTTTTCCTGACTTTCATCCAGACACGTGTGCACTGTAGGAACCAGACTTAAGTGTAACACCCTGTGAATCATCTTCCTCT
The DNA here is from genome assembly GCA_030347435.1 of Clarias fuscus. NCBI lineage: Eukaryota > Metazoa > Chordata > Actinopteri > Siluriformes > Clariidae > Clarias > Clarias fuscus. The sequence continues at coordinate 5,951,507 of CM059221.1, forward strand.
TACTAACATGAGCACACACACACACACACACACACACACACACACACACCCTGCACCGTCTCGCTTTGCTCACACAAGTCAATATGTAACTGAACCGGTGTTGTGACTCATTCCTCTGTGTGTGTGTTTTAGCGGAGGGTCATGAACATGTGCCAAGTTGGGTTTGGATTGCTGCGGGCCTCTTCAATTTTCTGGCCTACACACTGGGTAAGTGTGTGGATGTGTGTTTGTGTACCAATGCAAAGCTTCTTGAAGAGCTTTTTAAATAGAAACCGGAATACTTTTGTTAAGAGTGTGTCATGTGTCTCAGTTATGCTGGAGGTGAAATTAGTAACAGCAGTGTGTGAATGTTCCGGTCATGTGTGTGTGTGCACATGTCCGTGCGATGGTACGAACGTTCACACACTGCGCTTGCTAATGATTAGCATCTTCGCAGTCTTAAATGTTTTGTGACTTTTAAGGAATGAAACATACAAGTGGTATATATATATATATATATATATGTGTGTGTGTGTGTGGGCGTGCAGACGGTGTCGACGGGAAGCAGGCCCGCAGGACGAACTCGAGCACTCCTCTGGGCGAGCTGTTTGACCATGGCCTGGACAGCTGGGCGTGCGTGTTCTTCGTGAGCTCGTTGTACTCCGTGTTCGGGCGCGGCGAGAGCGGAGTCAGCGTGTTCACGCTCTACGGCCTGCTCTGGGTCGTCCTCTTCTCTTTCATCCTGTCTCACTGGGAGAAATACAACACCGGCGTGCTCTTCCTGCCCTGGGGCTACGACATCAGCCAAGTGGTAGGATCTGCTCGGGCTGCACACACACACACATGCAGAAATACATACAAAGTTGCAAATGAAGCAGTTGGACCCAGCGGAGACGGGCTCAGGTGTACAGCTTTAGGCAGAGTGTAGAGGAGCTGTTGCACAATAACAGAGATGTTATTATGTAAATCCCTGACTCAAGTCACTGATATCGTTCCCTGTAATCACCTGCTGTGAATCTCCTGAGAGATAAGGCTCCGATTATCTGATATGACTCACGCATATAAATCCCTGATGTGATTCTCTGCTCTGAATCTCTAATGCGAGTCCGTGATGATTTCACCTGATGTGATTTTTACGAATGTAAATATCTCACTGTTCTGCCTGGTGTGATTCCCTCACGTGACTCTCTGCTATAAATGCCTGACGTGGTCGCCTGGTGGGATTTTGTTTGCGTGACTTCCTGCTATAAATACCTCAAATGACTCATGGATTTGATTCCTTGATGCAAATCCCTGCAATAAATCCCTCATTTGAATTTCTGATGTGATTCCCGGTGACATGACCCCCATAATGCGATTCTGTTGCTGTATAACGACATGACTCCCTAAGCATAAGCACACACCCACGTTTCGTCTCCGGTAATGATCCTCAACTTGAAGGACAGGTCTAGGCAGACCTTGATGTGATGTTCCTTCTGCTCAGTTACCAAACTAGTTTTGAAACTTTTTTGATACGCCCTCCGATAAATCTCTGATATGAATATTTTGATGAGTTATTCAGTTCACTCGTATGATTCCCTAAAAACGATTCAGTAATACATAAAGTCTTATTTAGTAATGTTTTAATATTATTTTAAACACTAATCGTATCTTGGTCTTTTTTTTCACATTTCTTTCTGTTTTCTACCTTTTCTTTTTCTCTTTACCTCCCTCCCCTCTCCGTCTATCAGACAATCTCTATCGTGTACATCGTCACAGCCGTGGTAGGAGTAGAGACGTGGTACAAACCTCTGATCTGGAACATTCTCTACAGAGATCTCTTCATCTTCATGATCGTGGGTGAGATGCCGCTTTCTCTTCACCGTGACTTTTTAGCGTGTTGCGTTTCAAAGCTTGAGAAAATCTCATCGCTGCGTCTCTCTGGTCCTCCTGACAGGTTGTTTGTTTGCTGTGACGTTACCGATGAGCCTCTACAACGTGTTTAAGTAAGCGTGACTCCTTCTGAATGTGTTTGTTTTATTCAATATGGGGCGTTTCCAATAGTATCTCAACAGTTTAAATTTTCAATAGTGTATATATACAGTGGAACCTTGGATTACGAGCATAATTCGTTCTGCAAGCGGGCTCGTATTCCAAAACACTCGTAATAATGAAAAAAAAAAACTACTCGAAATAATGAAAATTCAAATAATTCCACAGCCCGTGTGTGTGCGCGCGTGTGTGGAATTAGCCCCTCCCCTCGCCTCATCTTACACAGTAAAACTCCTCCTCCCTCCCCCCACCTCGATTTTTAAGTTTCACAACAAACACACACACAACGGAAACACAGTTTTAATGGGAAAAAAATTAATCTCTCTAATGACACTGCGTGAGCGCAGACTAATGGAATCACTGCTATAAAGTAAAAAAAAAAAAACCAAATCAACCAGCACCTTACCTTTTGAAAAGAATCGCGACAGAGCAGAGTTTCTGTGTAGAGCAGAGTGTGTGTGTGTCTGTGTGAAGCCGGGGAGGGGGGTGTAAAGGCGAGAGAGTGTGCGTGTGTCGGTGTGTGTGTCGGTGTCAAAAAACTCGGCACTCGTAAACCAAGACATGCTCGTTTTTCAAGTCAAACTTGATTAAAAATCTTTGCTCGTCTTGCAGAACACTCGTACACAGAGTTACTTGCAATCCGAGGTTCCACAGTATATGTAAATAAAGACGATTTTGTCTCAGGAAGATGTTTAAAACTTTGGTGTCGCGCAGGGCTTACCGCAGTAACACGCTGAAGCACAGCTCGATGTACGAGGCCCTCCTGCCCTTCTTCTCGCCCACGCTCCTCTTCATCCTCGCCACCCTGTGGGCCATCATGTCTCCCAGCAACGTCTTGGAGCTGCAGCCCCGAATCTTCTACCTGATGGTGGGAACAGCCTTCGCCAACGTTACTGTGAGTACAACACACACACGTACACACACACTTGTAGTCATATAGACAAAGGGACCTCTTGTGTGTCTGCTAGTTTCTGTCAGTCTCTTCTCTCAGCCTCGGGAATGTTTCCTGGCGTGAGTGTAACGTTACGTTACTGCCTCAGCAGATTTCAGGACAGAGGATGAGAGCAGGGTTTATTACATGATGAGTTCAAATGAATGAAAAAAAGTTCTTGAGCAGTAGAAAGGCATGAAAAGCGGTGACCCTTTTCTTCTACTGCTCCTGTCTGTCTTTTCCACTCTCTCTCTCTCTCTCTCTCTCTCTCTGTCAAGATCAAGTCAAAGTTGCTTTACTGGCATGACAAATGTGGACATTTGTTTAGTAAAGTGCTCGCGCCCTATCATCTACAGATTGCTAGTTTGATTTCCGGGTGAGGCTTCCGGGGGGGCCAAGTCGGGGGAGGCACTCTGCGTGTTTGAGCTTTCGGTTCACTAAAGCTCAGGAATAAGTCAGATAACAATAAATAGATTCACACACACTGTGCTCTCGCATCAACCGCGTCTGTGAGCTCGTGCAATCCGAAGGAGCGGATGGCGCTGTCCGACGAGTGTGTTACGCGGTGCCCAACGGTGCGCGAGCGATCCGTTTGGGAAGATGCGGTCAGCTGGCGTCACATGCTTTGGAAGAAAACATCAAGGCGTCCAACTTCGGCCTTCCCTGACTGCCAGTAGTAGCCTTGATGGGAGAGTGCCCTAAAGAAGGGTCTGAATTTCAACAGTAATGATAATAATGATTTCTTTCTGCCTCCCTGTATTCCTTCCTCTTTCTCTCTCCTGCTTGTGTCTCTCTGACTGTCCTCCCCCCTTGTCTGTCTTCTCTCTTGCTCTGTCTCTTTGTTTTTCTTTATCTATCTTTCTTTCTGAGGCTGACTTCCTCTGTGTGAATGACTCCTATTTTTCTTTTCCTCTTTATTTCTCTCTCTCTCTCTCTCTCTCCGTCTCTCTACTTGGCTCTTTCTGTCTTGTCAGTTTCCATGTAATTCTCTCTCGTTGTCTTGGCCATTCTCTCCATCGCTCTCTTTCTCAGTGTCTCTTTGTCTCTGCACTGTTGAATCTCATCGCACACACAGCAGGCTCTGTATCCTACACAGTAACCCGATCACTTTTTTTTCTCCCTACTGTATTCTGTCTATTTTCATATTTGAAAAATACCCCCATGAAATTAGACGCATGCTTTAATGATTATGCTTTCAACCAAAAAAATGCATTTGCTGCTTTAACAGATGAAAATAATCCAATTCAATCCAAGTTGGGTTGTTTTATTGCAGAGGTTTTTTTTTTTTTTTTTTTTTCTTCAAAGGAAAGAATCGGAAAGGGTCAGTGATCGAATAGGCAAGTCATTCATGTGAATCTTTATATTATGACAATCCAGGTTTTAGATGCAACACTCCTTTTTTATTCTTTCACTTTGTTAGAATGTTCTTACACATTTGGGCTTTTATGTGTTCTTAAACTGGAAGGTCAAAAGAGTCGAGTGAAATGACTTGTACGCTGGATTATGTGTCTCATATTCCAGCTGCCTGTACTGTGTGTGTGTGCGTGTGTGTGTGCGTGTGTGTGTGCGTGTGTGTGTGCGTGTGTGTGTGCGTGTGTGTGTGCGTGTGTGTGTGCGTGCGTGTGTGTGTGTGTGTGTTATTTCAAGTAAACTTACGACTTTTAGACTTCCTCTCTTCCCTTTAGAAATCTGTTGAAGTGCAATTTCCCCATGATGCACTGGTTCTACAGTACTCTTTGGTCTGCATAAATGTGCATAATCATGGTAGACGTACGAGGCTGTAGTTGTACTGATCTCTCTCTCTCTCTCTCTCTCTCTCTCTTTCCTGCAGTGTAAGCTGATCGTGTGTCAGATGAGTAACACACGCTGCCAGCCTCTCAGTTGGCTGTTGGTGCCGATGGTGTTGGTGGTGCTGCTGGTGATCTCGGGTGCGGTGCAGGAGAGCGAGACGCTGCTGCTGTACGTCTGGACGGCTGTGGTCCTCATCGCCCACATACATTATGGAGTTTCAGTGGTGCGTATATACACATACACACACACACACACACACACACACACACACACACATTCTACAGACACATTCTACTACACATTCCCCCCAAACAGGAACTCCAACAACGTAAAAAAAAAAAAATGCTGTGTTACAGCTTTGCAACGCGTGGCTATTGCTGCGGTGTGATCACACATACATCATGTCTGAAAGTGTTTACTTTAGTGTGTCTCTGTCTGTCTTTGTGCGCACGAGCGCGTGTGTTACCATCTCTAATTCTATCTACGCATATGTCTCTGGTTGTCCATCTGCCTGCCTGCCTGTTGGTCTCTCTATTCATACATCTGCCTGCCTGCCTGCCTGCCTGCCTGTCTCTTTACCCGTACATCTGTCTGTTTGTCCACCCATACTGTCTTTTCGCCTGCATGTCTGTCTTCGTGTCCGCATCCCTGGCTGTCTGTCTTTCAACTCTTTCGTATCTCTCTTTTTCACCCTGTGTGTCTCCGCGTCTCTCCACAGGTGCAGCAGCTGAGCGGTCACTTTAAGATCTACGCGTTCTCGCTGATGAAGCCCAGCTCGGACTGACAGGAGGAGGAGAAGATCGGTCTGACGGCGGCGGAGGAGGTCTAAGCGGTCACGGCGCCCTCCCCGACCGGCCGACACTGAACCCATCACCGCCGAACCAGGAAACCAAAAGCTGCTGACCGAACACGCCTTCTCCCGCCCGGACACGCAGGACCTAGTGACGAGGGAGACGCTGCGTCTCTTCCCCGTCCCATGTGGAGCTGCGTGACGGAAAGGGCGGGGCTGTTCGGCGTCTCCGGTGTCCGCTGAACAGATTCACTTGTTTCCTACGGAAACGCACTTTTCAGCTGAGACGCAGGAGCCTGGAACGATTAACACACATCCACATACTTCAGCCTTATCAATCACACACACAAGCACACACACACACAGCAAGCAACGTGTTAATACACAACACATTAATGAATGTTTTGTACGTTTTTGCCATGAGCCCTTTTATTTGGATTTATTTCTGGCATTTTTAGAATTGAAAGATTCAGAGACTCTGTGAAAAGAAAAGAAAAAACATTTTTCTAATTTATGGCATTACAGGATCATAGTGTACCAGCTTACAACTGAAAGTAGTGGACATTATTATTATTATTATTATTATTTTTTAAGAGAATCTGATCTAGATCTTTAGCCACGCTTTCCTGTGGTGTTTTATCAGACGTTTGCTTCGGAGCATCAGGCAGAACATCAACTCCAACAAACCACTCGTGGACCTCAGAAGCTCCTTTGATGATCAACACGTGGTTTACGAGGCCTGAACTTTGACCCGGCATCCCCCTACAAACCTTCGTACTTTCCCTTTTTTTTTTTTTTTTTTGGGAGTTTGCTTCCTGTGCTACATTGGTGATGGTGTGTCAGCCTGTTGAGCTTTTATGGTTTCTGTTTTTCTATTTATTTCTTTCTTTACTAGCGAGCTTTTATTGAGTTTATTTGCGCTTAAATGAAGAGTGCGTTTCAAAGCCTGTCCAGGAGAGGGCGCACTCGGAGTGAGCGAGTGGCACCTCGCTCCGTTCTCTAAACACAATAAAAGCGCTAGTCGTCTCTCTCGCGCGCGCACGCCTTTTTTCTTTATCTCTATTATTATTATTTCTAATCTGACTCCTCAACGTCCAAAGTGTCCGATATGTGTTTATTATATTGTACGTAGTGTGCGTGTGTGTGTGTGTGAGAGAGGGAGAGAGAGCATCTTGTTAGCTCTGGACACTTAATGGGTACTGTCACCACGGGATCAGGGCCAGTCTGTGAAATCTGCTAGTTAATACTTGTTATTGATGTAATAATTTAATGTGTTACCACAATTACTTTTTTAAAAATGAAAATAGGTGACGTGAAACCTCTGAGATCATGCAGAGGGCATGAACGTGAATGCTTCGCCTACCAGTGTGCACAAGCAGGAACTCTCTTTTCCTCCCGAACACAACTCGCAACCTAACTTTTTTATTTATTTTTATTTTTTTTAGATCTCTATGATTAAATAGTTGTGTTCCATTTACGTTGCCCGTATAACCTCTAAACAACTATTTAATAGACATTGGTCAGTATCTTAGTGTATACCAGGCTAATGATTATTCCATTTTATTTCATTTTTCTATTTTACTCACACATTAGTCAGGTTTTTTTTTTCAGCTGTTCTAATGTCAGGATGTAATGCAACACGTTTAAACGGGAACTTTGGTGTCTTTTCATTGCAACATCTGCAGATCTGTAGCGTGTGTGTGAATTTCCTACGTGTAAAATGTACTGCGGAAACAAACGACACGTATATTATCAAAGTCAAGTCAAGGGGATCTGAAATTTCACCGAAATGTCAAAAACTAATCAATGAACTTATATGAAATTAGTGAAAGTCCAGCAGTAAAACGTCTCGCGTTTCTTTTAGCATGAGATTAACGCATAAAGAGATTTTTATCAGCGAAAATGTTACTCAATTATAATTATCATCATAGTTTATTGCTCCGTGTTCGGACCCACATGAATCAAAATGCGTTTGACTTTTAGTTTACATCTTTCACAGAAATACTTTTTATGCAAATGTTAAGCGGAGGCTCAAACACCTGCCTCTAGAGTTTCTATACAATTGAAAGGAGAGTAATATATTTTTCTTTTCTTTTTTTTCATGGGGGTAAATTTCCCAAAACAAATATTAGTTTTTTTTAAAAAGTTTTTAATCCATGCTAATCACATGGATTCACTACAGATACATTAGATGACATCAAGTTAAACATTGCGTGAGTATTAACTCGATGTTTATTACTCTGTACTGCTGAGAATAGAACAGGGAGCTCTGTACATGGTTGTAAGCGCTGGATCGGTCAGTGCAGTCGCCCGTTACGTTTCAGGATCGTCCCATGCAAATGTGATATTTCTGTATGACTGGATCAGGGAGCACCAGAGATCATCTCTCTCTTTTTTTTTTTTTAATTGCTAAAATACTCGTGTGTAATCTTGCTGTGTGTATGTAAATGGATGATTAAATCATTTTATTTTTCATGTTTGTTTTTTTTGTTAACTTAAGCAAACTGCTCCGTATGAACCACTAAATATTCAGTGTGTGATGAAATGCAGATGTACTGTATTGTGCCCTCAATATTGCAAAGCCCTATTAAATGAACGCAGATTGTCAAACATGGCTGTCGCCGTGCAGATGTGTGGGATTAGTTTTATGTTCTTTTATTCTGACAACACCGAAGTTCGTGAATGAAACCACAGCTGTGCTCTTTTATCTTGTTGGACCCATGCGCAAACACAAAAACAACGCAGAGTGCGCGGTGGACGTGTGAAACAGCAGAACGGAACGCGTACCTACTGTATAATTAAGTGTTTGTAGGACATAGAGAGTGAGACACCTTTTATATCATATCATAGATTTATTAGAGTGGTTGTAATACTTTGTGGTTGTAAGAATTCCACCTCTTTTCCGCTCAAGTGAGTCAACTCTGTCCTCTTCTGGTAGGTTCATTTTTGTTTTAAATAAGATAATGAATCGACTCTTGACTGTTAATCCTGTTATAAATCAGACCATAAGTGTCTTAACTCCTAAACATTTTTTTACCCCATTCAGTGAGTCTGAATCTTTTTCAGCTCCTAATGTCATATATTAAAATTTCTGTAAACTGTACATAATGATTAGATTTTCCCTAAAATGGGTAAAAGTCAGCACCCACAAGGCTCGGTGGATCTCCCAAATGGTTCATTTACATTTTCTCTGAATAGTTGGAAAAAGAGGCAGCACAGAGGCTTAGTGGTTGCACCCCTGGAGTCGGGGTTCTCTGCGTGATTGATGGGTTTCCTCTGGGTACTCCAGTTTCTTCCCACCTTCCAAAGACGTGCAGATTAGGATAACTGGTGTTACCAAATTGGCTGCATGTGTGAATGAGTGTGTGCTTTCCAGATTGTACCCTGCCTTTCCTGGGAGAGGCTTCCTGCGACCCTGTATCCTATAGGATAAGCGGAATAGAAGATGAATAAATGAATGGAAAAGTTTTCTATTAGAATGTCACCTTGAAACTTTTCAAAACATCTTGAACTTCCGAAAGCTGCATAGAATCTTTTTGGACCTTGCCTCCGATAATAAATGCTTTAAATATATACATTTGCGCTAACCATTTAAGCATCACCATTTGCTATCAGCCAAAACATGGTATCAGTGCTAAAAAGTGTTGAGATAGAATCATATAACACCATCTTTCATAATACTAAATGCTTTTTTTTATCTCCTGATCCATGCTTCGTGTTTTGTAAATATGCATACACATTTATATTTTTATCAGACAAGAAGAAAACACAGTTGCTTAATACAATTTCATGCCCTTTTATGTAGTGTCCGTAACTTTTTAAAATTCAAATCTTTCAACTATCTTAATTGTCATTCAGATAAAACTTATAGATAATTTAGATTTCACATGAAAGGACATAAAACTGGAAAAAGTGTATTATTTTGAAATGCCAAATTGTTAACATATGGCAATTTTTGGGGGCACATATAAAATCATGTCTCCAAAACTGCTAAAGTTAGCAACTTGAAATTGTAAAAGAAGCAAGATTGGTCACTTCCATGTTCATAAACTTCAGAAGTAGCTTCTTTAGCACACACATTTTCTGTATTATATGTATAACAAAAAAAAATAATTAAAAAAATAGAATCAGCACCAGTATTGTGTTTTGGCCGTTTCCTTTGTATGCTTTTATTTTGACATCCTGATTAGCAGCACAGTCATTATGCGTACTAACGTCCTAAACAGTGTGGCAATCTAGTACGCCTCATACAGTCACCATGGGAATCTGTGGTGGCGCCGCGTGCTATTTTATCATACTAACAAGTAGGTTAGTACGCATCGCGCGCTCCACAGGCTTCACACAGCCTCAGCAGCAGAAGCCTCAGGATGAACAGGATGCCAGCAGATGTTAAACATCTTAGCGACAGAATGCGTTTTTAGCAGTCGGAGCGGATTTGACAGCCTTATTTTTGGGTTGAAAACATATATATTTACACAGGAATGAACCAGAACGGTACGTTTTATATTCCTATTATTATTTTAGTAAAGAAGTAAAGCTACGTAGTTTAAGAGTGTAGTGTCTGAGATAACGGTTAAAACCGGTAAAGCTAGCTGGTTAGCTTGATAAGCTAGCACTGCTGTACTAACAAGGTAGCTAAATACGGCTAATATAAGTCATATCGATTCACAATTAAGGTTAGTTTGTTTTATTTTTATTATCATTTGTAGTTAAACGAACAAGGTCACAGAACTGGGTTGTGCTGATGTCAGTGGCTGTAGTCATATATTAAACGGTAATAGATATATGTATATTTTTTTTATTAAAAATACGTTAAATATCGTTACAAACTTGCTAATCGCTAACCTTACACTAAATAGCTGTTAACGTTAAATGACCAGGCGCGCGTGCCACTGTGGACGAGCTCCAAATGAGCACGTGCGCCCCCTACAGGTGAAACTATAGCGTAGGCGATGACCAGCTGTCTGAGACTTACAGTACATATCTAATAGAGAGGGGCATCACCAGTCACCTACCGATACGATATAGACGAGCTCACGAATACGGAAAGAACAATGCATTGTGGGAAAGGTCATAGGTTAAGGCCTTATAATCTGGGCCCGTGAGCGTAAGTTCAATACCGCCATAGTAAGAGATAGTAAGTGTTTTTACAGAAAATTATTTGTGTTAGCCAAATGGCACATGTTACATAAAAATGATTATTATTAATTGATATTTTAAAAGTTTTTATTTTATGTTGGTCAAATAAAACGATTAAACCACGATACCTTACCTATAGCTGTAGTATACTTTGCCAACATTTTTGGAGTACATAAAATGACACATGAAGTAGTGTGTCGATATCACTGTGTGAACATTTATATATTATCTATGATATAACAAGATATGATATGCATGAACAATTTTTTCTGCGTTTGATGAGGCATTGAACGATACCCAGGTGACAATTTGATTGAAGTTGCGATTCTGTAACTATTACGATTTTATAAATATCCAGATTTGATATAAAATTTTCCCTTAATTTTTGTTACAATATTAAACCTTTAAAAAACGTTTAATGATTCATTAAATAAAACTGTTTCTTATAACATTAGTTTTGTCACTTAAAAATCCAGCACAGCTTTAAAAAAATACAAACTAACTTATGAATTTAATCTGTTTCAGAGTCGAGTTGTTAAGGCAAGAATTCATATTCATGCATTTTTCCATAGGAAATTATGTAAATGCTAATAATCTTCAAGCCATCCAAAAATATTACCAATATTATCAATTTCCCACACTATAATTATTTTTTAGCATATAAAAACAATTAAAACATTTAGAAACTACATCTAAATGAAGTAAAGCATGGAATAGACATCATACCCCACTTTATGATGTCACACCTCACCTTAATGTATGATTACTTTTGGCATTGGCTGCTTAAAAAATGAAACTAAAAATGGCTCCCTTTTCTTCTTGCTACCGTCCTTGATAACATTTTAGGGACACATGGCGCTATGTCTTCACTAAATCATGCACAAAACACAAAAAAAAAGTAAAAGCTTTGTTCCATTGACATTATTCAACTCGGTTCATTTCTTCGTATGCCCAAAATGCTTTGTGTGCCTAGGAAAATTTGTTTATATGATCGAGGTACCACAGTAATTATTATTTTAAAACAAACTTACGCAAATAGTTAACGGCTACCACACAGGATGAAAATGTGTAAATGGTTAAAAGTACGGTACCTGTAGAATTGTAAAGAAATGGGGATGTTTTTATCTCCTCAGATGCCTCCAAAGTCACAAAACTCAACTTGACACTGAGTATGTGGGTTGAGCGGCTGTTAGCATGCAGGCACGTAAGGCTTTTAACATGGACAAATCATCCTATACCCTACAATATGTACTGTAGATGCACCGTCTAGGGAATCTTTCTAGTGCCCTACATTTACAACAAAAAGCGATATTACAAGTCAGGATGCCTTTGGATTTTATTATTATAATTTTTTTTTATTTGATTTTTGACCTTTTTTTGTTTTGTTTTTACAGTCCGGAGACCTACCTAACTTCACAATGCTGTGCCTAAATCTTCACTCCATGCTAATCCTTTGTGTCCTCTTGGCTGGAGCTCAGGGAGACAGCGAAGAATTTGACCCCTACAAGGTCCTGGGTGTGACCAAGAGTGCAAGTCAGGCTGAGATCAAGAAGGTGTATAAACGCCTTGCTAAAGAATGGTAACGTTCTTCAAATTAAATTAGGGCTGAAATGATTCCTCGAGTAATTCGATTACAAAAAATGATAGAGGCAAAATCTTCTGCCTCAAAGCTTCTTTTAATTAATTTTAAAAGCGTGCATTATGTTTATGCGCAATTATTTGTTTGGCGTGACATAGCTCGCTTCCGGATGCAAGCCGCCAGTAAGCACCAATGAAGAAGAAGCGCTTACGTCACCCGCAAAGCGGAAGGAGACGCAAACAGTTAGCTGTGTATTGATACATATTAAAGCTGTGTATTGAAAACATATTAAAATTTATTTTAAAGTGTGCCTTAGTTTTTTTGATACTTAAAGTCATTTGAAATACTTTTTTTTTCAGTATTTGCATCTGAGAAAAGGCTTAAAATAAGAATGTATGGCACTGTAATGCACTTAATTCATCTCAGTCAAATTTAAGCTATTCCTTGTATTGTGAATAATGACAATGTTTATTTTTGATCAAATGCTGTATGCATTTAAAAAATAAAAGTAGATTTTTCTAAAAAGAAAGCCAATTAATCTTTGTTTCTTTTATATATTTTACATTGCTGTTTGATTAAGCAAATGTACATTTTAGCCGATGACTCGATTAAACAATTACATTTTTGGTAGAATACTCGATTACTAAAATATTCGATAGCTACAGTCCTAAATTAAATGTTTTATGCCTTACATGCCTTACATGTACATGCCTTATCGAGTTGCAACAATCCCTATAAACCTCAAGACCGAGCTCTACTGAACTGTGACGGGTCTGAAGGTGCATGTGTAGTGTTTAAAACATTTAGGAATAATGTAAGATAGAAATACAAGCTGTTCCTGCTTAGGTTACATGGTTCTGTTTTTTTTTCCAAACTCCTGATGGAAAACTGTTTATTATAGGGAAGGGATCAGCGATCCCAAGGAACAGCCAATACGATATTATCATGATACCTTGGTAACGATTCTATTTGTATTTTATTTGTATTCTATTTGCGATTCTGTAAACATAACGATTTTATAACTATCAAAATTTTATATTATTTTCTTTTTTAGGTTTTGTTACAATTCTAAATAAACTTAACAAGTAATATACTCCTACAACACAGGATGCTTTAAAAGTTTGTAACATTTTAATACCTTAAATGCAAATATATATTATATAATGTGATTTGAAATTAAATTAATTTAAAAAAAGATCCTTTCGGACCATGTGTGGTGATACCACAGAAAAGAATCACAGTACATTACTGAATCACATGTTTTTACCCCCATCTCAATTTACTACATTTGTCTTGCCTTTCGATCTTATTTGTTTCTCTTGCAATGGTTGTTGCCAGGCATCCGGACAAAAACAAGAACCCAGAAGCAGAAGACATGTTCATAAAGATCACCAAATCCTACGAGGTATCACAGATCACGTCACTGGCTTTGATGTTTCATTACTAATGATAAACTCTCATAATGTGACTATATGTGGGTTTGGTTTCGTTGTTCAGATCTTATCCAATGAAGAAAAAAGAGCCAATTACGATCGATTCAAGCAGACCAGCTCCCAGCCTTACGGGCCTCGCGGCTTCCGTCACTTCCACAACAACTTCTACTTCGACGAGTCCTTTTTCAACTTTCCCTTTAATAGCAAGGGCAGCCGTGATGCCGCTGACAGCAAGTACACGCTGCACTACAACCAGTATGTCAACGAAGTCGTGTCTGACAGCTTCAAAAGACCATATCTGATCAAGATCACGTCAGACTGGTGCTTCAGCTGCGTCCACATGGATCCAGTGTGGAGGGAGGCTGTGCAGGAGCTCGAGCTTCTCGGTAAGGACTGCTGTTTTTTTTTGTTGTTTTTTTTGTAAGCAGATGATGTACAGTAGACAGCTAAGTTATTATAATTTTTTTTAAACTATGAGAATGACGATTGGGCAACCAAATCCAAGCGATTCTGACCTGATTCATGAACAGGGGACTGGAACGTGTTTATATTACTTTCTTTGCGTCCCTTATCTGTAGGTATAGGAATAGGCGTGGTTGATGTCAGCTACGAGAGACGCTTGGCGAATCATTTAGGCGCTCACCGCACTCCGTCCATACTCGGTGTCATCAACGGAAAAGTCACTTTCTTTAACTACGCTCTGGCCAAGGAGCACCTCATGCAGTTTGTGGATGACCTTCTCCCTCAGAGACTGGTCGAGAAGGTAAGTGCAAGACTGTCTCCGTTCTTATCCGTAAACCAATCTGATTTCTAAAACTGCTATTTTTGGATTGCTTCCCAGGTCACTGACCGGAATGACCGTGACTTCCTGAAGAGCTGGTATGATGTTAACAAGCCCCGCGTTCTGCTTTTTGACCAAGTGCCTACGGTTCCTCTGTTGTACAAGGTACATGTGATACATTGCAATACTGGAGGTACATTTTTATAAATATTCCTCTTTTCTAAACAAATAATTAGCTCTTACCACACAGGATGCTGTGCTGTGTAAACAACTTACAGTTTAGCATGCATCACCTGTAGGATTACCGAGGAACTGCAACATTTTACCACCTCAAATGCAAACAGAGTATATATAAAGAAAATTCTGAAGTGAACGTGAACCTTTTCTCCACAGTTGACTGCGTTTGCCTATAAGGACTATGTACAGTTTGGCTACGTCGACCAGGGGCTGTCTGAGACAGCAAACCTGCTCAAGCAGTACAACATCAACACTTACGCCCCAACCATGCTCGTCTTCAAGGAGAACACAGATAAACCAGCCGACATCATACAGGTAGATTATTATTGTTTTTTTTCAACATGAAGTTTTAAATACAAATATAACTCGGTGATGTGGTGGTGTGATGATTTTTTTTTCAATAAACAGGCTAAAGGGATGAAAAAACAAATAATCGATGAATTCATCTCCAACAACAAATTTCTTCTTGCCCCTCGTCTGGTGAACCAGAAGATCTTTGATGAGCTTTGCCCCGTCAAGCAGTTCCACCGGCGTAGAAAGTAAGCTTAGTAGTAATGTTTACTCTGAGCTACACAGATTAACATTTAAAGCTGCATTAGGTGTCATTATTATTATTAATATTTTCAATGTAAAGATTAAGTCGCTAATGGTTTGATGCGTTTGACTTTTGAAGTATTTCATGTTCGCCCATGTTCATGAAGCTCCACCTCCAGGATCTAAGATGGAACAAACAGTGTAGTTACATTAGGTACGATTGATTTGAATCGTTCGCAGGAATGTCTGATTCCCCTCCTCACTCCTCCGCTCCCCAGCGTTCACATTATTTTATTCTCTGTACTCTTGCATATTTATCCTCTCCAATACGGTGTGCACCTACTTGGTTTGTGAGTCACCATTAAACTCAAGAGAAGAGAATGAGGAAGTTTGCCTTCTCGCTCTATGCCTAATATAATTGATATTTCTGGAAGAAGTGTCACAAATCATATATCAGACTCCGAAGTCAAATGTTCTCCAAACACAAGCACCAGAAGTCAGTTTTCAGAATGGGTTTTCTCACCGAGTTGATAAACTTTTGGCCACAGTTTAATGCTTTTTTTTTTATTTTTTTTATTATGTTCTACAAACATATCTTCAAGGTGATTTTTAAAGAATAATTAAAAATGCCTATTGCACCTTTAACCACAAGGACAATTTATGTTGATTCAGAACGTAAAGTAGAAATATCATGAAGTGAAAATGCGAGGATTGTGTTCCACTAAAACTACAAATATTTACCTAAATATTTATCTACTACCATTTTGTGTTTTTTTTTTTTTTTTTTTTCAAAAGTAAAATTGTGTTGCAGTCACATGTACTGTATCTGTGGTCCGAATGCTCTAATGCTTTAAGATGCAGCAATGTCTTTAAAGGGTTTACTTGTTCTGTGATCACTTTTTAGAAGCATATTTATGGCCTGTATTGTGTTCTTGTTGCTTTTTACTGTTCTCACTTCAGATACTGTGTTCTGCTGATCACCGGCGAGGAGGATGTCTTTGTGTCAGGAAACAAAGCGTTCTTGTCTCTGGCCTCTGCGAACACCGAGGAGGTTCTCCGCTTTGCTTACGTGTACCAGCGCCAGCAGCAGCCTCTGTGTTCTGTGCTGCTGAAGAACAGAGACACTCCACCACAGGTACATGCTCACTGCACCATCAAGCTTAAACCAAAACAACATAAAAAAGGACTTCACAATCCCACTTACTATGACCAATACAAGTTTTCATAGCAGATGGCGATTAGGCGTTTAGTTCTGCTAAAGAGAACTTTTTACTTACTACCACCAAATAAGTATGAGGGAAAATAAAAAGTACAATAACTGTGTAATTGTATTTGTTTGTGTGTTTGTGTGTGTGAGTAGGTTGTGATCCTGGAGAGGCGTAACGGGGCTGGAAAGGTGCTCTACAAGCCTGTTCAGGGTGGCTGGAACGGCAGTGAGGAGGACAAACACAGGCTTCTGGAGGAACTGGAGCGGCTACGGAAAGACCCGTCCATTCTTACCCATGATGCCACGCTGCCTGAGCTCAATAACGAGTTTGCTTCCGTCAGTCCC
This sequence comes from Clarias fuscus, assembly GCA_030347435.1. Classification (NCBI taxonomy): domain Eukaryota; kingdom Metazoa; phylum Chordata; class Actinopteri; order Siluriformes; family Clariidae; genus Clarias; species Clarias fuscus. The sequence continues at coordinate 5,968,284 of CM059221.1, forward strand.
TTTGAGCCTCTCTTTCTTTTTAATGGGAAATTGGTCCTGAGCTGGCCTACATTCCCTTAAGTTCTTCATATGAACTACGGGGTGATGCAGTGCACCGTAATGATGATTACAGTAATCATTTAAATAACGGTTTACATTTGTCTGATTGCAGATGTTCTTAATTAGATGGATTTATGCAGCATATGACTACTTGTCTGAAATTATTGATGATGTTCTCCACAATAATTGGTAAGTAACAAAGCCAATATACTTAAAAAAGAAAAAAAAAAAAGAGACATGTTTATACTAAAGTTGTTAGTACTGTTCTCCTCACTGCAGGCGTGAAATGATGCCTCTGCTGTCTCTGATATTCTCTGCGCTGTTCATCCTGTTTGGCACGGTGATTATTCAGGCTTTCAGGTGCGATTCAGGATGTTTACAATTTTGTCATAATTTCGAAATTAGCATTTTGAGACATGGTATTTATTTTTTTTTTTTTTAATATGATTTCAGTGATTCTGGTGAGGAGAAACAGACCAAACCAAAGGCCAAAGAAGCAGCGAAGACCCAGAATGGATCACCAAGCACTGCCAGCACTTCCAGGTGCCTCCTGTGTCCATTTGTGAAAGAATATCTTTGTTTATCAGAATTTGATTTATGATACGCGAACTTTATTTCCCGAGCAGCCGTCCACCAAAGAAGAACTTTGTGGAGGTGACCGAGTTAACGGACATCACTTACACCAGCAATCTGGTGAAGCTGAGACCAGGCCATATCAACGTGGTGCTGGTGCTTACAGACGCAACCAAAAACATTCTCCTCAGCAAGTTCGCCAAGGAGGTTTATTCCTTTACCGGGTCAGTTTTTACTGTATATGTACTCGTTACATTCACATGGAAAAAAGTGATTAAGTAGGTGTTCAAGTCACACAGGGACTTGCACAAAAAAAAGAAAGAAAAAGGTATTGAACTTTATAATGGTATCGGAAATCAGAATTTTTTTTTTTTAACATGACTACATACCAAAGTCAAGTGAGTATATTCAATATATTTTTACTTGCTAAACTGCTATCTCTTGCAGAGAAATCAAGTAACAATATATTTGAGAGTGTACTGTGTTTTTAGGAGAATATTGTTTTTAGAATATAAAGTATTTTAAAAGTATCGTGTTTACAGTATATGTTTTTTAAAACGTATGATTTATGGGCATGTGTACTGTTTTTTTTTTTTTTTTTTTGGTTATAAAGGGGATTGCTGTATTTTGAAAGTATAAGTTAAGAGAATACTGTGTTTTGAGAGTATATATTTTTTAAGAATGTGTACTATACTTTGGGAATATAATTTTTGTGAGCATACAGTACTTTGAAAGCATACACTTTGAGAATATTTAGTATTTAAAGATGAAATACTTAAAAGTATAGCCATCTTCTCTTTGAACTTTTGCCATCGGGTCGACACTACAGAGCACTGAACACCAGGACAGTCAGGCACAAGAACAGTTTTTTCCCCAGGCAATTTACCTCATGAACAGCTAAACATTCTCCTTACTATGCAATAAATATATGTGCATTATACTGTGCAATACCAGATCTTTATTTAAGTTATTTGAAAGTATCTCACACCCTACTCCATTTAATGTTAACCTTTTTCCTACAAAAAAAAAGAAAACAAAAAACTAGGGCTGTAGCTATTGAATATTTTAGTAATCGAGTATTCTACCAAAAATTTAATTGATTAATCGAGTAATCAACTAAAATGTACTTTTGCTTAATCAAACAGCAATGTAAAATATATAAGAGAAACAAAGATTAATTGGTTTTCTTTTTAGAAAAATCTACTTTTATTTTTTAAATGCATACAGCATTAGGTGAGATAGGGGTATTAAAGTTGACTGAGATTAATTAAGCGCATTACAGCACCGTACATTCTTATTTTAAAGCCTTTTCTTGGATGCAAAAAAAAAGGTATTTTAGGAATTTAAGGATAAAAAAAACTATGGCACACATTAAAATAAATAATTATTTTTTAAAAGTTGTGAATCTAAACTTTTAGAACTAAAAGTTTCAAAATCTACATCTCAGGCATAACATAAGCCTTTACTGACGATTTCTGTCGTTTTCTCTTGCTGCTTTCTTCTTCTCTTGGCCTCGCTGATAATTTTACCGCTCCCTTCCATTTTGCAGGCCGCAACAGAACGCTCCCTCAAATCAATACACAGCTAACTGTCTGCGTCTCCTTCCGCTTTGTGGGTGACGTAAGCGCTTCTTCTTCGTTGGTGTTTACTGGCGGCTTGCACCCGGAAGCGCGCTGTGTCAAAACCGTGCCTTCAACAAACACTTGCGCAAAAAAACATAACGCAAGCTTTTAAAACTAATTAAACGAAGCTTCGAGGCAGAACACTTTGCCTCGATCAATTTTTGTAATCAAATTACTCGATTTACTCGAGGAATCGTTTCAGCCGTACAAAAAACATCCTACTCTATTTGTTGTAAACTTTTTTTTTTTTTTCGTGTTGTGCTGTTTTGTCTTGTCATTTGTTTTGTTCTGGAGCTCTGTCACTAAAACAAATTCCTTGTATGTGCAAGCGTAATTGGCAATAAAACTCTTTCTGATTCTGATTTAAGAAGTATATATTTTTTTGACAGGAGCCAGACGCTGCATTTCTCCTTCCTGAACGTGGACAAGCACAACGAGTGGATGTCCACCCTGCTGGAATACGCCCAGGACGCCATGCAGCTGGAGGCGGACGAGGAGGAGGAGGCCAGCAACCGCAAGACGGACTACACCGGCTACGTGCTGGCGCTCAACGGGCATAAGAAGTACTTGTGCCTGTTCAAGCCGGTGTACACGGGCGAGGACGCTAACAGCAGGCCGGAGGAGGAGGCTCCCGGCAGCTCCAGATCCAGGTCAAGCTCCAGAGACGAGCACCAGCACAGGAAAGGAGGGACACGCTCACGCTCCACCACTCTCCACATCCACCATAAACTGGACCGCCTGGGCCTGTGGATGGAGCGGCTGATGGAGGGCACGCTACCTCGCTACTACATCCCGGCCTGGCCGGGCCTGGACAAGATCACGGTCAATAAGTAGAGCTGGGAATCCTAGCACAATGTTAAGCAGAGACCGTGTTGGTTGTTTGGGAAGAGTGTTTCATCGTTCATAATGCAGTGTGACTAAAGGTGGCGCCCTAGGCAGACTTCGTGACCTCTGAGCTCAGACTTTGATCTTACACAGATGCTGTAAATGACCTACAGTGACCTACAGTCTAACAGTAGCTCCGTTTAACCGTGATGCTGCGACAAAGCTAACTATTGAATGCTGCTACAGCAGGAACTTTAATGGTACAATAAATAGGGATGTCTTTCCAAAATAGGCGTACTGGAAAGATCCCTCTGAGCGAGTTGCATATCAATCTTTAATTATAACATGATATTCAATGAGGTCTAAAAAATATATTATACAGGATAAGCGTTAATTTTATAATTGCTCTAAATTAAGAAATATCACATGAGACGGAGTGCTGTTGTACTGAACACTGCGATGCAGTCGTAGGCACGACAACGCAGCCCGAGTACTGAAGATATCACACCCGTGCTGATATTCAGTACAACTGCATGACTTCAGTTGTGATATTGCTTTCATGTAACAGTTTAACAAACATCATTCATTATCAACAGCTACTGTAAGGATTTGTTTATTTATTTAAAAAGCTATTTTGCTCCGCCAACACATATCCTTACACAACTGGTGAAACCCGTGTTGGGCTGGCGAACGACATTTAGTGTAATTAACAGGGGTAAACGTAGTTTTAAATTCTTACCGGTACTGTGTAGAAAAAAGGCAAATAAAAAGAGAAATAAACCATAGTGGTGGTGGACAATCCTGAGAAACTTACAAGGTTCAGGTGATATTCCTAATTTTTCCACCTAAGAATATCAGCTATTTTAACTTCCAGGTTCCCGGTTTGAATCCCAAATAGAGTAATTGGGAAAGTAGTGCGCTATGTAGGGTGTACAATGCCTTAAATGTGGGTTTTGGTTCAGGCAGCTGCTCTCCCCTCTTTCCTGTACTGCGTACCGTACAGCCCTACTTTCACCCATGCTGCCTCCGACGATTGTTAGAACATCTATGTTGCAGAGAATACGTATAGTTAAACGTCTATATCAGCACTCGTGGAATGGCTCTTGTCCAATCAGATCACTTGGTTGGAACTAAATGTTGTATGATACCAGCTGATGGTGGGGCAGTGGGATTCAGCTCTCCGCCTTCATCTCTGTGCCGTTTTAGTATTTTAATCCATCAAGCTCACTTTACCTCATCGTCTATACACTCTGCTTATACACAGATCAGCTTCCGAACCTTCAGCGTCCCCACTAATACTTCCGTCTCACTTTACTTGTACAGTTACAGTGTTAAAAGTTACCCCAAATTTTTGTCTCCTGTTGAACACTTGTAACTGCGCTAGCAATAAAAGTGGCAGCGGAACGGCTAAAGACATCACAGATGGTTTCAGGGTGGAGATTTCCTTGAGACCTGTAAGACTAAGGTCACGTTAACCTGTTACATGTAGCATGAATTTTTAAAAGAAAAGCAAAAAAAAAAAAAACCTGGGAAGCGCTTCATTTAAAAAGAAAGATTTGATAAATAATAGTTGGTATTTTACATAATTATATCAGTATTAAGAATAAATGTAGATATATAGATTGTGTTGAGCAAAAGGACATACAATATAAGACAGTGTTGTGTCTGTGCAATAAGACTGACTACTTTGCCTTGAACATGTTTAAGCATGGAATCTGATGTTTCACTTTCCTGTGTAAAGGATTTTATAAATCAGTTATACCCAAATTCCAGAAGGCAACTGCCCAGTCAGACCTTAATTGTGAACCTGCCGTCTGTAATCAGCTCCACTTCTGATTTCAGACACCAGTTTGTGCTTTTAGGGATGTCTAAGTAATGGCGTCATGCAATTACACATATTAGTCACCAGATGGCGAGATTCTTGCTTTAAATACTTCACTCCAATGTGGTTGGGTAAAGCAATGCCATGCAGAAATGTTTTTTAAGTAGGAGTACGGATATTGCTTTAATTTTGATTGGAGTAAAAGTAAAGAGTATTTTCTAACAAAGTTACTCAAGTAAAGTACAGATACATGAAATATGTACCTAAGTACAGTAACGAAGTACATATACTTGGTTATCTCCCGCCTCTGTAAGTAAATGTTTAATATCTGGTAATTTATGCTACTGTTCAAACTTAATTATAAAATTATTTATTGTAATTACAGTAACTGACCTCTTATGGCCCATCTACAGTACCATCACAGCTTTGGGAAACACAGAAAATTACGGTAACTGTAAAGTGACATCAACTCTAACACTTTTCTTTCTTTTTTTTTTTTTATGAGCTTGAACAAAAAATAAAAACATTAGAGTTAAGCTAGAACTATTCACAGGTATGTGTTATGACATCATAAAATATAAGAGCCAATCAGGTTCTAGTATGCAAATTACAGCAGGATTCCACAACAGTGTTACACATGTAATAACATGTTATACCAATAAGACAACCACGCTAGCTAGCATAACCTGTATGCTTTTTTTTTTTTTCTTTTATTGGTGAAACTTGTAGCTGCTTCTGTGCCTTTTTTCTGTTTTCTGACATTTTCATGGAACGAGTTTTGGATCATTTATTTTATTATTATATTTTTAAACAGCATGATAATCCAAATCCAGTCTTCCATTTCAGAACAGTTTTAAGGTCAGGGCTTAAACAAGCTACCAGATGACGCTTTATTACCTTACCAGCGTGCTCTTCGATTATTATCACCAATGCATACAGTATTGTTGTTTATAGATTATCGTATCTGTGTGGCTGTGATGCAAGACAAGGCTGTTTCTGTCCAAGTTGTCCAGTGTTTTTAACGTTTTATTCAGCGTCACGTTTTGGTGATGAGCTTCGAGTATGTTCCAGAATTTATGTACAATCTGTGTGTATGTATGCATATATCTGCCTGGTAGAGTTATAGAATAAATATGGAAACATGTGGCCCGTTTTGTTTATCGTTAAAAATACACATATAATATAATAAAGCATTTAATTTTATTTCCATAACTTTGATTTGTGTCAGAGTATCTTTGTTGTTTCGTTCTGTTTTGAGCAAAGTCAGTAATGAAAGTCCGTTGTATGAACTAGAAATTAAAGCCTACTCTAAGAATTACATTAAATGAGATGCATAAAGAATCAGATTTCTAATTAGAGTTTAGCACCAGGAACCGATCTTGAATCATAAGTCACTACAATTTGTCCTTGTGAGGTCAAAAAACAAAAACAAACATCAATGCAACTGGCCTTTTTGCAATAACACATTTATTAACAGAATAAACTACAAGACAAACATCTCTGGTTCGTTATTTAAGTGCTTACGTGGCCTCCAGGACCGGAAAGTGCTACAAAATAGAACTTGTTTTAAGACTACGATACTCAAATCCGTCCGGTATCCGACTGACATCGTAGGAACCCCTTCTTAACTAGTGATATTTTGTCTTGGGAAGGACACAAAGCATTTCAAAAAGCAGGTTGGCTGCAGTCAGAGCAGTGTTTCCTGTAAAAAAAATAAAAAAAAATCAACACACTTGAGAATAAAAGATAAAAAGTTGTCACTGTTCAGGATGTGTGTTTACCTGTAGTGTCGTACGGCGGGGAGACCTCCACTAAATCACAGCCGACGAGGTTTAAACCTCGGCATCCGCGAATAATCTCCAGTCCCTGAACACACACACACACACACACACACACACACACAGCGGGTCAAGTTACTCAAAAAAAAAAAAAACGCTGACACTGGAGACTCCGTCCATACATGATAAATAAAATCTTTGCCTTTATTTATTTATTTTTAAATATTTGTCACACTTAAGTGGCCCATAGCATCAAACAAATTTGAATATTACACAAAGTAAACACAAAACGCAGTTTAAAGGAAAAACAAAAAATCTGTCCAAACCTACTAGCTAAATCATGAATTAAGTGTGATTTTCGGAAAATTGAGTTAAATGTTACGTGCCACACACATGCTGATTACTGCCAGATCTGTGGAATCAAGGAATCACTTAACTAGAAACTGCCTGACGAAGTGAAGAATGCGGAAATTCAAGAGCAGATGTGACACAAAATAGACAAATATGCAAAAAAAAAAAAACTCGGGAAGGGGGAAAATACTTTTTACGACACTGTGTGTGTGTGTGTGTGTGTGTGTGTGTGTGTATACAGCAGGTGAATGAAGAGTTACTATATGTTCGATACCTGTGATTTGCCTTGCACAACCTTCTGACCAATCAGATTTCAGAATTAACAATCTGTATAAATAGTTAATTAATAAAATGTATATAATCATAAACATACTTGTGGAGTTTCATATCCAGCACATTTCTGTTTAAGCAATACCAACACTAGGTCCTTAGCCAATAATGATAAGACGTTCGGTATGGCAGGTCACGGATTTACCTGAATAGGCGTGAGGCCTGCGATCTCAGGTGTCCCGGTGCCGGGGGCGTACGCAGGATCCAACCCGTCGATGTCAAAGCTGAGGTAAACAGGCCCTTTGCCCATTTGGTCTCGAACTTCTTTCATGAGAGGCACCAGAGATTTGTACCAACACTCCTCTACGGGAACAACACGGAAACCCTGCGAGCATCAAGTCAAACACATTCATCCCAATCACACTCCGTGTTCCTAATCAGCAAAAAGATATTTAAAATATTGTACTGCCCCCTGGTGGCCTGCGGGACTTCAAGCAGTTCAAGTCAAACCAGGATTACATTGTCATTTACAACATTGGCAAGTTTCATTCCTCATGGCCATATGAGCAAATGAGGGTTAAAGGCCTTGCTCAAGAAAAGTCCCGGTTTGACTTGAACGACCCGTGCACTTACAGTACCAGTATTGTCATTTCTTGAGATCAGACCTGCTCTCTGCTCCACGAGTAGGCGTCAGGCGTATAGGCGGAGCCCCGAAGGCCGATCTGAACCACGCGTTTACAGTCGAGCAGCCCCTCCTCCACACAGCGCCTGAACGGGGTGCCGTGAGTGATCTTTTCCCCCAGGGACATGTCACCGGTGTCAGCATGAGCATCCACATGGACCAGGCCCACCGGACCGTATCTGATACGAATAATTCAACATCAACAACAGGCGTGTGTTTTTTTGTTGTTGTTGTTATTGTTTTTTACATGAAGTCACTTGATGATTAATACAGACAGTGTTCACGTGTACCTTTCCGCTATAGCCTGTAGAATCGGATACGCGATCGTGTGATCGCCCCCTGTCAATGCAAACAGAGTTTTTAATCTCGGACCGAGGTTAAAGTATTAAAGCACGAACAGCTTATTGACATGATGATAAATCATTGACCGGACTGAGGCATGAGCTGGTCAAAGATCAATCATTACAGAAGGAGCCTCTGAGCCTCGGACCATGAAAGATCAAATGTGCAGCAGGTTTTGAATGAAGTGATTTATCGTCCGATCTCAGACCGTGCCTCTGAGTGGACTAAAGAGTGGACTCACCCAGCGTAAGCGGGACGCACCCGTTGCGGACGACTTTGCGATAAGCCTCGCGGATCCGTCTGCAGGCGTCCTTTAGGTCATACAAGTTCACGTTGACGTCGCCAATATCTGCAACCATCATGGACTCCCAGGGAGCAGCTCCTGTGCCGGAGTATTTCCTCAGCAAGATAGACTCGGCTCTGATCTGACGAGGGCCGAACCTAGCAGCAGAGAGAAATGATAAATACTTCTTAATATTTTAAAAAACTAATTTACAAGAAAATACTGATGCGATATTAGTCATCTTTGGCTTTCTTCCCATCAGATCATGTACACCAGTCCGAGTTAGCTTTCTAGGTAAATTTAAACCCTGGTGGCAGGTGGCAGAGATGTCAGCTTCAATCCATACAATTTAGACTCTCATGTCCTTCACCCCGGTGATGCGTTAATCCTCAATGTCTGATCGGCCCTTTTTGCTAGATGCGGCTTATTACAGGTCTGTTCAAGATGCCCAACTGTAACGAGTGTCGCTAAATTAGGGAAGATAAGCTGTAATCTCATTTGAGTAATTTGGTGACCAGATAACTCGGGGGCGACCTTGTGCTAGAATCTTTTTACCCGTTACCCCCATTCTGTCAATCCCTCCATCTGCCACAGAGGAAAGAAGAAGAAGATGCAGAAGCAAGTTGAGCAAGATCTCCATCATGACCTGAAGTATTCTATAAGAAATCAATGGATGAGATGTGTTTCTTCCTCCTGGGCCTTATCAACCTCCTGATGCCCAGGCAGCATCATCATGACTTAGTATCGCTTCGATAAGACATACTAAGACAGTGCCTGGGCATCACCAGGTTATGACAGATCATATAACAGCATATTGTTGCTTGCGCAATAGTCTGACTTCTGATTCGACCCAAATCTGAGCGCTACTCATTCCCACTTCTGCACTCTGGGGCGCTGTTCTCTAATAACTGTACTGTTTGACATTTCGCAAATGCTGCTGCATCAGACCAGTTCTTTCTTCAATATCAAACTAAAGTAAATAATACTTTTAAATTTAAAAAACTAAACACTCCAAATTCCAGTTCTTAGAACCAGAACGTCTGGTTCAGATTCTTTTTAAGATGAGAAGCAAGTACCTGAATTCTGGTTCTAGAATCAGAGCCATCACACCATCTCTCACTCTGACCAGGATAAAGGTCTTGGAGCAATTACTAAATTCATTTTATAACACTAATAATAATAATAATAATAATAATAATAATAATAATAATAATAATCTCCATATAATAATAAAGTGCATCCACTCACTCCTCAGCTCATAGAGTTGTGCTTTGGAAATGTGTCATTCTACAAAAATGGTGTAAAGTGCTGTCACTTAGTTTCACTGATGCCAAAATCATTTAATTGATCATAAAAGACACATTACTTGTATATGTTCTGATAACACACTATGGACTTTCAACCATTTTCTTACTTTAAATGTTCAATATTAAATTGTATCGTTTTTTAAGAAACAAAAACAGAAAAATAAAAAAATAAAAAAGCCAAGTTCAAAGTAATAGCTCGTCACTTTGATCATACATCAAAGCAGGACCATATACTTTTCATATAAAGGTATTTTTTCATGCAATAATTCTGATTCACAATAACATCAATAATAATATTGATTATAATTAATAATATGAAATAAATATCAGTCACCTCAGACTATGGTTGGTGTTAGTGTTACACAAAAAGAGTTTTATTTAGAATTTCTAATTTGACAATTTGAAACTGTTCATGTGTTAGAGGTCACTGGACAAATCCAAAAGCTACGTCAGATGTGTTGCTTCATGTGTTTGGGAATGTCATCATTTATTTAGCTTTTTTTTTGCAAAGTCTTAAAATTTGGACATAAAAACTGATAACATCTAATGATTAATTGACATTGACATAACTAAACTTATACATGGAGCCATTTTGTAAATAGTAAAATTTTTCTTTAAACGGTCACTGGTGTTACTCATTTTTATAATTATAACTGTCAAGAACTGGACATAAAAATCAATTACATCTAATAATTTATTTTGACATAACTGAAAACCATGTGGTCTTACACGCATGCACAAATTGTAATTGGTGTTACCATCAATGGTGGTCCACATTTTTATAACTGTCAAAAATTGGACATAAAAATCAATTGCACTTAATGCCAGCAAACACTGGTCCGCCGCCACCGTCGTGTCCCTGGCCAAAGACTGTCGCGGTAGGACGGCATTAGTTGGTAAAAATATGTAGCACAGAACATTTCCTAAAAATGCATTCAGATACGTTGGTACTGTACGTGTCTGCAGTTGTCTGGAGTTGCATGTTTAGCTGTTACTCTGACTTTTAGCTAAGTGTAGTTCAAAAAAATCCGGACGATCGATGATGGTTTATGACGGCTGCTGTGAATCAGATAAACTATTTTCCAAACCTTGACGGGACGCAATCATTGAAATGGTCATCAAACGTCCAGATGTTTGCTGGGAATTCATTGATGTTTGACATCATTTGTGTGTGGTCTTACAGTTTCAGTCAACTTTTCTTTCAATTCTCATTGGTGTTCACAGGAAGAGAAATAACAGCAGATATTAAATGTATAAAATATGCCTTAAGCTCTACTTTTTGGATTCATAAAGTTAGTTATAGTAAGTTATGGACAATAAAGAAGTTCTAGGAGATTGCAGTGCACGGGTGACACACACACACACACACACAAAGAGAGTATGACAGCTGACTGTGATTGTGCATGTGTCAACCTGGTTCCGGGTCGGTTGGAGGTCCCGGTGTCGAGGGGAACTCCGATGAAGGCTGCGTCCAGGCCCTCGGCTGTGTCCTGATATGGTAACTTGGCCATGGTGGCGATTCCGGACACGCGCGCGACGAACTCGCTGCTCGGAGGGACGTTGTACGTTTTGCTGGACATCAGTCTCCTCGGAGCGCCTGTCTCTGCCACTGTCCCGTTCCCGTTCCCACTGCCGCTGCTCACCCCGGGCACCTGAGCTCGCGCTAACGCCACACGCGCGCTCAGCTGGCGGACTCCGCTCACCCTGATGACCTGCAGCATGCTCATCGTGCTGAACTGCACCGCGCGCGCGCGCACCACAGGCGATCTGCTCTCCGTCTGTCCTGAGCTCGAACAGCCTCGAACGTTCGGTGCTGCCAAACTACGGGCAAAATCTGAGCTGAGCTTTTGCACGCGCGTAACAAGATCCCAGCGCGAGAGGGGCGTCTCCTCCCCCTGGTGTTCATGACACATGTAGTTCTTTTTTTTTTTTTACCCCCCACACGCGCTTCTGCTTCAAAGGTCAACGAAAGTTTTAATACGTCGACGAAAACAGATGGAATCTCATGATTTTGGTACATACAGGCGTGGCCAAAAGTTTTGAGAATGACACAAATATTAGTTTTCACAAAGTTTGCTGCTAAACTGCTTTTTAGATCTTTGTTTCAGCACTTTCATACGTTTCAAAGGCTTTTATCGTCAATTTCATGACATTTATGCAAAGAGTCAGTATTTGCAGTGTTGGCCCTTCTTTTTCAGGACCTCTGCAATTCGACTGGGCTGCTCTCAATCAACTTCTGGGCCAAATCCTGGTGGTTTGTCCACCCGGCGGCACGGTGGTGTAGTGGTTAGCACTGTTCGATCCCCGGCCAGGCTCGATTCCCGTCTCTGTGTGCATGGAGTTTGCATGTTCTCCCCGTGCTTGGTGGGTTTCCTCCGGGCACTCCGGTTTCCTCCCACAGTCCAAAGACATGTAGGTTAGGTTCCCCCCCCCCCCCCCCCCAAAAAAAATTAAAAAATTGCCCATAGTGTGTGAATGAGTGAGTGTGTCTGTGCCCTGCGATTGATTGGCACCCTGTCCAGGGTGTACCCTGCCATGTGCCCTAAGTCTCCTGGGATAGGCTCCAGGCCCCCGTGACCCTGAATACAGGATGAGGATGGGTTCCCTGTTGAGTCTGGTTCCTCTCAAGGTTTCTTCCTATTACCATCTCAGGGAGTTTTTCCTTGCCACCGTCGCCCTCGGCTTGCTCATCAGGGACAATCTTATCATTTTGATTCATACACATTGCATACAAACATTTCTTTTTATTGTGTAAAGCTGCTTTGCGACAATGTCAATTGTTAAAAGCGCTATATAAGTAAAATTGACTTGACTTGACTTGATTAAGCGGTATAGATGATGAGAGTGAGTGAGTGTTTGTCCACCCGCCTCTTGAGGATTGACCACATGTTCTCAATGGGATTAAGATCTGGGGAGTTTCCGGGCCATGGACCCAAAATTTCAACGTTTTGGTCCCCGAGCCACTTAGTTATCACTTTTGCCTTATGACATGGCGCTCCATCGTGCTGGAAAATGCATTGTTCTTCACCAAACTGTTGTTGGATTGTTGGAAGAAGTTGCTATTGGAGGGTGTTTTGGTACCATTCTTTATTCATGGCTGTGTTTTTGGGCAAAATTGTGAGTGAGCCCACTCACTTGGATGAGAAGCAACCCCACACATGAATGGTCTCAGGATGCTTTACTGTTGGCATGACACAGGACTGATGGTAGCGCTCACCTTTCCTTCTCCGGACAAGCCTTTTTCCAGATGCCCTAAACAATCGGAAAGAGGCTTCATCCGAGAATATGACTTTGCCCCAGTCCTCAGCAGTCCATTCGCCATACTTTTTGCAGAAGATCAATCTGTCCCTGATGTTTTTTTTTGTTGAGAGAAGTGGCTTCTTTGCTGCCCTTCTTGACACCAGGCCATCTTCCAAAAGTCTTGGCCTCACTGTGCGTGCAGATGCGCTCACACCTGCCTGCTGCCATTCCTGAGCTCTGCACTGGTGGCACTCCGATCCCGCAGCTGAATCCTCTTTAGGAGACGATCCTGGCGCTTGCTGGACTTTCTTGAAGCCTTCTTAACAAGAATTGAATCTCTTTCCTTGAAGTTCTTGATGATCCTATAAATTGTAATTTTAAATTGCAATCTTAGTAGCCACAATATCCTTGCCTGTGAAGCCATTTTTATGCAACGCAATGATGGCTGCATGCGTTTCTTTGCAGGTCACCATGATTAACAATGAAAGAACAATGATTTCAAGCATCACTCTACTTTTAACATGTCAAGTCTGCCATTCTAACCCAATCAGCCTGACATAATGATCTCCAGCCTTGTGCTCTTCAACATTCTCACCTGAGTTAACAAGACGATTACTGAAATGATCTCAGCAGGTCCTTTAATGACAGCAATGAAATGCAGTGGAAAGTTTTTTTCGGGATTAAGTTAATTTTCATGGCAAAGAAGGACTATGCAATTCATCTGATCACTCTTCATAACATTCTGGAGTATATGCAAATTGCTATTATAAATACTTAAGCAGCAACTTTTCCAATTTCCAATATTTATGTAATTCTCAAAACTTTTGGTCACGACTGTAGATTAAAATGCATGGGTACGCAATAATAAGGTGAGAGCACGGATTACTAACCTTAACAGAGAGATTCACAATGATACATGCAGCACGATCAACCTTTATATTAGTTATCCTTATTTTTACTTTTACTTTCTTTTGTGTCAATGATTGTTTTTTTTTTCTATTTATAATAATAACAATAATAATAATAGTAATAATAATTATTATATTTTTGGCTTATTGTTTTACTTTTTTTTCCAGTTCAGTTAAATAAGTATAATAATAGCATACTCACTCACTCTCACTCATCATCTATACCACTTAATCCTGTACTCAGGGTCGCGGGGGGCCTGGAGCCTATCCCAGGGCACAAGGCGGGGTACACCCTGGACAGGGTGCCAATCCATCGCAGGTCACACACATTTTTATATTTACACACTACGTCCAATTTGGGAATGCTAATTAACCTAACCTACATGTCTTTGGACTGTGGGAGGAAACCGGAGTACCTGGAGGAAACCCACTAAGCACAAGGAGAACATGCAAACTCCATGCACACAGAGACGGGAATCGAAGCCGGACCCTGGAGGTGCAAGGCTACACAACCATGCCGCTGATAATATACATATTCATATTATAAATGTATAAAGTATAATATCTCACTCACTCATCGTCTATGACAGGGGCCTGGAGCCTATCCCAGGAGATTTAGGGCACAAGGTGGGGTACACCCTGGTCAGGGTGCCAATCCATCACAGGGCACACACATACTCACACACAAAGCCAATTAGCCTAATCTGCATTTCTTTGGACTAATGGAGGAAACCGGAGTACCCGGAGGAAGCCCACCAAAGCACCATGCACACAGAGGTGGAAATCAATTGATATCATTTTCAATTTATAAATAGTTTTACTGCATTTCAGGGGCGTCATAGTGAGCGGGGGACTGACAACACAAGATCCCAGTGACAGAAAGGCCCTTGTAATTCTGAAATGAAATATGAGAAATATTCATCAAGAAAGGAAGAGGCCAGAATGAGACTGCTTATGTACAGGACCCAGAGTTCTGTGCCGCGCCCCGCTGCCAAACACGGAGCTGCTGGAGAGCATGTAGGTGATATGGCTGGTGGGTAAGGTAGGCTATATTTAATTACTTTGCTTGGATTAATATTTCAAATGTCAGTTGTACCAACTGGGAGAAATACATTCACTTGCATCTGTTGTTGTTGAACCTGAGCCTTGCAGGATAAGATGTATGGTTAGTGTTAGACAAAATGGCTGAGCATGTGCAGAGGGGGTATAGTATGTGTTTGTACATGCAGAACAAAGTTTCAAAATATTATTCCAAGTTGGCAGCTATGCAATTATATATCAGTAAACTGGTGACAGGATCATGGGAACCAAAGGTTCACCCATGCACCCCCGGGGACCAAAGGCCAACCTGTCCAGTTCAATCTCACAGAAAGGCCAATGCACCGTATCTCAACAAATAAATCAGTGCCGGCCACAAGAGAAAGGCACCACAGGCTGCCGGCACAGGGCCCAGCATTTAAAGAGCCAAAGGCTGCTGACGAAGCCTTCAAATTCCCTAGAACCCAGTCCCATCAAGTAACCATAGGATGCAGTGGACAAACATTAGAATGTGTGTCCTAAGAATATAAACAGGTTCTTCCTAAATGATTTAGACATTCAAATGTTTATTCATGAAAGAGGAATGAAGTGGCAGTTTTCATGGATGCAGTGTGTTTATTGCTTGTGATGTAATGAACAAGAACGAATACATATTTTACATACGTAGTTTAATCACAACCTGTGTGGAGACTACTGTAGGTCTAACAAGAGACATAAAAGTGCATGTACAGTGCCTAAAGTGCCATTACTTTAACAAGATCATAAAAGCAAACTTGGATTGTGCTTTATCCACAGGGTTAACTCAGGACACTACAGTCTTTGTGCTTTTCCTAGTAGGATCCCTACGACGGATTCTCGGGACAGAGCTCAGGCGCTAATGCTCATCCGTTCAGGAGGTATCCGGCTGCCGTGCGGAGCTCCTCCAGATCCAGGCTGGCGAGGAATCCTCTCTGGAGCTCGGCTTCCACCGAGGCACCGCCGCCACAGCCTTGAAGGAGAACCGCGGCCGATTGACACAGCAGCCATTCGGTCATCTTTACCATGCTGGCGTGGTTCAGGCTGGCTAGTTTGCCCCACAGGCTGAGGTGCAGGATGTTTGCAGCCACACGTGCACTGGGGCGCTACAGGCAAAGAAATTTAATTAAATTAGTCAGCAGCTTAAATGTGTTAGGATGAGGTTGCATGAGTAGAGCTTACTTTGTTGGGGCTCCTGCGCAGAAGCAGCCTCACCACCAGCTGCGCATGCAGGGGCACGATGGCACCCAGAGGCGGCAGTTGTTTCTCGTGATAGGAGCGGCTTTCCAAGCCCACGGCGCCGTAAAACGGGTTCGGCTGACCGAAGATCTCGTAGCCGATAGCTCCTACTGCCCACGCGTCTGCCTTACTGTAATCAATCTCCACTCCGGGGCCAGGCTCGGCTGTGGCCACCTACAGAGTTGTATTAAATTAAGCACACTCTAGGTTGCAGTGTAGTCCTGATAGTTTACAAACAAGATGTCTTCAAAATATCCAATTTTTTTAAAGATCAATAAGAGTGATGACGGTAGCCCTACCGTACCTCGGGTGCCATGAGGCAGGAGTTCCCTCCGCGGAACACGTAGCGACTATTAAAGGGCAGTTTCAGTCCTAAACCTTCTTCTGCCAGGCAGCAGCCAAAGTCAGTGATGACCAGTCTGGGGCAGCCAACTTCAGGAAAAGCATATTACCGTCAGAATAATGTACTGTAACCCATCAACATGTTCTTATATTTATGCTCCATGTTTGTTTTGGAAAAGCGTGACAGAGCACTAACCAGAGTCAAACTCCAGGAGGATGTTATCAGATTTGAGGTCCCTGTGGGCGACGCCTGACCTGCACAGGTGATCCACGCCCTCCAGCAGCTGCAGAAGCATCATAGAGGCGTGTCTGGAAGCTGGCTCGCACACCCGGAGAAATTGGCGCAGGGTACACGGGTAACTGCGGGTGAAACAAATAACGAATCATGCTTTCACATCTTCATTTGTTATGTGCTGTTTTGTCTTTAAAGTCTGATTCTGTTTGGAAAGAGAGGTCCGATTCGGTCGCTTACTTCTTCATAACCAGGAACAGCGTGTGGTTGTTGCCCAGGCCGTATGGGTTGAGTCGGGCAGGCAGGGCAGCGGGGTATTCGTCCAAAGCATCTGGCAGAAGCGGCACCTCAGCCGTGAAGGCCCGGTACACTTGAATGACGTTGGGGTGTGCCGTCACTCTCATGGGCGCTTTTCCAAAATGCCTGCGAACAGAAGGCATCAGGTTAAACCTTCCAGGGGGAAAAAAAAAAACTAGTTTATGAAAAACTGACATGCTTTCAATTACAGTACATGCTTTAACATTCTAACCAGAAGCTCTAAAAAATATCAATCTACCCCTTCAACATGATCTGTTTCCTGGAAAGTCATTCCTTAAGGGACTCACCCACTCAATACAATCTGTCCTTTTTCTTTCGTCAAAGCCTGAGGACTCGCTGGGACCAGCTCCTGAGACATGGCATTAAGGATCGCCTCGCTAGAAGAACCAGCCTGCAATGCAGATACAACAACAACAATAATAATAATAGGCTTGTTTATTGTTGTAATACAGAAAATAATTCACAGTGCTTATAGAACGTACCCCAATGTTCCACATCATTTTCATAGCCAGGGGGTAGCTGTGTGAACTGGTGAATTTTAAAGCTGCACTGTCGTCGCTTTCATCTCCATTTGGTTTCAGCTCCACCAGCGAGCACTTGCCGGTTGTCCCAAGCGGAGCGAATGGAGCCGCAGCCTCGTAGACGGCGCCATTGCAGCCTTTTCCAAGCCTTTTCCCGATCACATAATCCTCCAGTTTATATCCAGAGGAGAAGGGCTTCACAGGGCTCTGAAACTTCTTCTTCGTGAATAACGCCTGTATGCGAGTGGAGGTAGCAGCAACAACACAGAATTTTATTATTACAGACCAATTTAATATCAGAAAATTGAGACGATTATTCTTGGACGTTTTCTTTAGCCTACTGAGTGCCTCTATAGCTTTAACGGATGAGTCAGTGATTCTGGAGAAAGATTGTTGAATCCCAGGGCAAAAAAACTTAAATATGCTCTCTTTGTGTTGGTCTGTCTCTCCCGGCTTAATGCGATAATTCTTCTTTTAATTCATCTTAAAACTAAACAATTAGGGCACTCTTCTTAATCCTAACAGATATGGTCCTGTCCGATTTATATTTCAGTTTGTTTACATTACAGTGATTTCATTGTGCAGCATTTCGTCTTTTAATACAGCCAATTAATATCCTTTGATTTGACTTGCCCTGAACTCGTTACTAATATTCAAAAACTATGAGTGCAAATGTAATCAGAAGCTAGAAATTAGGGATGTAGTGTCTCCTGTTGCATCTGCCATTGCTAAGCCATCACAAGTCACAAGCTGTATGGCAAGGAGAAAGTTGCAGAATATAAATGGATTTCCAGCACCAAAAAAAAAACGCTTCTGCTAGTAGATTTCTTCTGGACAAGAATGAAAAAAAATTGCACTGTTTGCAGAAGCAGAAGAGAAGCACAAATAATACATGAATAATCTAGGAGGATAGTCACACGGTAGTGTAGTGGTTAGCACTCCAGCCTTGCACCTCCGTGCTTCAGGTCTGTGTGCATGAAGTCTGCATGTTCTCCTCGTACCTGCAGAGTCCAAAGACATGCAGATTAGGCTAATTGGTGTTCCCCCATTGCCACCAGTGTGTGTGTGTGAGTGTGTGAGAGGGAGAGAGATGGTGCCCAGCATCCAGGGTGGGATTGGCACCATGTCCAGGGTGTACCCCAGCTTGTGATAGGCTCTAGTCCCAAGTGATCCTGTACCGGATAAGCTGTATAAAGTGAGAGGTTCTAGTGATGAGTCGTTCATGAACGATTCATTCTTTTTGAACGAATCTTTAATGTGACTCAGAAGAGCGAGTAGTCTCGGAGAGTGATTCGTTCATTTTCTACTGGGTGCGCATGCGCAGAGCATTGCAAACTCCATAGGTTATATTCAGGAAACAGAAACGAGTCGTTACGTTTTGAGTCTTTGGTCCGAGTCGTTCATTCGTTTGTCACGTGATCTCATAGACGCTATGCAGTGCAGTGCAGTACACAGGAAACAGAACTGAACGGTTCTC
Source organism: Clarias fuscus (assembly GCA_030347435.1). NCBI lineage: Eukaryota > Metazoa > Chordata > Actinopteri > Siluriformes > Clariidae > Clarias > Clarias fuscus. Next base: position 5,987,508 of record CM059221.1, read on the forward strand.
CTCAATGAGTCTTCCAAGTCCCGAGTCGTTCGTTCTCATGTCACGTGACTCCCATAGACGCTATAAAGTGCAATAGATTCAAAAGAATGAACGACTCGGACTAGAAGATATGATGGTGAGCTGCTCATTCTGTTTATATTGTGTTCTTAGCTGCACTGTAATATTTTCCTTACTGGAACTATAGCGAAAAATAAGGTATGTAGACGTGTTGCGGGTCTGTCTATTGAAAATGTAACATTTTATTTTATATCTGGTCAAAAGAACGAAATGAACTAAATGACTCGTGCATTTTGATGAACGAGATTCAATGAACCGAGTCACTAAAATGGTTCAAACTTCCCATCACTAGAGAGTTCTAAGAGGACCAACAGGATGACGCTGATTGGCTGGTTCTTGTCACGTGACCTGCGCTGCTGCGTTCTAAAAAGGTTTCTTTTCCCAGCGTGAAAAATAAAAAAACACGAGCGTCACTGTCTGTTTAAAATAACGAACTTGTCACGCGACATGTCACCGGCCGTTTAAACATCTAAAGCACGTATAAACACTATATATTTATATAAGGCGATTGCGCCATTGATGCTTTAGTCTGTACGAAATGTCACCTGGATTTCCTGGCATGTCGCTGCGCTCCTTCGGTCTTCGTCCAGCTGTTGATCGATTAAACCCAAACCGACACCGAAAGCCAGAAAAACGGCTCTGTTTCTCGGCGAGCCGCCCCCGATCAGCCTCCTGAACCCGGCGGACTGGAGCTGCGCGGCGAGGCCGCTGAGGGACGAGCGGTAGTAGCGGTAGCGCGCAGGCAGGAAGGTCCGGGGCTGGAGGCTGCGGCCCGGCTGACTCACGCGCAGGCGCTCGCCGCGGAGCTTCACTACAATCCGGCCCGCGGGTCTCAAGATTCCGTTTTGGAAAAGCGACCTGCCGAGTTCCAGCCCCCGACCGAGGGCGTGTTTCATCGACATTTTGTACTAAATGTTAAAAATGAATAAATCAAGAAAAATACCAAACGCAACCTCTCCGCTCGCCGTGAAAGTTACTTATCAAGGGCAATGTTTACTTGATTCCTATTGGCTGAAAGGGCGCGTGTGTAATCACGTGACGCGTGATTGTTTACTTGCGTCGCTTTTCATACAGCGTGGCTTTATTTATTTCTGCCAGAATGAAAATTTTATACACGCGTTTTAGGGACTTATACATGTGGTTGGAAGAGCAAGAGAGAGAGTTAAAAAGAGACAGAGGAAGAAGAAGCCAAAAGGAAAAGATAGACCAGGTGTGATAAAAGTGTGAGTTACGAAGTGTATTATGACGTCATAATCGGGTAGTTGAAGCTGACCTGTCAGGAGCGATGATGCAACAGTTCTCCCTGTACGCTCCAATTTGTAACTAGGTACAGTAACTACAGCTTCAGTTTTCTCTACTTCATCTGTGAAGACCTGTATGCTATAGTTGCATGTCTCGTCAATATAACCGTAGTATTCGCTAATCAGGTCAGTTGTTCCATCGACATTGTTGCTTGATTGTTAATATTTTCAAAACAACATTCGGTGTTTCTAATTCCCAGAGCAATCTAATAGGCCACATTAAAGTTGCACTGAAATCTTGACCATACACACCATCTCCATTGACAGCTGATTTCCTTAACAAACCAAAAGTTTCATTCTGAGCCCATTCCTTCTCCCCGCACTCTTTCTTCATCATCTGGATTTCCCCATGCTTTCTTAGATTGAGCCAATGACAAACCCACTAGCTGTTTTTTTTTTTAGCCACATTGATATTTTCACCCTCTTCAACCTGAGGCGCACGAACTGGAGGTTCTGGCAGCTCCTAGACACCCTTAGACCCTCAACTTGGCCTATATGCACACCTGACAACACGGATTCAGCTGCTGAACCATATACAATCCTGCTACAATCCATAGGTGGCAGTGATGCAACGTACAGAACTTCAACTAGATGCTGAGTGGGAATGAAAGGAAACAGGTTGAGGAGAAAGTGTGTGTAGAAGTACCAGATAAGCAGATCAAGAGTTCCATACAAGATCAAGGAAGGAAGCATTAGACGTTTTAAAGAAGGCTATTCTGGAAAACCGGCATTAAAGGGCCAGGAAGATGATGGAGAATGAGAGTTGTCAGTAACGTAACTTACGCCGTTAAAAAAACAAGACAGAAGGAAGATGATGCAACAGTGACAGCTGCAACCAGATCAGAATGACAGGTCTGCATATTTGATTCGGCACAGATTTTATGTCGGATGCCATTTCTCTCACAAGCCTCTCCAATTTGCCCCAGCCATAAGACTGGCTCTGAAAGTGCACACATTTGTCCAATTCTCCCGATGGCTGGGGTTGGTTCCAAACCTGGATCACAGCAGCAGTAGCGCCATACGCTAGCTATTAGTCCAATAGGCAACTTGATTTTGTCGTCTTATACTACAGCGTTTTGCTAATAATCATAATTTCTTTTTATTTATAAATAAATTTAACCATGATGTTTCCTGCTTATAAATTCTTAGTTTAGATAGTTAGCAAAACAAGATCGCTCTTTTCATTACTTATGTTCTAGTTCCTTCAACCTTTTTGAAGTTAAAACACTACAAAAATGTTTATCTGTCCTTAAGACCTTGCCTTGACAAAAAACCTATTGACTGTTACAGAGTTTTGACACTGGAGACTCTTTCCATCTAGGACAAATAAGTGTTTATGTACATGTCAATAAGTATATACAATTACCCCCTGACTGATCAAACCTATAAAAGTATTTGATATGAAAGTTTATATATTTTTCAATGGAAATAATAAAAACCTCTTAACAACCTCTTAAGAGTTTATTAAATAATTATTTTATTTTAATAGCACTGCATGCATACATGGAGGTTTATACATTTCCGTTTCAGTGTGTACTGAATTTATAAATATATTAACATGTAAGTTTACACAAGATACCGATTTACATTCTCAAATGCCACCTGCATATTTGTTCAGGCAAATAATCTTAACGGCTGTTCTCATTGTGAATCACTTTACTCTTCAGCAAGTCTTCAGGACCAAATGAGACAGGCAGGAGTTCCCCGGCAGTCATCTTAATGAAAGAGCCGTCCGGTTTGGACAAATAAACGTCGCAATGCAGGCCGAACTGCAAAAGAATGAATAACTTCTTGAATTACAAAACCAAGTACTTGTTAGGATGCAAGGCACAATATTCTCAGTCTACTGCATAAAAAAAAAAAAAGAAAAATAGAAAAACTAACCTCCCTCAGGACCTGTCTGCACCCACCACACGGTGAGATGAATTCATCCACCATGTCACTACAGAGAAAAATAAAATATATATGAACTTAATATTCAAAAATATCTAACATTATTAGTTATAGATAACATAAAAGTAATCATTTTGAATTATTAGAACCTGGCGATAGCAATGGCTTTGAACTCTTGATATCCCTCTGACACGGCTTTGGAGATGGCGACTCTCTCAGCACAGATGCCCAGAGTGAGGCAGGCGTTTTCTACATTACATCCTGTATGAGGAACAAGCGAAGCAAAACATACAGCATTCATTAATCATTGCTGAAAAATGTACAGTTTAAAATCTTTTTGCTAACATCTCTTCAGACAAAATAGCAAACAGTACTTGGATCAAGAAGTGATGTTGTAATTTGGCTTTGTATTGTGCGGAAATAACAAGACAAACAGTTATAACCAAGCTTATCTTTTAACAAGTGGTGTTCAGCCCTGGGCTTATAATTAAATTTCTGGTGAATGAAGGCATAAAACCAATTTTACAAAAATACAGAAGACTTCAAGGGCAATACCGCGAGCCTTGACAGAAACGTTTTACTGCAAATGAGACTCTTATCTGCAGTAAAAGATTTCGAATTGTGCAAACATTTTAAAGAAGGCAGTAAATCTGTGAATGACGCTACTGGCTGAGGCGACCCACTGCAGTCGTTCCCGTGAACATTCAGTGAATGGAACTCCTGATGCTTGAACATCAGAGGATAACTCGTCGCTAAGCTGCGGAAGAGACGCATCTGTCTGTGGGAACTGTACACGCAATCATTCACCAACACCACTTGCACGTCACAGAAACTTGACTGAGAGTTATAACCAGGTCCGTGTACAGTCCTGACCTCGCTCCATTTCCACATGTTTGGACCAGTAAAGGAATTCCTGGGAGGTCAGCGTTTCAGACATGAATCAGGCTTAGTAAAAAAAAAAAAAATCTACCTTAATGTTATTCAAACACTGGGATAAGTGCATTAGTATAGGAGGTGATTATATAGAGAAATAATATCTCATATTTATCTCATAATAAAGCTGTGTCTCTAAATAATGCTGGTTTGACTTGAACACCCCTCATATTAATCCATCCATCCATACGATTCGCCAAAACCCCTTAAATATTGGTGTCATTATTTGAGAAAATGAGGTCTTTCATAGTTGGACAAGCGTGTAATTTGAGGCCCACTTGACACTTTGGGGAAATTTAATATTAGCAAATTTTTTCGGGCCAAACGTGTAATGGATTCACACGGCATTTCAGTTATAATTTCAGTTTACTACCACAATTACTTGGTAATTATTCATTTAAGGCTAGAAAGTTGGCCGCTTCCACTTTTGCTACCTGTGATTAGTGAGTGCAGCAGCCATTTTGAATAGTAACTTAATACTTAAAGTTAACATTTTTAAACATCTCCCCTGTTACGTGGCGCGGTATGGAGCGCCGCACCACAAGATGTTTTTAATGATGAGAGCCCTTACACAGGGTTTAGAGGGGGTGAATGAAATAGGAGTGAGTGAGAGTGCTTATGATGCGCACGGGAAGACCTTGCTGTTTGGGGATGGCGTGGGATTATTAATTAGAGTACTTAAATGAAACAAATGAAAACGGAAAACACAACATAAACGGAGCTCCGCCGTCTACTCGAGAACGGACAGGGCTCTGGAAAATAAAAGTAAAGATCCTCTCCGGGCCTTCGCGCATACCGAGGATTTTTTTTTTTTTTTTTTTTGAGGAGAGGGAGAGTTTGTGCTTTGTGCACTTTTAACTTAAAACTGAGCGCGCACTCTGCATGTCGCTCCCTTTCACTCCCTCTCCCTTTCGCTTTCGCCGCCGTCCTACGGAGGCAGAGGCTGGGACTTTGCCTCTGTCTTTCAACTGTCTGCGCGCTTGTCTTTTCTTTTACCTTCCTTGTCTTTCTTTCTTTCTTGCTTTTTCTTTCTCTTTTTCTTTGGCCCTGATACCTTACTGGTGCTACCTAAATGAGCGCACCAAATGCTGAGGTGTCACTCAATATGCCACAATCCTGAGCCCTACTGTATTTATACACATTCATAAAAAAAAATATTAAAAAAACAGCTAAAATGCTCTGAGCTCGTAGGCCTACTAGGTAAACACCCTACGTGACTCTGTGAGGCACGCCATGAAAGTGAGACTGTAATCCTCATATGCAGGAAATATTTGCAGGAGAGGCTGGATATGGTGGCAGAGCTCGAAGAACTAGGGAGATTAGAAAGCAATGTTGACGGTCATTTTGGACTGGAAGGTCGACTTTAAAGCACACGGAAGCTAAGAAAAGAGATCTCTAGGTGGCAGTAATGCAACTTTCAAGTCAAGACAAGATCAGGGAAGGAAGCATTAGGCATTTTAAGGAAGGCTGGTCTGAAAGACCATCCGGAAGATGAAGGACGATGAAGCTTACAGTGGGTGGTAATTTGACCAACTTACGGGATTCCAACAGAGTTTAAACCTCAAAGAAGGAGGAGAATGAAACTTGCGCACTAAACACATCTGTCGAGCTGTGAAATGTGGCCCCCTTACAGTAGACACATTGCATTACAGTCCCTCTAAGCTATGCAACATTTGTTGTGTTTGTGTTTTCCCACGGCACTGATTTTATGTCCTCAGCTGTTTGCATACAATAGAGCCAGTGTGGGTCTCACAGACTAGAAACAGCTTTTGAAATAATAGTTGCAGCCACAGCTGTGCTGATTATTAACATCAAACAGAGTCGTTCAGTGTTTTTACACTTTTTACATTTAGGAAACAACACAGAAAGTCATTTGCTTATAGGATGGCCAATAATTCCAATATTATTATTATTATTATTATTATTATTATTATTATTATTATTATTATTATTAATACTTTTATTATTATTTGCAAGACTAGTACTAGAAGTAGTTAGGGTCTAACTAGCAGAAGAGGCAGCTGTAGAAGTAATAGTTATAGTAGGAATATTATTAATAGCAGTACTACAGGTAGAAGTTAAATGTAAGTCATTAGTCATATTCACAATAGTACATGCGGATGGATGTAATCCTAGTAGCAGTAATAATCGAAGTACTATTAATACTAGCAGTCATAGCAGCAGCATTACTAGTTTTAATACAGTAGGTATAGTAGCAGGAGTGGCACTGTTAGTAGTAGCTCAAGTCAAGACAAGATCAGGGAAGAAAAGAAAAAAAAAAAACGGGCTTTAAGAGGCTGGAGAGGTAAGAAAGAACGAGACCTACAGTTGGCGGTAATGTAAATGTAATTTACATTATTGAATTTGAAACCTACAGTTGGCAGTGATGTAAATTACTGGATTCCAACTGCCATTAAACAACCAAGACCAAGAAAAGAAGATGGGAGAAGAAGAAAGTACTACTAGTAATAGTAGTTATAGAAGACTAGCAGTAGCAGAAGTTATAGTAGTTTTAGTAATAGCAGCATGACTAGGATTAGTAGTAGTAGCAAAAGCGGTAGCAGAACCAATGGTAGTATCAATATCAACATAGTAGTAGATGTACAGTAGTTATGGTAGCAGTAATAAAAGCATAATAAGCAGTTATTTATAGTAATAATGTAGTTATAGTTGTTATAGTAGTTGTTGTAATAGTAGCTGCACTATTGTTAATAGTAATAGAAGTAGTACTAATAAGTATAGCAGAAGCTGTTATAGTAATTTTAGTAATAGTATCACTGCTATTATTAGTAGTAATATAGTATAGTAGTAGTAATAGTTGTAACAGAAGTAGTTATAGTAGTCTTAGTAATAGTAGCAGAACTATAAGTAGTAGAAGAAGTATTTCAATGGGTTTTTATTAATAAGTAATTATTTAATAACAGTAGTAGTACTTTTACAATTTAGGAAATGCCCTCACAAACAGTTCACGTTCCCTGAACTCATTAAGCTGTTCACTAATGAAGTAAAGTCCCCTTACCGGTAAAGACTGTTCCATCACCTGTGAGTAGAGCAGCTCCTACTCTGAACTTGCTGTACGGAGAGTAGGCGAATTCCTTTGCTTTATGAGATTTGAGAATTAAATCTTGTGGAGTGCTCTTGGTGTCAGCCATTGTAATGAGGTCTAGAGAAAGTATCCTGTGAAAGTATTCCTGCTCCAGCACAATCCAGGCACAACTGAAAGAGAGAGAGAGAGAGAGAGAGAGAGAGAGAGAGAGAGAGTGTGTGTGTGTGTGTGTGTGTTTGTGCGTGTGTGTGAATATGCACGCATGCAGAATGACTAATGAATGATTACAGGAATAGGAATGTCACATTTCTCAGAGAGTGTTGTAACAGGTTGGTGACTGCATAATTTTGCCAAACATGTCATTTCTAAGTTTTACATACGTGAAAATATTTGTGTTTAAATACCTGGCGGACATTAGAAGGTCCAGGTAGAAATGATGTATGAACGAAGCATTAGACTCATTAGACGCCTAGAAGAAGACTCAAGCAAAGCTTGTTAGTTGAGTTCAATTATAATGATTCATTCGTTCAGTAATGACGGAAACGTTTGCAGGTTCATGGAACGGGTAGACGGGGCTGTACTTCCTGTGCGGTAAATTACGTTGTCACAATTACGTTGTCACAATTATGTCGTAAATCATGCTGTTACCTCATCACGTCCTCCATACTGGGGGCATTCCGTACTAAGGAGTGAAACGTTATAGTTACACTGTACACTATTAGTAATAGTACAGGCGGGTGAAAAGTGATTATAGGCATAAAAAAACTGGTAATAAAGTTCATATTTCTGAAACACATTTATTGAAACAAATTGTCCATGTACTTTATTACAAAGGAAAATGAAAGCAAATCTTTAAATGCCACCGTAGGCACCGGTGGCGTCAACCAGATTCCTCAAACAACCGGGGATGGAATATCCAGTCTTCTGGTGGAAGTTATTTGGGATATTGCTATATAACCTTCTGAACCTCCGTGCCTCCAAGTCCTCCAGCATTTTCCATGGATGTTGGCTGGGACGATGCGGACTGAGTCTAGATCTCACTCCATGTGACTTTTTTTTTTTCTTTCTGAGGGACTACGCAAAGGAGGAGGAGGTGTACAGGACAAAGCCTTGTCGCGCACTGGAGGACTTGGAGGCACCACATGTACATGCACAATTTGTTTCAATAAATATGGAATCTATTTCCCATTTTTAATGCCTAGTTACTTTTCACCCACCTTGTACTAGTAAGTGTAGTAACCGTTGCGTCAAACTGTGTGGTATGAAATTTGTCATGAATAAAGGCATAAAACCAATTCACATTGACAGAATACTTCAAGCATAGTATGGTGATGAGACTATAGTAAAACATTTGAATGGTGCAAATATTCTGACTGGTGCAAATCCCAGCCAAGGTGGCTCGGAGCAAACTGCTGTCTTTCCCGTGAACATCCAGCGAGTAGAACACCTGGTCCTTGAAAATCGACGCATGACTTGTTGCCAACTTGCGGAAGAGATGTGGACCGTACATATAATCATTCACCAACACCACTTGCACATTACAGGAAGTCGGCTGGAAGTGATTGTGACATACTCTCTATAGTCCTGTCCTCACTCCAAGCCATTTCCACATGTTTGACCCTGATGTGTTCTTGGTCTTCTAAGTCGATATAGAACCAAACAATATTAGAAAAATCCAAAGTACCATTATTCAGTGGAAAGAAATTCCCACATTAAGAGTTTTTAAAAATGTTTTTTACATGAAATCATGCGTGTCACAATTATTGGCACCCCAGATGTCAATACCAACAAGACAGCACTCACTCACTCTCACTCATTCACTTACTCATCTTCTATACCACTTTATCCTGTATTCAGGGTCGCGAGGGGGGCCTGGAGCCTGTCCCAGGAGACTTGGGGCACGAGGCGGGGTGCCAATCCTTCAATCAAACTCATTCACACACTACAGGCAATTTGGGAACACCAATTATCCTAATCTGCATGTCTTTGGACTGTGGGAGGAAACCAGAATACCCGGAGGAAACCCACCAAGCACGGGGAGAACACGCAAACTCCATGCACGCAGAGACCTGGAGGTGCAAGGCGACAGTGTTAACCACTACACCACTGAGAGAGCACCTAATCTCCTCTGATAACATTTGACAAGATTGGAGAATACAGATAGCGGGATCTTTGGCCATTCCTCTTTGCACAGTCTTTCTAGATCATCCAGGGTCCTGGGGCCTCCTCTTGGGACTGAGATGGCCATGAGAGGAGTTTGAGCTTTTGTGTCTGCTGAACCATTTTTGTGTAGATTTCACCACATGTTATGGGTCATTGGAACCATCTTCAGATTACTGACAGAGGCCATCAGAAACTGGTACTTCAGAGAGTTCATGATGACATGCACACTAACAAGTTTCCCAGGACTTTAGGAAGAGAAACAGACTCACAGCATCACAGATCCTCCACTAAAACTTCACAGTGGGCATGAGGTGCTTTTCCGCATACTCAGCTTTTGTTTTTATGCCAGACCCACAGTGTTTGTTGCCAAAAAGCTTTATCTTAGTCTCATCTCACCACAGCACACGATCCCAGTTGAAGTCCCAGTACCGCTTAGCGAGCTCCAGACGCTTATGTTCGTAATTGTAGGTGAGAAAAGCCTTTTTCATTGCATGCCTCCCAAACACCTTGTTGCCATGTAGATAGTGTCTGATGGTTTTTGTGGAGATTTTGTGACCCCAAGATGCCACTCTTTGATGCAGTTATGGAGATTTTATTACTTCTCTTACGATCCTCCTCACTGTACGTGAGATACTGTAAACTTTGGTCCTCGTCCATTTGTTTTTCATTGTTCCAGTTGTTTGAAATTTCGTAATGATTCCTCTGGCTATTTTCTTGTAGCCATTGCATGACTTATGAGGGTCGACACCCATCTGACTTACCTGAATGATGTGTTCTCTTATCTTTCCCATGTTGAAGAGCCGATAAGAGAAATAGGCCTCTGTGTCATGTCACATTTATACCACAGGAAGACAGGAAGTCATGAATTATACATTAAAAGTTTCTACTATGCCTCTACAGTACCTATGCCAGATACCCTGATCTACTTTAAAAACAGTCGAAATGACAAATATGCTTCAATTACATTTATTTTATCGGATTTGTTACAATTACGTATGTTGTAGTCGTGGATTTTTTTGGACAACTGAACATGTAACTGAATCAGCACTTGGAGGGAGGACCTTGACTTGTCCGATATTAACAGTAGGTATGTGTTTTGGATCAGGAAGCACAATGTTAATGATTAGAAATCAGAACACTTATTACTCTTTTGTGTTGGTGAAAAAGTGCTCTCCTTGTTGACAGACTCTCAGGAAGGCCCTGAAGCCGTGGTTATATAATAACGAACTCGACCGAGTCAACCAGTGATGAGTGAGCGTAAAGAGTGTTCCATCGCTCCTGCTCTGATCTGCATGTAGCTGTATGGAGAATAATAATGAAATAATTCATTATATAGACATCTGGTGAATGTGTTCCAGGTTCCTCATCCTCCTTATATTTCTCTCAAAGCTTTACACATAAACGAATGAATGACCGTGTATGTTTGTGTGTGTGTGTGTGTGTATTGTATGTATGCAATGGCTTGACCACAGTCGTTTCCATGTTTTTCTACCATGGTTTTGTTCTTCAACACCCCTAAATAACACATTCATTAAACCTGTATCGAGATTGAAACAATAATCAGCTTTATGTCCCAAAATTGTGTATAAAAAAAAAGCCACTGGGTGACATATGATCATGTTCACACATTAACCAGACAGATTACACATGACAGAAAAGAATGAAATGAAAATGTGCTTCAACGTTATATGATCATTAATCTAGACCCTGCTGTGTCAGCAGAACTGACTAGCCTTTAATTAGTTAATGAATTATACATGTGGATATATGCCAAGGCTGTTTTTTTTTCTTCTTCTCCCAGTCCAAGCTAAATTATCATGATTCCACGATTGTCTTGTCGTCCCTTGTAATCCAAGACTTGGCTTTAGTCTGGAACTGAAACCTTCCCTGATTATTCTTTAGGACTGATTGTCACTGATGGTCGAGAAGATCCACTGGTTGTAATTCCTCACTTTGGTGTAGACGCCTGGGTAGTAGGGATTGGCGCAGCCTATTCCCCAGGACACGATGCCTTCCAGATAACCATTGCACATGAGGGGCCCTCCTGAGTCACCCTGTAGAAAACACACAAACATATTTTGCTTTCAAAGAACCAGACTCTTGTATGTTTAATATAGTCTTATGAAATAGGCTTCCTGAAGGACTTTTTTGTCTCTCGTGTTTGGCAAGTTTTTTGTCTCTCATTTCCAGTCCAGGCCACACAGTGACCTACAGTATGAATCGTTCAAGTATATGAAACATCTAACTCAAGGAATGAACCGGTGAGAAACAAGTGCAGATGATGACAGATGATCAGGCCGGTGATTAGTACACTGATGATGCTCAATGCCGAGTGGTTGGAACTGACGAGAGGGGAGATGAGGTCGCTGCAAAGGTTGTTACATAAATGAGCAATTTTTAAATGGCACTTTGCAGCAAAAAATCTGTTCCCGCCTTCTTTAATGTAATCTGCATCATTTAATTTAATCAAATTCAATATGAGGAAATGAGATTTCTGCAGAACAAGACTTCTGCACAGGACTGCCTGCATCTACAGTATATGAAACCAAAATCATGTTTGTGGCTTTGTTTGTTTTTGTTGCATGTTATGCATACTGTTCTGTCATACCATGACCGTGTCAGGCGCCAGGATCTGCATGCGAGCTGCGGGTAAACCTCATGTATGCAGGCATATGTGTGAGTATATATATACAGGGTGGGCCATTTATATGGATACTGGTTCATCACGTGTTAACCTCTTCGACATGTCAATGGCTGTGAACAAAGAGAAACTTGTAAATAACCCATGAAAGAATAAAGTTACGTTGGAACCAAGCACACCATCGTTTTTCTTGTGAAATTCCCAATAAGTTTGATGTGTCACATGACCCTCTTCCTATTGAAAAAACAAAAGGTTGGATCCAAGATGGCCGACTTCCAAATGGGCCACCATGGTCACCACCCATCTTGAACAGTTTGCCCCCTCACATATACTAATGTGCCACAAACAGGACGTTAATATCACCAACCATTCCCATTTTATTAAGGTGTATCCATATAAATGGCCCACCCTGTATATATCATCTTTATGCATTATTCTGATAGACTGAATGAGTGTTACGTACATGACCTACAGTACTATTAACATAAAAAAAACTTCCACACACAAAATATTACTATTATATGAAAGTATGCAATAGTTTGTACAGTAAAATACTCTCCTGCTATTATATTTCTAAAAAAAAAAAAAAAACTACTATCACTTCAATTATTGTTTTACTTATTTATACCTCCTACAATATATCTGAATGTCTGAATGATGGAACAAATTAGGATTGATTAATTAAATAGCCAATCAGATTTTGTTTTACTGTTGATGGGAGTATTCGTTCACTGTGAATCTCTTTTACTGTATGTTTCGAATTTATTAAAACCAGAGATTTTAATTGCATGGTGATTTAGAAGGTCATATTTTGGGTATCCTCTGAATGCCTGATACTTTGCCATACCCCCCCCCCCCCCCCCCCGCCCTTTTTTCCACATTTTCAGCTGTTTCAGCTCCCTTTTTATTATTTTAGTTTGTTCTGGTGCCCTGTGGTAGTGCTAGACCTATAGTGCTATGAATATAATGCTCGATTGTAAATAATAATTTATTTGGAGGTAGCTGAATGTGCAAGTCTGAAAGCCACGTTTCTCTGCTGGTTAAATCTTTGTATTTGTGTATATGGTAGCCTATGATTATAGAATCTACTATGAATTGTGATCCCAATCAGCGATAATTATGAGTTTCTACAATAATTGAGATTTACTTCACTTTAACTATGGGAACAGACGTTATTATTGTGTTTTGTGTCTGTTGAACATTGTCTAGACAGTTAAAAGGGTTTTTCCTTGCTGTAGCTTTAGTATTTAGTCCACGATTCAGTGTCCATGATACTGTAGAGTGTTAGGCTAGTTAAAAATAAGGTTTGCCTTACTTGGCAAGAGTCTTTGCCTCCGTAGCGAGATCCGGCACAGATCATGTTCTCGTTGACCCTGTAGGAGTAGTAGTTCTGGCAGTTAGGGATGTAATCCACATCCACAGAACGAAGCACGGAGGACAGGTAGAAACTGTAGATGCGTGTGACACCCCAGCCGCTCACCGTACAGCTTTTTCCAAGAATTAATGGTGGTGTGCTGGTATCTGGTAGAGGAGCCGGCTGGACATTCGCGTTTAGAACAGCCGGTTGGCTCAGCTGTGAAATATAGCATAGATATACACTTTATATGGAAATCCAAACACCTTGACTTATGAACACGAGGACACAATACAACCAGACTTACTTCCTGTCTTGTTCGAATTAAACAAGAACTGTACTTAAAAAAAAAAAGACTTTTAGTTAATGTTTAAGGAACAGCATGTTTTTTGGCTAAAACTGTCATGACGATTCACAGTAACAACAATAGCATTAGCAATAAATGAGAGGCTGATTGACAAACCTAGCGAGACTAGCATGTGACTCAGCGGTTATTAGAAAGTAGAATAAAGGGTATGTTTAAGATTTAGTGATATTAAATAGTTAGTGTTGTAATTTCAAATAACCTAAGCTTTCTAAGATTAAAGCTAAGGTAAATAAATACCTACAGTATGTATGTCAGGTCTATACCGAACCCAGAATCCTGTGCAGCCTATGTACAAACATGGCAAACACGCAAGATGCAGAGAAACTCATCTGATTATTGACCTTTGTTTATTTTCCTGACAGTGTAGCATTTAACACAATTTATTTATTTGTTATTTTAATGTACATGTCTATGCTAGTTTGATAATTTATTTAAGTTCTAAAAGTGTTTAGAAAATGTAATTTCTTATTTTTCTGGTAAAACTGGGGAAATTATATAGTAAGTCCCCTACATACGAACATTTAAGTTACGAGCTTTCGAGGGTATGAACATGCTTTCGAATATGTAAAAAAAAAGAAAGAAAAAGAAGTTAGATTGAGAGAATGGAGCGAGGTATAAAGATGGCAGACATCGCTCGTCCTTGTAACATGAACGGTTCAACCATTAGCACGATAATGAACAAGGACATGATCATGGAACATAGTTTTATACTGTGTATAGCCAACTGTGTTAGTAACCTAGTACTTAGACAGTGTTTGTTGGACTTACGAACAAATTGGACTTATGAACGGAACTCATGTGTATGTTGGGGACTCACTGGATTTTCATTTTATACCTGCAGTTTTGGAGTCAATTTGGCTCCTGTCACAGTAACTACAGTTACAATATCTCGTTATAGTCGTGCCTGGAAGTGGATGGGATATATTAGGCAGTATATAAAGTGAACATTTTGTCCCTGAAGTTGACCTGCTGGAAGCAGAAAAAATGGGCAAGCACAAGGATTTGATCGCTTCTATCAAGGGCCAAATTGTGATAGCTAGAGTACTGGGTCAGTGCGACACCAAGCCTGTCTTCTTGTTGGATGTTCCTGCTCTGCATTAGTCACAACATAGTAAAACTGCTCCAAGGGAGGAAAAGCAGTGAACCAGTGACAAGCTCATTGCTGGCCCATGTAGTCCGATCCAAAAGAAAATCTACTGTACCTCAAATTGCTGAAAAGGTCCGATGTTGGGTCCGATATAAAGGTGACAGGACACACTGTTATGGTTGCAGAAGGGGAGACCTATTCAATATTAGGCGATTGGTCGAAATGTGATGGCTGATCAGTGTAGAAATTATTGAGGAGGTGGTATTTTTTTAAGAACCATTTCGTCATTAGATATTAGGAGGGTGAGTCAAAAATGATCCGCACTCTGGTTATATCAAAACTTCTGATACTCTAAGGAAGGTAAAAGTATCTTAAACAGAAACATCCTTAACCGCCGATCAAGAAACAGTTCAAAAGTCAACCAACAGCTGGAAATTTGATGCTTACAGTTTTCTGGGATTCTCAAGGGCCAGTATTGGACCATTATCAGGGAAAAGTTTCAACGATCAACGGTGCTCGTTACAGTGAGACGCTTATTGAAGAGCTGAACTACAGATTAAACACATAGGACTGTGTCTATCTAGGCGCGTCGTGATCATGCACGTCAATGCACGTCCGCGCACTTCTGCCCACACTGTCGACACTCTGTAAAAACTTTGTTTTGAGGTGTTAAAGTGTCCTGTCTATAGTCCTGATCAGACTTTCACCTGTTTGTTTCCCTGAAAACGGCCCTACGAGGACGAAGATTCACTTCTGATGAAGAAGTGAAGACAGCTGTGCATTCATGACTTGCAACTCAGCTTAAAACATTTTTTAATGAGTGAAAGTTGGAGAAAGTTTATTGAAAAGCAAGGAGTTTACGTTGAAAAATGATACATTTAAATAAATTCTACAGCCATATACCGTAGTACATATAGTTTTTGACTCACCCTTGTAGATTGGCGTCCCCCCCCCCCCCCCCCAATAAACCCCCTTAATTTTCACTCTGAATTTGTAGACAGCCTTTCTGATTTTGGCCAATAAACATACAGTAAGAACATAAGAAACTGCTGACCTTCAGGAGCATGATGTCACTATCATACGTTCTCGGGTTGTACATGGGTTGGGATATGATCTTGGACACGTTGAACACTTGCTCAGTTTTGTCTTCAGCGTCCAGATTATGTGCGCTCAGGACCACCTGAATGATGTTGGCCCTATCCAACAGAGAAAGCGCCAATGAACTCATGATCTTGACCTTGAAACAGTAATGTATTCAATAAGCCTTTTGCACCATGATATTTTTGTTACTTTTATGTTTTACTTTCTGGAGTGAGCAGTCACACGGGCTAAGCTTGTGGAACAGAGAATGGACATGTTCATTACTATAAAGATGAAAGGGTGGATTGAATAAGGTGGTTTGTGTGCACAGAGCTCTAATGTGGGGAGGGGCAAAAAAAAGTGAAAGCTGAAGCGGGCAGGATGAATTCAAGAGTGTGTACAGAGATTTGAAGCAGTGCTTCAAAAGTGTTTGCATGGATGGTTAGGATTGGTCAAGAGAGAATGCATTAGCAGGCAGAATTAGTCAAACTTTATGCAGGAATGAGAATGTGAAGTTACAGTAAGTGTGTCTGCACATATGGGTGGCACAATTGGTTAAGAGAGTCTATAAGATCTTATTGGATGAGATTGTGTGCTGGAGCTAGTGGGATTGATATTTTCTGCCCGAGAAACGTGTGCAGGGGTGCACATGCTCCACTAGGGCAAATACCTCCAGTAACTAGTAACAGTAACACTGAACTACTTTTTTTTTTAAAGACCACTTGATTTCCTGAGCGTGCATTAGTGGCCCGTGTTTAATTCCCACCCAATGCCCAAGCCCGGATGAAATGGGAGGATTGCGTCAGGGAGGTCGCCCGGCATAAAACCTGTGCCGAGTTCAGATGGTCCGCTGTGGTGACCCCTCAGTGGGAGCAGCGGAAAGACCAACAGCATCTTGCTTTACTGAGCACTAAATAATTATTTAAAATCCTCTGTGTGCTAGATTGTAAATTTAACAGTAAAGTGAACATGACTGCAATACTCACGGTCTCCAGCAGTGGGCAGCAGAGACCACCCATTGTTGGTGGATCAGGATTCCTCCACAGTAGTGACTTCTCTCATATTGAAGAGATGCTTGGAACTTAATCGAATGAGGCACAACTTCTTGGCCCCCAATGATCCTTTGGGTCAGCGAGTCTAAAGGACAAAAAGACGGTTGAATTCACAAATGAGACCTACAGGTGATCACCATCTTCTATGTACTGGGATTTATAAAGTCCCTGTGGAACATCTAATAAGTTCTATATCTCATATCGAGCTATATAGAGCTATAGAAGAGCTTGAGCTATAGAAATATATTAGTCATGAAAGCATGTGATTGTATTACTGCTCTTTGCACATCAAAAGACTTCCAATTGTACACCAGATATATAATTGACATTTAATTAAACAGAAAAGGAAAGAGCTGTTTAAATTTCAAAGACCTACCTCGTGTCATCATAGTCAGGATGAAGATCACTTTGTGCCAGACTTGAGCCATATCGTTATCACCAGCTGTTGAACGAACCAGTCAATAATCAGAGTAATAATAAAAATCCAAATGTCATGCAAGCAGAAAGCGTGTCATTGCATGATTTATGAAGACGGCTATGCAGATATAGCACGGGTTCCCATTTGTATCTTTCATAGCTCAGTGTCAGTCTGATTTATCACTCTGTGCATTTGAAAACCAAGGCTTTTGTCGGTCGAGTGTAGTTCCATTACGGCAAGTGATGCGAAATAAAGAGTATGCGATCCATCATACTCCACATGCAGAAATTTAATGTGACTTTTTATACAGAAATTTATCACAATCATTTTTAAAGACTCACCACACACAGTCGTCTTGGGATATGTGCAGATAAGACTGCCCGAGCTTCCCATAACGCTTTTATAATAGAACCGTGTCTTTTGTGCATAGCTTTTGTTCAAAGATTGTGTCGTCTCGGAACGAACTACAGGGATTGACCTAGTACATGACAAAGCGGAGGAGTCCCTCGGTGTCCAGTGACCAATTCGGAGCTTTCTTCACTCTCACGCTGATGACCGTGGGTGTTACCAGAACACGGGAAGAGACTGGAGTACTCTCCCCGAAAGAATACATGTTTTTTTCTTTTTCTTTTTTACTTTAAAACAATTCTTGGTGGGGGGAGAGGGCGAGCGTGTTTATGGGCGTTCCAGGGACATCAGCTCGGTCCTGAGATTGGGTTACACTCTGTATGGAGTGATGCCTGTCTGCCTGGGTTTCAGCCAGGTTTTCTGATTCGTTCCCAACTATTAAAAATAAACCAGTCATTCTTTAAAAACTCTTATTTGATGTTCTGAGATGAACTGTATGCGTAGATGTATGGCAAAGGAGAGCATTTTAAAGAGCTTGTACTGTATGCCCAGTGTTCCCATAAGCGCCAGATCTACCATGAGAAACCAGGAGACGTTTGCATACCTACTGTACATCAGAATCTGTCTAAATAAATTAAAGTCTATCAGTACACAATGCACTAACAATTTTTAAGTCTAAAATCAGACCTTTTAAAAAAAAATTTTTTTTGGTGATCCCATACTGGCAGGGACTCACCTGACGCACCTGAGAACCCTCAGAATTTTAATCTTTAAATGCTTTTCTTTGCCATACATTTACCTTCTGAAACGATGCATAATCCTGGGTGACCCAGAAATCACTGGTTTTATGATATATTACTATCATTACAGCAAATTAGCCCTTTTGGCTTTGTGAGTATTATTTGTAGCTTGAGCGACTGCGCGTGTTACTCGAACCTTGTAATTAGTTGTGTATGCTCGTCCTACAACTACTCTATCATGCCATTGTTTTGAGTCTGCTGGTTTTATTACTGATCAAATAACAACGTTATCACTTTGTCACATGGAGGTGCTGGTGAAATGTACACCGATCAGCCACAACCCTAACAGCCCTGCCAGGTGAACTGAATAACATTGATTATCTATATAAATAGAAGAAAGGTTTTTGTCAGAACTCTCTCTTTCAATGATATCTTTTCATTTCATACATTGGAGGACCCGAAACCAGTCTGAGAAAAAAAAAATGTCTGTATGTGTGTCCAGCCAGATTGTGTCACAGCATCACACAAAAATGGCTGGACAGAATTTAACGGAACTTTTGCAGTACATAGATATCAGTTATAGAATGAATTTAATAATCGACTTTAAATAAGCTACCTGCTCAATGTAAACACACTTTCCACAATAGATATTCATTAGAAAATCTAAACTGAATATTTGACTGGGATTTGTTTAATATTTTCACAGCGCTGAAGTGGTCTAAGTGGATTTTAACTTATTTGAACTCATTTTAAAACATTTTGAACGATGTTTTATTAATAGAAAGCCAGGGAAATCAAACAAACAAATATATTGTGATAATAAAACAAACCAAAACACGTATAAGGACACGGAATACACAAACTAGACTCACTGACATTTACTAGGTGGAAATCAACAGATGCAAGACACATAACTCAACGAAACCAAACTATTTATAATAAAACTAATGAGCAACTTGGTTCAGGTGAGCGCCCACGTCACCTGACCGAGGTGCATAATGGGAACTGAAGTTAAACACAAAAGGAACTACAAACACAAATCTCTGGGCGCCCTCTAGGGGTTAACACTGACAGTACCCCCCCTCAAAGGGCGCAACTCCGGAGCGCCACAGGAGGTCCAGGGCATCCCCCCCCAGGGTCCAATGTCTGCCCCTCTCACCCAGAGGCTGGCTCTTATGTCCTGTGGGCCTGATGGCCTAATGCCCCCGTTGAAGCAGGGCGGCGGAGACGGAGGAAGCGCGCCGTCCTCGTTGACGTAGGGCGGCAGAGACAGAAGGCGAGCGTCGTCCTTGCTGATGCAGGGCCGCGAAGGCAGAGGCTGCTCGCTATCCTCTTTATTGCAGGGTGGCGAATGCAGTGCGGGCATAGGAAGCGGAGGCAGAGGAAGCTCGTTGTCCACTTCGTTGCCGGGTGGCGGAGGAAGAGGAAGCTCGCCATACTCTTCGTTGTCGAGCGGCGGAGGAAGAGGAAGCTTGCCATCCTTGGTGATGCCGGAGAAAGCTCGTCGTCCTGTACGGACTGGGCTTTCTGAGCGGCTTAGCCGCGTTAGCAGCACTTGGAGCGCAGCTACAGGCTCCTGCAGGTCTCGAAAGCGCCGCTCATTTCCTTCGGCGCACCGCCCGAAGCTGCTCCATCCGAGCTGGGATGCTGCTCCTTTCTGCCCGTACCGTTCGCACTCCGCTCTCATCTGACGCTCGCTGTGGGGTGCCTCTTCACCCTGGTCACCGCCGAACTTGGACCTCCCGGTCTCTGCTTTCCGGCCAGTGAGGGGACTCATGTCACCCCAAGCTGCGTCACTCTTGAACGGCGTGCGCCGTATCGCCAGCCTGCAGCCATCCCAGTTTGGCTGCTCTCTCAGCTCCTCCTGCTCTGCCATTACCCGAGCTACCCTGCCAGGTCTCCTCCTTCTCCTCTTTCCGCTACGCCGCTTGGGAATCCGCTCGCCCTTCGCGTCGTCCTCCCATCGCGGAAACATCGTTGCCCCGCCCAAAAGAATCTCCCGGGGGGGCTCCTCTGCTATGCCTCTGTAACGGTCTTGCATTCTGTCACGCTTGGAGGTTCGAGGCATAAACGCAGAGGTCCAGGTGTTTTAAAGGAACGATGTTTTATTAATAGAAAGCCAGGGAAATCAAACAAACAAATATACTGTGATAATAAAACAAACCAAAACACGTATAAGGACACGGAATACACAAACTAGACTCACTGACATTTACTAGGTGGAAATCAACAGATGCAAGACACATAACTCAATGAAACCAAACTATTTATAATAAAACTAATGAGCAACTCGGTTACCCATGACAATTTTATCCGATCTACAGTTCTTTTTCGATTTTCTCCTCTGTGATTCACTCTCTGATTACCGAACAGGGAGTGTGTCTGGCTGTTCAAAAAAGAAGTACAACTTAGTGTAAACAAGGCGTAAGATAACTCAACCTTATAAAATGTGATTTCTTTGTATTAATACTGTAAGTTAGGCAGAGAGGTCTGCTGTACAAAAAGACATGGGCTTCAACCTGAAATAATAATATCACTGTTGCCTTGAACCTTTTTTAATCTATTTCTACAAACTCTTTTCCGTCCAGGTACTCCAGCTGGTCAGTTACATACTAGTAAACTGGTGACAGGATCATTTGCAGTCCAGGCTTACCTGTGGCTGTGGGGTCCAAAGGCCAGCCTGTGTGGGATCGGATGACGCCTGATGATCCTGTCACCAGTTTACTAGTATATCATTGATAATCAATGTTACTCAATTCACCTGGCTGTTTTAAAAAAAAAAAATTTATTATTAAATGAGGTGCTACTAAAAGGTACACCAATCAGCTACAACTGTAACATCACTGCTAGGTGAACTGATTAACATTGATTATTAATTATATACCAGTAACCAGGTGACAGGATCACAGGCGCTTAAAGCTCGCTCGTGGCTCTCTGTTTCGATCCTACAGAAAGAAGCCAGTGCAGCACAAATCGCCGAAAAAAGTCAA
Organism: Clarias fuscus; assembly: GCA_030347435.1. Lineage (NCBI taxonomy): Eukaryota > Metazoa > Chordata > Actinopteri > Siluriformes > Clariidae > Clarias > Clarias fuscus. The sequence continues at coordinate 6,008,978 of CM059221.1, forward strand.
CTATGGCTACGATAGAAAGGCATCAGGACCCGCAGTGCATCACCGCTTACTGCGTATGGAGCTTAGCAAGCAAAGAGCTCGAGGCTGACACTTGAACTAAAACACAAAGCCACGGGCATCCCTTTAATTAATGATTTAATTCCCTTCACTGCCACGCCTTGATAACCCACAGGACACCCTGCGTAGATCAGTTGGTGGAACCTCACAGCAGGGTTTGTCTTACTATCAGCTCCGAATAGAACCAGAAACAGACCAGCTCCAGCCTTCTATTGCAACGGATTAAAGAAGCTCGGTAGATGAAATAACATAATGTAAAAGTGATATATTATAATGCGGATGCAAAACGTTATGATTTAAATGCTTTGCTTCTTAAACCATGCATGGATTCAATCCGATATGGTCGTATGGAGAAAAAAAAAAAGTGCTATGTCTTCCAGACAAGTTCCCATGAGAGTCTTGTTCTCAGACAGACACTGACTGTTTATTATACTGTAGCACCTCGCATGGTGTATTTCACTTCTTACAGTTCATTTTAATATTTTATCTGAACACGGCTGCGTGCTGGTGATACAGTGCTGAATTTTAAACCTTATCAGAGATTCACGCCGAGAGTATTGTCTGAAATATCTTAAAGAGCTTACAGTTATAGTCCCCTTTAATGTCGACGAATCAGACTCAAACTCCGCACACTGCGTAGGAACTTAAATGGAAAAGAATATGATTCAAAGGCTAGTGGGATTCAAATAATAAACCAGAGAGCAAAGCTGTAAGTAATAAATAACACACTTAACATAACGGACAGTATATGAAAGAAAAGGATGAATATCCGTGTCCTTGTTAAAACTTGATGCGAGTTACTCAGGTTTCTGAGATGTACATATATAAGCAAGTGATGATCCTATGAAAGTCTAAATATCTAAAAACAAAAAAGGTTTGGCTTTTAAACAAGTTTTAGTTCTTTAGGCTAATAATCAAATAAATGTTAAAAAAGAAGATTACAGTACAGTCTTGACCTACCGCCAAGCCATTTCCTGGGAGGCCAGCGTTTCAGACATAAACGCTTTTTTTTTTTTTTTTTCTGCACCACTTGCACATTACCATGACCTTGCTCCATGATTAAAAGAATTCCTGTGCAGTCTGCTCATTGCTGAGAAATCTTTTTACCGTGATGGTGGCCAAGCGCTAGTGAAACCCTGGGATAAGTGCATTAGTGTAGCAGGGGGGTTATATAGAGAGCGATAAAGGGAATCTTTAAAATAGTAACTGTAACTGTGTTTTGTTATTCTGTATAATCAAAAGTCCCGGTTTGATCTGAACACGTACACACGTGTACAGTATATCAGTAAATACTGTAATATTTAATCAAATTGCACTGTATTAATATTAATATTATCATGACTCATGTTCACATCCGTAGCACAGTGATGTACAGTACATGCAGCACAGGGCAGAGAGGTTTGTACCGGGTAGCAGTTGCACGTTTTCAAAGAACCTTGCGTCACATTCCAGGATTGCAGCAGATATTTAACGTCGCCCCGAGCTAAAATGTGGAAAGTGGGTCAGTGAAGACGTGTTATATTGAACACGAATCTTTAATCTGTGTATGGTCTGTAGGAGCCCAGGAGCAGAGCGGCGGGTCTGCTGTAAAAACGCCGTGGTCAGCACCCAGGGGAATGATGCATGCAATCGAGATGGAGGGAGAGAAAGAGATATTGTAGTTGTAATGACAAAAAAAAAAAAAAGAAATGAAATGAATGAAGCCTCATGTGTCAGGCTCCGAGGGTGCATCTTAGTGACACCCTGTGTGGAGGAGGTGTCCAGGCGACGCAAGAGGGATGAAAGAGAGTGTCTGAGCTGAACACTGACAGAGTTTATGCTTTGCTTCTGTTGAAACAAGAGGTGACGGGGGATCTGTTTCAGATTCAAGGGGTGTAACCATGTACAATTCTCACTACTGTATTTAACCATTTATACCCTCTCATAGCGTGAAAATCGAATCCCAATCGAATCTCAGCGGTTGATTTCCTCGTAAAAAATGGCTGTGTTCAATTTACAGCACAACGTGATGCGATGCAAATTAGGCTTCATCCCAGGCAGAATGAGCGGAAAGCACAAAGCCAAAGGTCACAGGTGAGGTTAAGAAAGATACGTTTCAATTATATATTGTTTCGTGCCCTCGGCCTTCCCGGTGTCCATGGAAACAGAAATCGGAACTGGGAAACCTGAGAGCGCTGAAAGAATCCTTCCTTCACAGAGCAATCACAGTATGAGGTGGAAAGGTTCCTCTCAGTTCAGCCTGGCACCTGTGGATCCCCTCTCTCTCTCTCTCTCTCTCTCTCCCTTTCTCTCTCTCTCTCTCTCTCTCTCCCTCTATCTCTCTCTTCCTGTCTCCACTTGCAACATGAATCTGCTGCTCACCTTTTTGCTTTGCATCCTGCTCGAAGTTCTCGCCATCACCTGTAAGTAGAGAAGCTGTGCAAATTCTTGAAGATACTTACTTTTTGATGAAAGTGTTGTGTAAATAGGGATCTTTTAAATCGTGTTTTATAAAGTACTAGGACTCGTTTACTTCTAAAATGAAAGATGTTCCAGTTTCAGGTCCGAACACAACTGTAAATAAAGATTTTTTTTTTTTTTTTTTTTTAACAATTGTTGACCTTTTCACTTCTGCACAGGTTTAGGGTCTTAATATAATGTATGTTTCAAAATCATATAACTTTTATGTCACAAAATGTGTTATCATGATGAAAATGTAGTTATCTGCCATTTTTAATCATTGATAATTTTTTTTATGCCAAATTATAAATGAAGCTACAAAATAATAATAATAATAATAATAATAATAATTCAGGCCCATCTATTTTGTACATATTGTGTCTAATATCTGGCTGTTACTGTATTTTTATGTAAATTAAATTATGTAAATTTAATCTCACACACACACACACACACACACACACACACACACACACACACACAAAAATCTAAGCATTAAAAAAAAAAAAAAAAAAAACTGAAATGCATTTGCCCAAAGCAACTTTTTTTGAATATATAATACTGTATAATTTATGGAAATGAAATCAGCTGGTAATCATTAAGCAGACATGAATTTTACAGAAAAGTGGATCCCGAGATAATGCTTTCATTATAATATGGAAATGTCATTCCTTTACACAGCCAGATGGTGAATGATTTCTTTACCTTTTTAAAAAGCTGTTAACTGAATCCTTTGTAAGTCATGAAGCCAAAGCAGACATACAAATAAAGAGTGAAGAACCCATTGCCAAATTCCGAGCACATTTGGGGATATTTCTATTCTGTTCCAGCTTTTTGGCTTTAAACCTGGTTCCAGAGGTGGACCTGCTTGGCAGTCTATATGTGGTGCCATTATTTATGAGCTGAAACTTGAAGTTGAGTTTCAGCTGATGGTGGGGATAAGGATACAGATAAGCACATTTTCACGATAAAGTAATATAGCCTTAGGAATGAAAATAAAAACAGAAAAAGGACACATCTATCTACTGACCATCAGTGATTAACTGGCTGGTGTTTAAGTCGATAATAAAACCTGATGAGGTGGGGGGGGGGGGGGGGGGGGGGGGGGTTTGGAAATAATTTCCTGATAAAAGCACATCCCAAAGTGTTTTATTGTTTTTACACCACAGATATTTACCAGCAATATAGTAAAACAATGTATGATGGGCGATCAATGTATCAATGTATGTATAGGACATGTGATTACATTTCTGAATGAGGGCATACAACTCGTTGACATTTACAGAAGACCTCAGTCACGGCGCGCTGATGAGACTCTTAGCCCCAGTAAAACACTGGAATGGTGCAAACATTTTAAAGAAGTCTGTACAAAGTCTGTATGTCTGACACTGCAGTCATTCCGGTGAACATTCAGCGAGGGGAACTTTCTTTGGAAAAAATGACCGAATACTGGTTCGGTCACCAAAGGTGTCCTGTTTTTGCAAGACAATACGTGACCTCAACACCACTTGTACAGTCCTGACCTCGCTTCAAACCCGTCCCATGAACATTCAGCGAGTAGAACGCCTAATCTTTTAAAATCGACAAATAACTTATAGACGCGTCCGTCTGTGGGAACTGTACACACCATCATTCAATTACACATTACAGGAACTCGGCCGGGAGTTATTGCCACATCGCCCATACAGTCCTGACCATTTCCACATGTTTGGGCCATTAAAGGAGTTCCTGGGAGGCCAGCGTTTTCGACATGAAGCAGGTCTTGATGGTATCTAAGCACTAATGAAACACTGGGGTTGTGTGTAACTGCAGCAGGGGATTATATAAAGATTATATGGGGTTCAGTTTGACTTATTTAGTTAGATTTTACGTCATGGGATGTCATCTAGGCAAGTTAGCTCCTGTTATCAACCAGCAACCCATCTTGTTTTCCAACTGCTGATGTTAATGGCAAAAATCTACAAACTGGAGGTCTGGTGTACTCGTGCATAAAAGTTAAATGCTGACTTTACAAAACCCTTACAAAAAGTTTCACCAAATGAAAACCGTTACTATGGAAACGATAACATGATTAAATCGAGTGTATTACTACAGTAAGAACCGGATTTGACGTAAAAGCACCGCGATCAGAACTTTGTATCGAGAATAGAATTCGAACATATAAATGATAAATAAATTAATGGATTAATGGATACATAAATAATAAATAAATAAATAAAGTATGAAGGTACAATCATTTTCAGACGACTTCAATCCTCAGGTTGTATTATTCCGAAAGGGCAGTTCACTTTCTTTCAGAAATAACCTTTGACGAAAGAAAAGGAGGACGAGATCCTCTGCGGTTTCACTCTCGTGAGATTGCAGGACATGGATGTTCGAGTGTGTACTGACTTTCAATCCAGTGTGTGTACCTTGCATACAGCCATCGGGCCATTGGTAGGAAATCAATACATTCCAGGCCAAGGCAGCAACAGATCCTGAAGTACGGTAGCACTTTATACGATGTAGTCTACAACTATCAAAGCATCACTGGGAAGAGAATCAGATCATAGACTCGTAATACTGGCAGGTATGGTGAAGTGGAGGATCGAGTTACCATGTGACCAAATTAGTACTGAGAACCTGAAACTGTGGGTCCTGTTACGCCGCTCCTTCCTTTTATGCTTGCTTAGGCTGAGATGTAGATAGCTATAGTTGAGTTAACTCTAGAGACAGCGACGTGACGATGTACTGCATGTAACTCATCATCATATCAAAGAGTTGAATGATTTACACAAGTTTCAGTTTGTCTAATGCATTGACTACATTCATGAACATGTCATTAAACTGTCAATAAGACTTTATGCACTTTTTATTTTTGCTTTGCTCTCATAAGTGTTTTCTGTTATAAAGTCCCAGTTTGACTAAAACACCACTCATACTGAACACCACTTATACGGTATATATACATATATACACACAGTGGAACCTCAGATTGCGAGTAATGCGGTTTGCGAGTGTTCCGAGATTTTTAATAAATTTTGACTTGAAAAACGAGCAAGTCTTGGTTTACGAGTGCCGAGTATCATGTATCACGCATGCGTTTCTTGTTTTGACACCGAGCGTCACGTGATGACAACTGAGCCAATGATTTTTCTCTCTCTTGCGCTGCGGGTAATCGTTTCCCCCATTGGGTCTTAGTGCTCGTCTCTCACTGGTATAATCAATATCTCCCTCTCTGTTTCAGCGTGCCTCCTATGTGTGTGCGCGCATAATTTGACACCGACACCGACACACACACACACACACACACACTCTCTCGCCTAATTTGAGTTTTCATTATTTCTTATGGCACAATTCAATTTGGTTTACGAGTGTTTTGGAATAAAAATGCAGAAATGAGTGGAGCAAGGTCATGAAAAAAAACTGAATTCCTTTGGTGATCAAACCAGGCTGTATGTTTTTTTTTTAAATTTATTTATTGGAAAGGGACAGTAAAAGAGTTCCTGAGAGGCCAGTGTTTCATATGTGAAGCATCATGGCTCTGGCGTACTGAGAAAACGTTCTACCTCGATGGTATCCAGACACTAGTGAAACACTGGGATAAATGCATTAGTGTAGTACGGGATTATATAGAGAAGGAAATGGAGGTTTTACTCTTATAACTGTGTTCTGTTAGCACTGTCGCTTTGTGCCTCCAGGTTCTGGGTTCGATTCACTCCTCGGGTCTCCGGTTTCCTCCCACCGTCCAAAGACATGATTAGGCTAATTGGCGTTCTCAAATTTTTCATAGTGTGTGAATGAGTGCGTGCCATGGATTGGCACCCCGTTCCAGGGTGTCCCTCACCTTGTGCCTTAAGTCTCCTAGGATAAACTTCAGGCCAGTTGAAACCCTGTTTACAGGATAAAACGGTATAGAGTTACAGTTACAGTATAAGTGAGAGTGTGTTCTTTCATTTAGAGTAATCCAAAGTCCCGATTTGACTTGAACTAATGTACTTCTATACTAATAAATACTTTAATATTTAACCAAATTTATTCCCTCATCCAAATCAATATTAATAAACTCTAAATCTATGGTTCAGTATACTATTCGCCGTTATGTTGTTTCTCAGGTCAGGAGATGATGCAGGGACGTATAATAGGCGGCTATGCCCCCCCGCCCTACTCCATCAAATACATGGTGTCTATCCAGACCATCGTAGGACAGCACTTCTGCGGCGGCACGTTGATAAACAAGTACTGGGTGCTCACGGCAGCACACTGCAATGTAGGGTAAGCTTTCTAAGCAGGTCTCATTCAGGTGTGTGTATACAGGATAATGTGGCACTGGAACTGTTCCAACTGCAGATGAATATTTCCCATAGCGCCCGTATTGAGGTAATCAATCCATCTCAGTGATATTAAACTCTCAAGGTTTGTGCGATGAATTATAACATAAAAGAATTATGTTATGGAAATGAACTATAATTCTAGAAATGTTCCAGCACAAAACATTACATGAATGTTAAATGAGGGTGGCAATAAAAAAAAAACGAAATAACTGCTTAAGAAACAAAGTTAATCAAGCAAATAGTAATAAACTGTAATTAAACAGCATGCTGCACTAATGATATTGGAACATAGTGCTCATGTTTGTTGACTCTGACCCCTGGATATATATTGTGCAATAATCTGGATAATAAAATGTAATAAATGCATTCAATCTCAAAGCAAAAAAAAAACAGAGTGCAGCCGAGAGCAAGGCACTATACTTTCATTTCAAAGCATTGCGACCCTGATTTACCATGCAATATTCGGTTTTATATATTTATAATGCTGAAGAAAATATGATCGATATAATAACACTGAATAGTTCGACGCAATGTGTAGGAAATGCTAATCAAATTCCGTATTTCACTATAACGCAACATTCTCGTTGTGTCCTTTTCTGGGGGAATTTGATCGGTTTCATGTGTTGCATCTAGTGCTGCGAACATGAGGATCGTGACTGGAGATTATTCTGTAAGTGTGTACGAAGGGACAGAACAGTACCGCTCGCCACAGGTCCTAGTACCTCACCCACAGTACAACAAAACCACAGATGATGCAGACATCATGCTCATTAAGGTAAGTGACTACACAATGGCATTTTGGACACACTTGCTTATTTGTTCACCATTTTGTTTGTGTTTTGGAGAGATTTACATCTCAGTTATGGAAGGTGTTTGAATTCATTTTCTATACATCATACGAGGTGGTATCAAAACGTTTTGAGACTAGTTTTGAACCACGCCAGCAGATGGCAGCACAAGGCTGCACGCACAGGCAAAGGGAGCACCGACCTTCATAAGTCAGTGTGCCAAAAGACATCGTCCTGTGGACATCAGGAGCTGTGCGACTGGTGCTGTTCTATCTACTGTATGTACGGTTGCTAATATCAAGTTATAATAAAGTTACAGCAAGTTATAACAACTGCCACAGAGAGGTGTTTTGAGTGGCATGTGTGCTTCAAGAGGGGAAGAACATGACTGGAAGACAAGGTGAGATCAGGAAGACCTTTAACGAGCTCAACCCCCCGAAAATGTAAAAAATCAGCAACTTCCACACAGTCCACAACATTGCTGCCAATATCGGTGTGTCATACGGAACTGTCCAGGCAATCCTCATGTGTGATTTAAAGTACTACTAAGTTCGTCCCCAGGCTGCTGGATGACCTGCCCTTCATATCGAGGATCATTACTGGTGATGAAACTTATGTGAACGGATACGACGGACAAAGAAACAGTCTTCATAGTGGAAGAGCTCGCCATCTCCACGACAGAAAAAGACGAGAATCAAGAATTCACCCACAGAGGCCAGACCGCCAATAACGAATTGTACTGTAGGCTTTAAAGCGTCTCAGGTCTATGGTGTGAAAATCTTGAAACCTTTTGATACCATCTCGTATCAGCTCTTACTGTAATTCAAATCATAGAATCACTTGTTTAAAGACAGTGTTGTTTTGGTTATAACAGGACCTCTATGGTGGATACTCCATACAAAGAGACTTAACCGTGTGTGTAATAGGGGACATTAACATTTTTGAAGCCGACTTACAAATGCGGGTGAATTATAAATGTCAAAGATAAAACATCACGTTGATCCATTAGGCTTTCTGCCACAGGAAAGACCCGAGACTGTAGCATTTTGCACTGTAACAAGCAGTGGCTCCTGAACTTCAAGGAAAAAAGTGTGTGAATACAAAGTACTAACATTGCAGATTTTTCAGAACATTAAATGTAACTGTAAACGGAGACCAATTATTAGATGTTAGCATTAGAATATTTGATTGGCATTAGAGGAAAATAATCTTTCAATACTATAATTAAAGGTTCAAACCAAGCACCTGGCCTGGGTGTGTTTTTGCCATGTTCTACATGGATTTGTTTTGGCTGGGTTTTCTTCGGGTCGCTTGGTTTTCTCTTACGGTCCAAAGTCATGGGTTGCACGCTGATTGATGTTTACAAATTGTTGGCACCCCATCCAGGATGTCTATAACGTAGGCTCTTACATAGGATAAGCACCAACTAACACAAGTAAAAACTGGAGCTATGCAGAAATTTCTGATGAATGAAAATGGTTTATATTTACAAAGTCTAAGCACAGTATGGTGATGAGACTCTTAGCTACAGTAAAACATTCGAATGGTGCAAACATTTTAAAGAAAACTGTACGAGGTGTATCAGGGCCCCTGCATTTTTTCCGTTGAACACTCAGTGAGTGATACACTCAGGAAAAAAACGGCCTGTTTGATCAACAAAGATGTTCTGTCTTTGTTGGACGATGCACATTCTCATATTGCCTGCCGCACCACCGTGATATTGCTTCAAGCCATTTCCATATGTTTGGACCATTAAAGGAGTTCCTGGGAGGCCAGCATTACAGAAGCAAAGGAGGTAGTCCAACATGGGTCCGGTGTACCAAGAAAACATTCTGCCTTCACTGTATCCAAGCACTAGTGATAAGGATAAGTACATTAGTTTAGCATAGGAAGGTAGTTTTTAATCTCATATTGGTGTTCTGTTATACTGCCCAATCAGTAGTCCTGGTTTGGGTTAAACGCCCCTTAAAATATTATTGATGGACTAAAGCTGTGTATTTTTTTTTTTAAACACACATCTTTTATTCACTCTGAAACTGGTAGCAAGTCTGTCACGGGTTCTGTTTGCGGGACGAAGGAAAGGCATAGTAGCAGAGGTGATGGCAGTTAAAGTCTTTTAATGAACAGAAAACAGGGAACAAAAGGAACAGAACATGAACTAAAACCAGGGATAAACTAAACATGGAGCTACACAGACTAGGGGTTACAAACAGACTGAGAGACAGACAGGCTAGGAGACAGACAAAGGCTAGGAGAACACAGAGCCAGGAGAACACGGAGAACACGGAGCCAGGAGAACACGAAGCCAGGAGAACACACAGAACTAGGAGAACACACACAACTAGGAGAACACACAGAACCAAGGAGAACATAGAGCCAAGGAGAACGCAGAGCTAGGAAAACACAGAACTGGAAGAACACAGAGAACTGGAAGAACACAGAGAACTGGGAGAACACAGAGCTGAACAACAAACCAAAACAAACAGTAACCCTAAACGAACAGATGCAAGACAAGACTTAACTGAACTCAGGAACATTTATAACAAAACTAATGAGCAACCACGGTTCAGGTGAGCGCCACATCACCTGACCGAGGTGCATTCTGGGGAATCGAGTCCAACATAAACTCTCGATGCAGGACGGCGGAGGCAGCTCGCTGTCCTCCTCGATGCAGGACGGCGGAGGCAGCTCGCTGTCCTCCTCGATGCAGGACGGCGGAGGCAGCTCGCTGTCCTCCTCGATGCAGGATGGCAGAGGAGTTGGCTCATGCCTTTCGGGGAACACTGGAGGGTCTGGGCCTCCACTGAGGCTGGCTGGAGGGTCTGGGCCTCCACTGAGGCTGGCTGGAGTGTCTGGGCCTCCACTGAGGCTGGCTGGAGGGTCTGGGCCTCCACTGAGGCTGGCTGGAGACTGGGTGCTGGCCTTGACATCAGCTGCCTCTTTGTTGACCTTGGCCAGCTGTTCCTGCACCAATGCCCCCAGCTCCAGCAGGGTTTGCATTTGACCCCGATCTCCTGTCAAGCGACAAATGTTTATCTGCTGGATCAGCACCCCGGCTAGTTGGTGAAGCTCCAGCCTCCGCTGTTGAAGCTCCACGTGATCCACCCTCTGAACACAAGCGGCAGTCTCGGCAGTCGCTCCGGTGCGCCATAAAATTGTTCCGCCAGATGGCAAGCCGACTCCCCAAAAAGGTCGCTTGCCCCGGCGTCACAGTCACAGCACCCCCCCCCCCCCCTTTGGCGCCCTCTAGTGGTATCCCCTGACAAAGTCTAACTACTGGAATATTTATCTAGCACATACTGAGTTCTTAGAACCACTGAGGCAACCAGAAGGTGAATTTTGAGTATGTTGTAAGTTTATAGATTTCCAAAAGAAAACTGCATTGCAGTAATACAAGCATGAAGATATAAAAGCATGAGGCAGGGTTTCAGCATCAAGTCAGACAATGTTGTTGTTGACTTCAGAAAGTGAAGCGTTAAGGTAAGTGACCTGATGTGGGGTCGAATATTATTGTGTTACAGTAAGTGAAACCTGAACCTGCTCAGGTCACCGACTTAAATCTTGGACTGAGGCACGGCATGGGTTTCATTGTCTGTCACTGATCCTTATCTTTCTGGTAAAGTGTTTATCTGGCATGACAGGGCAGCCTTAAATCGAAAGTCTGCAAGTGGTTCATTTTATTACATTGTTAGATGAAAAAAAAAAACAAATGAAAACAGTATACTGGGTTTTACAATGCTCAGGGGAGTTTGAACAGCTTGCCCACCAATAACTTTGATAAACTACAGCAAAGTGCAGTGTAACCTTATTGGTCATTCAATATTACATTTTTATGTAACCTGTATACACTTCTTCTGATAAAATATAAAATCTTTTTAATTATTTTATAGACATTACATATGCGCATAAACAGAGCATTAAAAAACTTTAAAAAAAGCATATTACTTAGATGTAATTATATATTTGTTTTATAAGATAAAACAAAACAATTTCCTAAGTTGTTCGTGGTAGACAATTAAGATTAGCTAGAACATTTTTGTCTTAGCATGTGTCCTTGTACTGGACGTTAAAGTGTCATTTGCATCAATTGCGTTATTGAATTTTTTAAATGGAAATTAAGTTCACAGTCCAAGTTTCCTATAGTAGCATGTTCTGTTGTAACAAAGGAAAAAGGGGACAATATGATGCTAGAAACTGGATCCACATCTAGTAGCTAATTTACACTTTTAAACAATCTATTTAAGTTTAAATTTCTCCCTAATTTAGTCGTGTCCAATTCCTCCCCATCACTAGGGGCTCCCATATTAAGGCTACTACTACAATTCAGTCAGGAGGGCCGAAGACCATCACATGTTTCCTCCGAACCATGTGATGCCAGCCGACCGCATCTTTTCAAACTGCTCGTTCACGCACCGTTATTGGCGGTGTAACACACTCTGAAGCGCTCCCGCTTGCGTGAGCTCACAGACGCCTCTGATTGGCTGTAGAGCCGTGATTAATGTGGGAGCACTAAGTACCTCTCATCCCTCCCCTCTGAGAGAGCTCGGCCAATCAGCTCTCTCTAGACCTCCGGCTGCGAGGGGTTACAGCATCACCCGGGAATCGAACTCGCGATCTCCGGATGATTGGACGAGATGATAGTACTTTACCACTGCGGCACTCGGAGGCCCAATCTATTTAAGTTTTATTGACTCTCACCAAAGTTACTAAAAGTAAAAGTATTCCAGAGTCCTCTCCATTATTCCATAGAGTTCTATAGCAGAGACATTGGACCGACAAACTTGGATAGTGTTTCTCAGTTGTTCTTTAAATGATTTTAACTTAACACCAAGAATCGGGAAAGATTGCAGGAAAAATTTTACAAAATGCCCAAATTTCCTGCAGTCTCAATATGCCTTCTCCAAATCCATAAACACATGTAGACTTGATTAGCATACTTGAAAATCCCCTCACAAAGCTGCATAAGACTAACGAAGTGGTGTGCTGTTCATCTCCTTAGCAGTTCCTCGTAAATCAAAGGTCCAACTGGTGGACAGTTTTTCCTCTGGTGCATTTTCCTTATAATAAGAACATGGTACCTGCTTTAATCAAATAGGGAACACCTTCCAGGTTTGTCATTCTCTGCCATAGATCTCATACCACTGTCCATCTGAGCCACACATTTGAAAAGACAAGCACTGATGGACAAAGTTGGAGATTGCCAATAAGTTTGTTCATGTATGTCAAAAATTTGCCTGATCACCAAAACACACCCAACTACACTGACCAGCCATCACCTGAACACCACAAGACATTAACATGTTAACATTAAATAAACTGGTGACAGGGTCATGGGTACCCAAGGTTCACCCATGTCCGCGGAAAAAGCCCATTCAGTCCGGTCTGAAAGAAAAGCCAATGAAACACCAATCACCAAACAAGTCAGTGCTCTCCACGATAGAAAAGCACCAGAACACCCAGTGCACCACAGCCCACCTTGCACAGGGCCCAGCAGGCAAAGAGCTCAAGGCTACTGAACTGTTGTCCAAATTGCCCAGACTATCAGATTGCTTGATCCAATCTGACCAAACACACATGGAATAAACTGGACAAGCATATCTGATCCATGGAGGCCCCACCTTGCAACCCACAGCATCCAAAGGATCTGCTGCAAACATCCTGGTACAAGAACCCAAAGCACAACCCCAGAGAAGCCAGAGCTGCCCAGGTGGCCACACAATTTTGTGGATAATGTTTTTGTGTTGTAATGTTGTAATGACTGGTCAATTTATACATGGCCGGCATTTAACCTCTTGTCAAGTCTTAGTTGTTAATCAAAAGTAAGAAGCAGTAAACCCTTAGCCCTGCCAGATCTAATAAGTTGGGATCTAATAAGATCTAATACTTTAGGGCACCCATAGGCAAAGCAGATGTAAATCTGGTACTCATTGTATTCTTCTACACCTCACTTGCATGTTCCTTGGACTAATTTGTTTTAAACCTGAAATTGGTGGAACAACCACCAAGACAAAGTTTTCTCTTGAGTCATGGATTGGGTGCCAAAAAAGGATTGGCTCTGTCAAGGGTCGGTAAGGGTAGTCACTGATTTCCAAAGTGAGGATTGTAAACATTTACATTTTCATTTCCATAAAAAATTTTTTTTTTTCTATTTCATATTTAATTTCTTTATTTGAATAACTATATAAGCATTTCAGGGCATATCATACTGTGTATGGCTGTGTATGTGACACATTAAATTTTAATTTTAATTTGATTGTAAGTATAACTTTCTGATCAGATACCAAAAGCCATAGACCCCTCATCACACAGGAAATTGTCTTGACCACTATAAAGAATCCCTTAGTTGGCTTTTCTTGGCTTTTACGTCTGTAAAGAAATGGAAAATACCAAGACAGTAAATTCCGTGAGGTCCACCAACTGACTTCCTGGTCCACACAGGCTTGGTGTCCTCTGCGGTAGACTGAAGGGGTGTGATACACTGTAGTTCTTTTGTACTGTGTCCTGAATTCAAGACAGTCTCAATTCGATTACTACCAACATCCACATACAGTAACTCAGCCGATAGTGCCTTTATGTGCTGTACAAAGAGTTTGTCCACAGCATTCGAAGACAAAGTTTTAGTTGTTTATGTTGCTAAAAGCTCCCTCACTTCACATTTTGGTGTTCTTAGTTTTAATGTCACTTATATAAGTTAATAACAGAAAATTGAAAGGTGACCCCAGATAAGAAGACTGCTCCATTAGTGAAGACTGAAAACAATGTTGTTCCCCCTAATGGTATTTGGCATTTTAGACTGGCTGCTCTTTTGAACGGTGTGAAAAAAAGATACAACGTACTGTGATATTTGAAAGGCGGTGGATGTTTTTTTATTCAATTTGGCCCCATTTGAAGGCTGCATTATGAAAGGTATCATAAGCAATGGTGCCTTTTTAACCTCAACTTTTGCAACTTTTCACGCATACCACTTCTGTCTCCAATCCAGATGCAGACTCCAGTGATTGTTAATAACTTTGTGTCTCCTGCACCACTACCTCGACAAGAAGACACCATAGCAGAGGGTCATTTGTGTCGTGTATCTGGTTGGGGATTCACTAGCCCCACGGGGGGAATCCCTACAACTCTTCACACTGCCATAGTGCCCATTGTCTCCAGCGCCCGGTGCAACAGCTCAGACTCCTACAACGGCAACATCACAGAAAACATGATCTGTGCTGGCTATGCTGAAGGAGGAACCGATGCTTGTAGTGTATGCTAGATTTGTGTCATTGTTTCTAATTATGGATTTCAAAATATTAGGATTAGTGCTACTGTACAAAATACAGTGTGTAGTCATTGCAGCTCATTGTCTAGTAAATAATTATAGCTCCATTTATCTCTTTGCAGGGCGACTCTGGCGGCCCGCTGGTGTGCGAAGGACGTGTCTATGGGATTGTGTCTTGGGGCAACAGTTGTGCAGATCCTCAGTATCCTGGAGTTTACGTTGCCGTGTCAAAGTTTCGCAAATGGATAGACAACACTGTATTTGGCTTTTACGGGAAATGTGGCAAGAACTAGACTGTGGTACGCCAATGCACTCTCAACGATTAACTTGAAAGAGATCAACATGCCAAATTCCATGTTGTTAGAAAATATATTCTTCTTGTGTTATTAGGTTAATGATAGTAAATATAATAAACACTATAATGATTTATACCACCTGCTGAATTCTCCATTTGAATTGGAAGGAGTCTCTAGTGTCAGAGCAGTCATTGTAACTGCCAGGAGTAAAGCTTTTGCTTTAAATGTTCAAAAAACTGAAAACTGGCCTCCGAGTGGCGCAGTGGTTAAAGCGCTCGCCCTATCATCCGGAGATCGCTAGTTCGAATCCCGGGTGGTGCTGTAACCTCTCGCAGCCGGAGGTCTAGAGAGAGCTGATTGGCCGAGCTCTCTCAGAGGGGAGGGATGAGAGGTACTTAGTGCTCCCACATTAATCACGGCTCTACAGCCAGTCAGGGGCGTCTGTGAGCTCGCGCAACGGAGGGAGCGGATAGCGCTGTCCTCCGAGTGTGTTACGCCGCCCCCAACGGTGCGCGAGCGAGCAGTTCGAAAAGATGCGGTCGGCTGGCGTCACGTGGTTCGGAGGAAACACGTGATAATCTTCGGCCCTCCCGGCTGAGTGGTAGTAGTAGCCTTAATGTGGGAGCCCCCTAGTGACGGGGAGGAATTGGACACGACTAAATTAGGGAGAAAATCGGGGAAAAAAAAAAAAAAAAAAAACAACTGAAAACTCTTTAGTATGGAAGTTTGAAGGTTTCTTAGTGAGCTGGGTTTTTCCTAGTAATGATTTGATGAAAGAAAAAGTCGAAGCTAGGGATTACTGAGTGGTTTCTATAAATGCTGTACGTTATAACAGGATCTGCCTTGTTTCAGGTTCTCGGCAAATGTAATTATCAAGAGATTCAAGTTTTATCAATCTCTTGATCAAGTCATTCCACAATTAAAACGAAAAGATATTTTCTTTTAATTTCTTAATTAAAAAGGGCCCTGGTTATTTTGTTCCCTACCTCATAAACTAGCTGAAGATACATAGCTTAAAACATAGCTTTTGTAAATTATACAAAATTCTAATTCCTCATTTTTACTTGGCTATGTTTTTTTTTTTTACCTGACTGAGCTGGGTAAACTTTTGTATGTGTTCTTTAGTAGGTGCCATATTGTGTAGAGCAAATATCACATTAATTGATCCACTATATTCCTACCAAAGAACTGATTGTAATATATCTAATAAATATGACCTTATTTTTCTTATTTTTCGACACATTTTAAAGGGATTGTTAAGTCTGCCTTGCATCAAATTTGCATTGCAAAAAAAGTTTTCCTGCTCTGCACACTGACTGTGAAGTTTGTTACCCGGAAGTTGAGTACGATCAAATTGGATCCAAATTCCACAATCCTTGCTCTGCGGGGAAAAAAGCATTCCAATGGTCTTTTCTTTCCACAGAACTAGCCATACCGCTACGTTCGGTAACCATATAGCTACTTTTGGTTTAGGTGAAAGAAATAAGTTAAATTTGTACAAAACATAAGGTAACTGAGCTGAACCTGGTTCAGGTCAGTGGGACTGCAGAAGCTTCATATGAGCCTCAGCTAAACTTTGAGTGAGGGTTGTGGAATTGGGCTCTGATTACTTAAACTGTAATCGCGTTCCGGGTGACAAACTTCACGGAGTGGCAAAACTTATAATCACTGTAATCTCCTGTAATGTACTCATATGTAGCTCCATACAGACTTGATAAAACCCAAACCATCCCTTCAAGTTCTTTGTTATCTTAAATTTGCTGAAAAACATATTTGTGATTCTTGTTGACATCAGACAGACTTAGCCATTAGCCATATTGTGCCTATAATGATTGCATTTCTAAAATGAACTAAATTAGCAAAAGATTAGTTGCCTCGTTTAATTCCACCAGATTATGCATTAAAACAGCACTCAGCATTAAGGAAATTTAGCCAACATCCCTTTTTTTTTTTTTTTTTTTTTACTTTTGGGTTTGCATTTCATAAATTGGTGGTGGATTACTGTCAAAATGACCAGTTTACTAGTCATGCCATTAAAGGCCTGCTTACTATTACCAAATGTTATCTGATAACTAAAATGCACCTTGTTGAAGTCTCAGAGCAGTGAGGGGAAATGCACATCAGAAAGTAATAAAATGTTTGTGTTCTGGAGTGTAATAAATTGTTGATTGTACTTTTTGTTATTTAATTTTTCATTTGTATGAAATAAATGAAAATATGTTTAAAAATGCTTATGTACCATCTACTTAGATACTGCATGATGGAAAAAAGAAATTCATAGCAAAAACAAAGCTTAAGACTCCAAAACGCCATGTTGATGTAAAAACACTGTACGTACGTGTGTGATTTTAAAAGGAGTTTTTGAGAGAAGGTAAAAAACAAAACAAAACAATCAACATTAATTTAATTGTATGACTGGATTTTATCGTGGGTTAGAAGTAGAAACTGACTCTTTGTACTTTAATGAAAAGAAAATGCATTATAAAGCTTTTTTTCTGCAGGAAAGATTCATTTCTTCTTAAAAATTTAAAACTGTTTTTTTTAAAACTTCATCTTTAATCACATAGCCAGTCAAATAAGAGAAACATGCTAACACTTTAAATACTGAAAACAAATAAATATATCGTCAAGTACATAAAATATCAAAGAATTGGACAAAACATAATTTCACTCTCAACCAACAGTGGTAGCAAGAGAATAATAGCTGACAAAAATATATAACATTCAAAACCCCAAGAGTTTGTGATTGGCCAAATAAAAAAAATTAATAAATAAATTAGCACTTTTTTATACCACCAAGCTGTGTTTAACGCTACAGTCTCTTCTGAGAAGTGCTCATCCTGTCTCAATAACTAAATGTCTGGATGATGGCTTCCAGCTACAACATTAGCTTCCTGTCATGCTCAAGTACAAGACGGGAGAAAAAAAATCGCTCACCCATTGAAGTTGGAAGTGATACGTTTTCTTGCCTTAAGCTTGAGTTTGAACCTGCTGAGACTTGTGGTGTGAAGTTTTTCTTTTCTTTCTTTTCTTTTCTTTTTTTCTTTTTTTGTAAATGAGTTTTCAGTTGGAAATAAATGTGCTTAAATTATAGCTGGGGCTTTTGCTCTGTTCGTTAAATATGTTAGCTAGTGATATAAATGGCACCTAATTATGCAATTATTATTATTATTGCTTTTTATTAATATTTCTAGACATTTACTTAAAAAAAAATATTTACATGGGTTCCCAAGGAAGAGTGTATCCAAAGATAAGATTATGGAAATGTAAATTTTCTGTTACATTTTTTGTTAATAAATTGCTTGAACCTGCCTGTCAAATTTTTAAAAAGGACAGTCCAGTTTCCTGTGTTCTAATTGGCTGGAAACATATAGCGCCTTTAATGGGAAATTTTCCAGTTCCATGCATCATTTACCAAAATCTTTAAATCTTCAATGTGTCATTAATAATTTGCCAAAATGCTAAATCAAAATCTGTTCTTGCACACATCTCTGCTAAAATTATAATTCTGTTGTTCATTCATAATGGATTTTCTTTATTTAAAACCTTTAATAATTTTCCTATTCTTGTTCGATGAGAGCGCACCAATTTAACAATTTATTGAACAATTTTGTAATGTAATCTGCTCACAGAAACACAGAAAAGAGTGTTTCGTCATTTAAACACACTTGGGCATTAAGATTACTGTATCACCATGACATGGACGTAAAATGTTCTGACTATCGCCTTACTCAACCAGGGACTTGAAAGGTGTGTCCACGTCGCAGTTGTGGCTTCACAGCTGCACTTTAATGGAATCAATCTTATTGTTATTGTGCAACAAGAACACATATCATAATACATACACCGATATCCCCAACAGTATAGTGCTTTAGAATGGGGTGGATAAGATGTGGTGAAATGATTCAGTACTGAAAAAAAAAAAAAAATTGTTTGGATCAACGTTTCTCAGGAGAGTGTGTTAAAAGACAAACCCTGTCCTGTAGCACTCAGATAAAAATGGCCTTTTATCTGAATCTAGGTCGTTATCATAGCCCATTATAACAAGGCTATTTTAAATAGACAGGGAAGATCCTGGGAACATAAAAAAAAAAGATGAAGGAAAACGTACAGATCATTTTGTGCTCTTTATGATTGTGTCATTTTTAACACAAACATGTCTAAGCAAAAACAACTTTTCACGATATCTGAGGCTGAATTACAAGAAAATGTGATTGTATGCACATCACGTGTTTGTAAATGTATTTTATCTCTCTTTATTAAGACAAAAATAGCAAATAACACAAAATGTGCTAAAAATCTTTCTTTTTATTAATTCCTTAAAGATTCAATATTTAGCTATTTCTTTGGCACATTAACACAGGTCTCAGTGCTTCTCCAAACTGTGTGTGTGTGTGTGTGTGTGTCTGCGTCATTTTTCATAAAGCCATTTTTCATAATCCCAAACACCATTTATTTCACTTCTCTTCTATATGCTCTATTTCAGTGTATATGTAAATGAGCTACTGCTGAAGCACGCCACTCCAGAGAACAGCAGTGCTTACATGAGGTCACATTAGGCGACAAATAAAAGTGGCTTGTTTAATTCCTGGGCAATACCAAAAACAGAAAAATGACAAAAAGCATGGAATGTTTTTTCCCCTCTAATCTGAGTGTTTAAAAATGACTAAAAAGGACATTTCTTATAAGAGGTTGCCTTTAATTACATGTTTCCTAGCACTTTCCCCCAATATAATCTGCAAATACAGTATTTAAAGCAAAAACATAATTAAGTGAGCTGTGATGGGAAATTAATTGAGTGGCACAGGAAGATTTAGGTCATGGTATCCTGTTGTGCTCAATGTGTTCTGTTATAATGTTAAGTTATAAAAAAGTAGAGCAAGTAACTATATAAAAAAAAAAAATCCACATTTTTATTTATATTACAGGTACCAGTTCCTACACATACTGTAGCACTAAAACAGATGTACTTGTGCATGTGCATCTTGAAGGTTGTATTTGAACCTAGAAAGACTCAGTTTTATGTTGCCTGACTTGCACTTTTTTTTTTTTTGAGACTTAGACAACTTTATTTATAGACAATTGTAAGTCGACATGCCCTTAAGAGCCACCATGGGCATCTTAGCTTCTCCTTGTGATAAGACTAGACACTCTAAATGATAGTTCAGCCAGGCCATAAATTCAGCCTGACAGGAACGCTGCGTATCAGAAATGCTGGAAAATCCTCTGACTGATGACTTTCTGTGTGGGAATGGAGGAAGACTCTGAGGGCTCAAAAAGAAAATCAATACTAGCTTTCAGACCGGATTGTACAAAACTAAAAAAAAAAAAAAAAAAAATCATGAAAAAAATTTCAATCAGAGCTTTAACATAAATGTTTAGTGTACCTTGATCATCTCAGAGCACAGGTTTCTTTTTGTGTGTGTTATGCTTCAGGCAACTAAAGCTCTGATGTTATACTGCTTTTTATTAGCAGCATTTGCTTTGGATGTGGGCTAATGGCATGCTTTCTCTTCCCGTCTGGCTACAGTGAGCACTTCAGACATGCTTTAAAGAGAAAATAATAAATGACAGAGTGCTGTGGTCTAATGCAACGCTGATTATTTTTGAACAACAGTGAACATCCCATCCTTGCTCGTATCGCAGCAATTTACCAAATGGCATTAAAAAAAAAAAATTAATTAAAGAATGGGACAACACACTTTTCAAATTCAGATTCAAATGCAAATGCATTTTATATATATATATATATATATATATATATATATAAATCACACACAGAATAGTGTACACAACATGCAGTGCAATGCTGAAAACTGACTGTAAAAACATGATTTTGCTTGACAACCCTTTACTTTACGTTATGTCGCAGAATGTGGCGTCGGCTTCACGTGTGAAAATGATTCCTCATGCTCCCAGAACCAGTCTTTCACAATCCGAGTCCTCGGATAGGGTCGTGCCATCAGGGTCGGAAAACTCCATAGATGTGATAATCTGATCATTCAGGTCATCAGGAACATCATTGTTCATTGTTCAAGGGAAGTGAAAACTCAACTGATAGATTACTCCCTTTGCGTTACATGTTCAGATAGCATACACTTTATGAACAAAGCATAGATTTCCACATCAAAATATGAAGCAACATTTATATTTTCTAAAAATTAGCTTAAATATTTATCATGACAGTTAAGTAAGAACTATTTGAAAAGTATTATATAAAACTGAAACATATATTTTATTATATATTATATTGATATTTGTAAAAAAAGAAAAAGAAAAAAGAGGCAATTATAATCAATACATTAGGTCAGAATTTGTAGCTATCAATGCAATATGGAATTTACTGTTCAGTACTGTATAAAACCGACCACAATGACGGTTTCATTAATGATTGGTTGCTGTGTTAACTATTAGGCATAGCAACAAAGCACTGATTGGCTGAAGTAGCCGCAGGAATTTTCTGTCAGAACGGAGAGCGGGAAGCAGGACACAAACAACTGAAGCGCGGCTGTGATTAATACATCGACGTTAAAAAGTGTATTTGAATTTTCAAACTAGAAGACGGCATAATTTTAAAGTGTTTTTTTATTATTTTTCCATTATTCATGTTTATATTTAGTTTGCAAGTTGAAAATGTAAATGTTTTACCCACCCATCCTTAAAATAGCAAATTACCTTATTTATCATTGTATTCAATGATGTTAGGCGTTTACACATGTTTTTTTTATTTTTTCTATTTAAAGCAACTAATGACCATAATATTAAGTATATCGTGCATGTAGCATTTACGATCCACTGCCCGCCATAACTATAAGCTGGGAATAGCAACAGTATGGAGAGCGGGAAGCAAATTGAGACCATGGCGCACAACCAGACCTACGCATTTCACTGCATATCGTACTGTGTATGACTGTGTATGTGACAAATAAAATTTTTATTTGAATTGGAATTTGAACTTTATCCTTTAAAAGTGTATTTTATATACTGTACCATTTTAGTGTGATTGTATTTTGTGAAAGTTTTTTTCAGGTAATAAAAGTGTTTTAAAATATTGTAAACTTGAAATATGTATTTTGACAGAATAGTTTAGTGTAATCTAAGGCAGTGTTCAAACATATGCATTTGATACATTTTCATTTACCTAGTCAATGATCAATTTATCGAATGTCTTATTCAATAGCCAAAGGAAGACATTAGAGACCATTAAGGTACAAAAGTGCTTGAGACTGAGGTGGTACCTTCAAGGACAAGATTTGTACCTTAAGACACAATAATGGACAAGCAAGTATATAAAAAAAAAAGTATATTTTGGTTTTGCCCATGGTAAAAATAATGTCCTTGATGGTACAGACAGAAGTGGTACAAATTTGTTTCTCTATATTAAGGTACAATTCTGTGCCCTTGAGAGGTACTGCCCCAGTGACAATGGCTTGTACGTTCATTAGTACAAAACTGTACCTTTATGTTCAGGAGTGTACAGACCTGAGCAACTAAAGCAACCCCAGATCAAAACACTGCCTCCAGAGGCTTGTACAGTGGACACTATGCATGATGGGTGCATCTCTCCATGCACTTCCCTTCTCACCCTGATTCTCCCATCGCTCTGGTAAAGCATCAATCTGAACTCATCAGACCACATGACCTTTTTCCAATCTTTATGCTCTCTAGCAAACTGATTCATTTTTTCCAGATTCACCTCACTAATAAGTGGTTTTCTTATTTGGACACACCTGTTTAGTTCCATTGCCCTGACGTCTCATCACATTATGTGTATGTAAATGCTCTTACTTTCATTATTAAAGATACAGTGGCACTGAATTCTACTGTCATTTTTACAATGCAACTTCACTAAGCATTTCTTCCACAGAGTTGATGGTTCAGTACTATCCTTCCAGGTTTTAATAACGCATTGGACAGTTCTTAACCTAATTCTAGTCCAATTCCAGTAACCAAACCTCTTGACCAATCAGATTAAAGAAAGCAACAGCTATCACAGATCATTTTGCACAAAGCTTTAGTCTCTGCTTTTTCAGTACCAAGAACAGTAGTTCTGTTTTTTTTTTTTTTCACATCTTATTGTGCTGTTTTGTCTCTACTGTTTAGTTATTTTTTCTCCCGTGTGCATTTTTGTCTCACTGATAGCTTGCCAGTTTTTGACATAACCCAAATATTTTAAAGCTCTGTATCGGCAGACAACAAGAAAGAAAAAGCAGACAGCCTGGAGAAAAGTACTCGTCTTCGATTTGGTGTCCTTGCTCTTCGTGCTTAAAGCTAAAATCTCACAAGTGTGCCAGGGTCTGACAGAAGGGACAAAATCCATCTTCAGCTTGTACTTTGGAAATGTCAGTCTGGCTCGTATGTCAGTAATGCACAACCCGCACAAGCTAGATAATTTGCTTAATTTGTTGCATCAGTCAAAATGCTGGCTTAAAACGAGCAAGGACTTTATAACCTCAGTCGTAAGGGATGTCATAACCCCCCAGTGACAGCTACAAATGTGGATGGCCATTCAGCGTTTCAGAGGCATTAGCTCCAAGACAGGACGCATCTATTTTTCCACCTCACTGAGACGAGCAGACGAGCGAGGCTAAATTGAGATGAATAGCGCTCGTACCTGGGAGTGCGCAGACCTGCATGCGTAAAAACGTTTACAGAATAGTAAAACACTAAAATATAAGCAAAGCATAAATTACACTGTCGTTTCTGCAAATGATCTAAAGGGCCTGTCCTTGTTCAGTAATTGCATGGGCTTATGGGAGATTTGCGCACACTCAGTCCGTGCTGTTTGCTTACTGAATCTCAGCGGATTGGGAAATATTTGTTCGAGAATTAAATTTTCAGTTATTAGTGCGTGTCCTGGAACAAGAACTGCATATTTTATGGGAGCGGCGCTTAATGGCTTTTTAGGATTCTTGTTCAGTTTGTTAGACAGCAATGAGACATTTAAAAAAAATGCTTTAAAAGCTGAAGTAGAAGAAAAGTAACAGTTTCTTTGTGGGGACATTTTACCCGGTCCCCTTGAGAAGAACTACTTTTATCCAGTTAAAATTTTACTTTTACACCATATAGAATTGTAACACACACATATATATATATATATTCATATATACAAATGCAATGCAAATGATATATTTGACCTTACCATATTTTATTTCATTTTTCAATGTCTATTTAACTTAATCTTATATATAATTTATTTTTCATTCTTATAAACACTTGTGCTGCCGGAATGATGTAATTTAACCTTGAGATCATTATTATCTTACAGTATCTTACTCTATGTGACATGATGGTGTATTATATAGCACTGTGGTCTTTCACCTCCAGGGTCACGGGTTTGTATCCCATCTCTGGACTGTTTAAATGGAGCATGTTCTCTCTGTGCTTGATGGGTTTCCTCTGGAGAATCCTGCTTGCTCCCAATGGGCATTGCTGGCTCAGTGGTAGGTTTCTCAGCTGCCATGTGGAAGGTCTGGGTTCGATTTCCACCCAATGCCCAAACCTCAGCCCATGGATGCACTTCTAGTCCAAAGCCCGGATAAAATGGGAGGGTTTTGTTGGGAAGAGCATCCGGTGAAAAACCTGTGTCAAGTTGTGTGTGGAACAGATGGTCCGCTGTGCCAACCCCAGTTCCGTGCAGAGGAGTAACTCCATTTCATGTACTTAAGTAATGTTTAAAAAAAAACTAAAAAAAAAACTCTATGAGTAGTTTTGCTGCATCATACTTTTTAACTTGAGTAGATTTGCGAAGAAGAAACGCTACTCTTTCTCCGCTACATTCGGCTCCACTCGTTACTTTTAAAACCATTTATTCTACAAATTAAATATTCTTTATTTTTGCCAGAGAAATGGATCTACCACATGACTGTGTTTCACCCACCAGACAACAATAATCAATTTCAATCAGTTTCAATAACAATAACCACATGGAGTCACATGACCACACACAAACTGGCTGCATAGAGGGAAAAAAACATCTTCAGCCAGGGTAGACAGCGAATGAAAAAAAAAATGGCAGAGGCATCTGTCTGCAATGCTACAACAGAAGAGGATGAACACCCCTGGCCTCAAATACAAAGCATGTTTTGCTTACACATTGTGCAAAAGAACAGCTTCATACTGCGGTGTCTTCTCCAAAACAGACTCACACTTCAGCATATAAAAACTCGACGTCAAACCTGAGTAAACATGTCGCGTTAGTTTAGCTGATGTATTTAATGTTGCATTGTTAACATATATATATATATATATAAATAGCAAATAACTACACATGTTCTAATGTTATTTTCTGTCTGCTGAGTCATGTGCAGGGCGACTGAATATACAGTATATCTTACACTATAGTATAAGTTATACTATTTTATAAAGACGTTTTTTTCCCCCCACTCATTTATTTTAATCTTATTTCTTTCATTATTTGTAAATGTCAGAATTGTGCATTACTTTATCATTTTGTCTGGCTGAAAAAATCAAATAAATCAAATAAACCGGACATTATGATGAAACACTTACTCAGTACTTAATTCGTCTTTTTACCAAATACTTTTTTACTCTTACTTGAGTAATATTTTTTAATATTTGGGCTACTTTACCCATCTCTGGTTCTATGGTCCTTTCTTTCCAGTCATAAAATATATATTATTATATGAAAAAACAGAAAATATTTTCCCAAATGATGGCTCCAGAAATGGGTACGTTCAGGAATATATATATATATATATATATATATATATATATATATATATTTTTTTTTTTTTTTTTAAGTCCACAGTATACTGTAGTTCTGCATGATGATAATAGAAGGCCAAGATATTCATTTTCATTACACAATTTTTTCTTAGCAATAATAACAATTTTATGACCATCCCGCATAAGTCCGCAGGGTTCATATGTTCTTTTGGTCTATATAATGAAAACCTGACAAAGATATTCCCCATCTTCTCTTTGCTTAATAGGTCTTGGGCTATTGTGGGAACTCGTCAAAGCCAGTCCATCCTCCAAAGTATATATAGTAGGGCGATTTACCGCTGGAGTTTGGCTTAAGCATAACAGGGATTGAATTTTTGTTCATTTTGTTCCTTTTTTGGCTGTTTGATTGAATTCTTTGTAGAGACCTCCACAACCAAAAAAATAACGATCCATGTCCCAGCATGCAACACTGACAGCTCCACCACCAGCAGTTCACACCTATGTCCTCACTCATGTGTTTCTACTGTAGGTTTGTTTATTTCAGAGTACAATATTCTCTGTTGCAGTTCTACATCTTGTCTTATTACATTTATATACAGTATATAAAAAAGAAATACATAAAGCATCATATTGAAAGATGATTTTGAACCTAATATTATGCCTGGTCAAAATAGATCACCATTTCATAAGCGTCCAATTTTAATCCTGCAACAAGCTAGATGAAAAAAAAAAATGAAATAATATCTGAAATTGGCTTAAGAACTGTCCAAACCATCATTAAAACCTAGAAGGATTCGGCCCGCACCATTAACTTCGCAGAAGAAAACATGGTAGGGGGGAAAAAAAATCATGATTGGATATCACGTAAACTTTTGGTGACAGTAGAAATCAGAGCTATGTTTAATAGTGAAAGTAAGAGCATTTCCACACACAGTGTAAAGAGAACTCACAGCATCGGGAGTAAATAGCTGCGTGTCCATAAGAGAAAAAAAAATTCAATTTGCTAGGGAGCATAAAAATACACTTTGGAGCGATTCAGAGTAAGAAGGGAAAGCCAGGAAGCCATGCACTCATCATTTCCAAGCCTCTGGAGACAGTGTTATGATCTGTGGATGCTTCAATCGCTCAGGTCTGGACTCGGCAACATTACTAAGTCAGCTGACGACCTAAATGTAGTGAATCACCAGGTCGTCACATCTATGAGTTTTTATGTCATCAAGGAACAGCTGCCCCTTCATCAAACTCTCTCTCTCTCTCTCCTCAAAATCCTCCCTCATCATGGAGATTTAAAAAGGCAGATGGACAATAAACACGTCCTTCCAGAAAACTTTTACATGCAACAAACTATTACTGTTATAAACGTAATGATTATACTGTACTTTTTGCTTCATTACCAGGTTACTATAGAAACGATAATCCATTAGAATGAACGCATTAATATAAACACGTCATTGGAAAAACACAATTATATGGTGTGCAAAATTGAAATGTCATTTATTGTCCTGTGTACAGGGTCGGTGGGAGGCCAGGAAATACGAGGGTACGAGGCAGGGTACAAGCTGGACAGGGTGCCAATCCTGTCACACACACACACACACTCACACATTCATTCACACACTATGGGCAATTTGGGAATGGGAGTTAGCCTAATCTGCATGTCTTTGGACTGTGGGAGGAAACCGGTGTACCCGGAGGAAACCCACCAAGCACGGGGAGAACATGCACAGCGAAATGTCATTTACTCTATATGTAACTATTTCTTTCGAACTAATTAAGCATAACCATAAGATCGAGGTTTCTTTTTTAATTGCTTTCAGTCTAGTAAAGTTTTTTTTACATCAGCATCAGAAGTACTCTTAACAGCTTTAAAGAACAGGATGTGACCTGGCTGTTACATAAAGCCGCTGTGAAGGCTGCAATTACCGCAGCTGCTCATTTTTTCGCCCCCTCTTAAGTCTCAGCTGCACTTTTCCTGTTCTCCCTGAATAACTCCCCGAGTGAGACTAAGCTAAACGTCGTCTGTGCCAGACCTTTTAGGAGCGACCGTGGAGTGAAGAAATGACTCAGAGACGAGTTGAGGCTTTAATTATGTTTAAAAAGTGCCCATTAGGCCGACTAGTAGCCTGTTGTGTGAAGGCAAGCCCTAATGAGCTATTATGCATGCAAAAATGGCACTCCGTTTCCTTTTCCTCTTTCTCTGGGTCCTCGTCATCATTGTGATTCATCGAGTTGCTCCTGAGCGGAATGTCAGGAACTCGAGAGCTGTAATGTTTCTTAACAAGACCTGTCAGTCAGGAGACAGACCTGTTCACTGTCTGTCAGGTGATAACACAGCCTAAATCCCAGATCGAAGCTGTGTGTGTGTGTGTGTGTGTGTATATCTACTGTACGCCTCTCCTTTGTACCATTAATGCTTAAGCAGACAGACCGAGACATGAAAACACCTACATACTCTATCTGCCCAAGCAGACACATTACGCTGCTTACATCTCGGGAACATTTCCGAGAACGGTTAACCATATTATGGCCATAAAACACAGATTATATAAAAATATATATATAAAAACAATTAAAAAAGTAGAGTTGAACTGAAAGTTTGATCCCCGTGTGTGTTTGGAAGGAAGAAAATACAATATAATAACCATGAAAAACTAAGAGGTATTGCAAAAGAGATCTCTTTGCACAATTATTAGATAGAACAATCAGAAACGTCTTTATTTATTTATTTATTTATTATTAAAACTGTTGTTGCGTGGTCTCGTCAAAAAGATCATCACATTCAAAAAAAGGATTTTGTTAGCACACACCGATCAGCCATAACATCAATTATATACTGTAGTAGTAAGCTGGAGACAGGATCATGGGCATCCAAGGCTCACGCCTGCCGACGGGGAACAAAGGCCAGCCCGTGTCAGATGATCCCACAGAAAAGCCAATGTGGCACACAACACCAAAAAAAGACAATGTTGGCCATTAGAGAAAGACACCATAACATCTAGATAACATACACTATAACATAACATGGAACTCCTGAGGTGCCAGTGATAAAGACCCGCTGTGCCTTATGGGCCCGTCGGACTCATCTTGCTGCCCCACTCCTGGTTGGAGATGTCATCGCATAGACCGTGTGGACTGCTTGGGTTGCGTGTGGTGACTGGGGACGGTTCCACTTCAACATGAAGACGGTCCTGGACTCGAATGATGCTGACAGCTGTTTCTCTGAGGACTTGTGACTGCAGTTCCTTAATAGTTCAGGACTGGAGTTTCCTACAGTCTACCTGATCCTCCAATAACAAACCGCACTCCATATTACCTTAAAGACATCATCTGGAACACAGAACTTTCAGCTGCTTAACACACAGTATGACTGCAGATCAATCCCTGCTATCCGTTATCACCCAAATGAGGATGGGTTCCCTGTTGAGTCCGGTTCCTCTCAAGGTTTCCTCCTACTGCCATCTCATGTAGTTTTTCCTTGCTCACTCATCAGGGACAATCTGATCATTTTGAATCATTTTCTCATATTTCATACACATTTCCATAATTTATTTATTTATTTATTTATTTTTGGATTTTTCCCTGATTTTCTCCCTAATTTAGTCGTGTCCAATTCCTCCCCGTCACTAGGGGGCTCCCACATTAAGGCTACTACTACCACTCAGCCGGGAGGGCCGAAGACTATCACGTGTTTCCTCCGAACCACGTGACGCCAGCCGACCGCATCTTTTCGAACTGCTCGCTCGCGCACCGTTGGGGGCGGCGTAACACACTCTGAGGACAGCGCTATCCGCTCCCTCCGTTGCGCGAGCTCACAGACGCCCCTGACTGGCTGTAGAGCCGTGATTAATGTGGGAGCACTAAGTACCTCTCATCCCTCCCCTCTGAGAGAGCTCGGCCAATCAGCTCTCTCTAGACCTCCGGCTGCGAGAGGTTACAGCACCACCCGGGATTCGAACTAGCGATCTCCGGATGATAGGGCGAGCGCTTTAACCACTGCGCCACTCGGAGGCCCTCATAATTTTCTTTTGACTCTTTTAAAGAGCCCAAGGACGATCAACCCAGCCTCCAAAGACCCCAAAACCCCATCTAATCAAGCACCCACTGAATGCACCAAAAAATAAGACAAGTCAGATCCATTGAGGTCCCATCCAGCAACCCACATCATCCAAAGTATCCACAATGAACATCCTGTTGCTGGACATCACAGCACACCCCCAGAGGTCTTGCGAATTCCTGACTCGAGCTGCCCCGGTAGCACAAATGGGAAAATTACAACAATACTGGGCATAATGTTGTGTTTCTATGTAATGTTATGGATGATCGTTGTTGGAATAACGATGAAAGGAAGTACGCACAAAAAATCGGACATAACAATTGAAATCTTAGCCTTAAGTCTAGAAAGTGGGAGAGAAAAAGATTTGCAGCTTTGACTATGAATGAACTTAAATTAATTCTGAATAAACTCATTATGAAAATTCGTAATAAAATAATCGTGATGTTATAAATACAGAGTAGGTGTTTAATGGACGAAGCAGGAAATGGCAAGACTTTGTCTGTGCACATACTGTACTGATTGCAACCCTACGTGAAGTCTTGTGTCTGGTGTGAGTATTTATAGAACCTGTAACTGATTAGGAGGCAGTCGAGGGCGGAGCGCTGAGGCCGAGGCGAATGTAAAAAAAAAAATAAAAAAAATTACAGGTTGCAAAAAGGGTGAAAAAGCGATTACAAAATCAGATGAAATCAAAAGGTGGTTGATAAAAACAGACATCAAAGTAAACAATAAAGCACATACATACCTAAGAAATTATATACCTTCTTAGAATACCTTCTAAGAAATAATTTTTCAACATTGAATCTAAAAAAAAAAAAGAACAAAAAACCCAATTACTATTATTACCCAATTAAATAAAAAAACAAACAAAAAAATTATTTGCTCAATTTGTAAGCATAGTATCCATGACAATAATTGTTTATTAAATCAACTTTCTATCAGTCAGTATCAGAATATTTAAAAAGACTTAAAAAAGACTTGAAAAAGACTTAAAATAAAAG
The DNA here is from genome assembly GCA_030347435.1 of Clarias fuscus. Taxonomy (NCBI): domain Eukaryota; kingdom Metazoa; phylum Chordata; class Actinopteri; order Siluriformes; family Clariidae; genus Clarias; species Clarias fuscus. The sequence continues at coordinate 6,039,876 of CM059221.1, forward strand.
AAACAGAACTAGAGAACGTGTGCTTCTTCTAAAGATCTTCAGGAAATTTAGATAAAAAAAAAAATTCTGTTATAATGTTTTAAATATTTCAAAAGGGAGATATTTTAGTGAATTAATGAAAAAGAGTGGGATATAAAGGTTTTAATGCTAATATTTCAAAAATGCAGTTACACTGAGGCATGCACTTGATCTGTTGTGAAAAGCACATTATTTTTGCCTAGAATATCATTTTCGTTTTAAATATTTATATTAATGAACTCAACAAATATGCTCTTATATCTTACACAGAATAAAATCACCTCTCAAAGCTATAAAACTGTGTATATATATATATATATATATATATATATATGAAGTACTATCTATCAAAAACACATACACACCCACCCACACACACACAGGGTAGAAATAGACACACAGACAAGTAAGAATCAACGTGCAGAGGGAATGAAGGGGGCGGCAGCATCCTGACTCACAACACAACAAAATCACGCATCCGTCAAATAGTGGCTAATAAAAGGACAACGAACGTGAGGAGGGCTGTGGGGCTGAACGAAAGAAAGCGTGAGAGGATTTCTGAGGCTGATTCGTGGGTGTGCTGTGTCTCTCAGTCTGTGCTTTTGTCTCTGTACATACAGTATCTCTTAGTCTGACTGAAGCTCAAATACATGCTGTGCACATTTTCAACACACCTCCAGGAGGAACATTAGCCTCGCACGCATCGCAGGGCTTAGAGTTAAGTTAAAAAGCCTACAGCAAAAGATGAACTGAAGAGAGAGATGGAGGAGGAATAAAAGGATTACTGACCCCTTACTTCAAATGCAACACAGTACACACTCCTGATAATGTGTGCATGAAATGTTCACTGTACAGACTGATAATAATAATAATAATAATAATAATAATAATAATAATAATAATAATAAAACTTTTAGAAAATTCATTACTTCTCAAAATATGGAACTTTACATTATGAGATGTAACATTCAGTAGGTCACATCAATCATGGATTAGAGAGGGCTCAGAATCAATTCAGAATGACTTAAAAGCACAATTACTAAGGAGACAAAGTGTTGTTTAAGATGACAACATTATCAGATGTGTTTTCTTGCTGAAAGCGTTTCTGTAACTGGTTTTAAGGTGGGTTTTGGCAGGCAGCTGTTCTCTCCTCAGTATTGCAGACTGTATAGACCTGCTTTCATCTGTTCTGCAACTGACAGTTAGTGTAATTAACGATTGTTAGAACACCTGTGATGCATCCCAGTGCTGTTGTCCTCAATATCAGCGCTCGTTAAATACCTATATTTATTCACATTGTAAACAATATATAATTAAATATTCTTCATTTTTTTCTTCATGATCATGCATATTACCAGTCTATACACACGTGGACAAAATTGTTGGTACCCTTCGGTCAATGAAAGAAAAACTCACAATGGTCACAGAAATAACTTTAATCTGACAAAAGTAATAATAAATAAGAATTCTATGAATGTTAACCAATGAAAGTCAGACATTGCTTTTCAACCATGCTTCTACAGAATTATATATATTTTTAAAAATGAACTCATGGAACAGGCCTGGACAAAAATGATGGTACCCCTAACTTAATAGTTTGTTGCACAACCTTTTGAGGCAATCACTGCAATCAAACGATTCCTGTAACTGTCAATGAGACTTCTGCACCTCTCTGCAGGTATTTTGGCCCACTCCTCATGAGCAAGCTGCTCCAGTTGTTTCCGGTTTGAAGGGTGCCTTTTCCAGACAGCATGTTTCAGCTCCTTCCAAAGATGCTCAATAGGATTGAGGTCAGGGCTCATAGAAGGCCACTTTAGAATAGTCCAATGTTTTCCTCTTAGCCATTCTTGGGTGTTTTTAGCTGTGTGTTTTGGGTCATTGTCCTGTTGCGAGACCCATGACCTGCGACTGAGACCCAGCTTTCTGACACTGGCCAGCACATTTCTCTCTAGAATCCCTTGATAGTCTTGAGATTTCATTGTACCCTGCACAGATTCAAGACACCCTGTGCCAGATGCAGCAAAGCAGCCCCAGAACATAACAGAGCCTCCTCCATGTTTCACAGTAGGGACAGTGTTCTTTTCTTGATATGCTTCATTTTTCCGTCTGTGAACATAGAGCTGATGTGCCTTGGCAAAAAGTTCCATTTTTGTCTCATCTGTCCATAGGACATTCTCCCAGAAGCTTTGTGGCTTGTCAACATGTAGTTTGGCATATTCCAGTCTGGCTTTTTTATGATTTGTTTTCAACAATGGTGTCCTCCTTGGTCGTCTCCCATGTAGTCCACTTTGGCTCAAACGACGACGGATGGTGCGATCTGACACTGATGTTCCTTGAGCATGAAGTTCACCTTGGATCTCTTTAGAAGTCTTTCTAGGCTCTTTTGTTACCATTCGGATTATCCGTCTCCTTGATTTGTCATCAATTTTCCTCCTGAGGCCACGTCCAGGGAGGTTGGCTACAGTCCCATGGATCTTACATTTCTGAATAATATGTGCAACTGTAGTCACAGGAACATCTAGCTGCTTGGAGATGGTCTTATAGCCTTTACCTTTAACATGCTTGTCTATAATTTTCTTTCGAGTCTCCTGAGACAACTCTTTCCTTCGCTTCCTCTGGTCCATGTTGAGTGTGGTACATACCATGTCACCAAACAACACAGTGACTACCTGGAGCCCTATATATAGGCCCACTGACTGATTACAAGATTGTAGACACCTGTGATGCTAATTAGTGGACACACCTTGAATTAACATGTCCCTTTGGTCACATTATTTTCAGTATTTTCTAGGGGTACCATCATTTTTGTCCAGGCCTGTTCCATGAGTTTATTATTTTTTTTATAATTCCGTTGAAGCATGGTTGAAAAGGAATGTCTGACTTTCATTGGTTAACATTCATAGAACTTTTTTTTATTGTTACTTTTGTCAGATTAAAGTTATTTCTGTGACCATTGTGAGTTTTTCTTTCATTGACTGAAGGGTACCAACAATTTTGTCCACGTATATATATATATTATATATATATATATATTATATATATATATATATATATATATATATATATATATATATATATATATATCTTGCTTTTACCATGTGAAACATATCTTCCCGCTACGTCATTTTTAATTACTTGTCAACGAGTTAATAATTAATACCCAAGCAACCTCTCCTGACTGTGCATGCAGAGAAAACAGATTACACTATGTTTATTGTATCCACTTGAGAGCAACTACCATTTCCACATTTGTAACGGTTCTGCTTCAGCATTATCCAGGAACTGATCTTTCCACTTTAATGCCTCCTCGAGGGGCCCAAGGAGAGTTCAGAATGTGACATGGACAAGCTCACAAACTGATGCAATGGTACTGATTCCCATCCAGTGATTAGCTCCAGGGATAAGTCTGCAAGAGGGCAGAGTCAGATCGATAAGTAAGATGCGTAACAGGGTACTGCGGGGCACAAGGCTAATGGGAATTGAAGACCGTCGTACACCTCAGACTGAAATGAGCAGTACGCCTAAAGGAAGCACTGCGAAGTAAAGCATGGTACACAGTATATTTCGGGCAGAGAGAGAAACATAAAGATGAAAGATACAGTATAAAATTACAGACAGTTACAGACAGTTACAAGTGTAGATGTAGATGTAGGTTCATTGCTCATTATTGCAAGTCAACACTTCATGTTTTATTAACTGAATATTAACAAGCTTTGCCAAAGTATGACTGCAATCAAGCACTTTACATAAAGCATCTGGCAATTACCTGTACAGATGAGTTCTATAAACAGCTGTAATCAAAGTGGGTATGAATTATTAATTTGTGCAGCCCAAAGGTGAAGTTTCATCTTTTTTGTAGCTATTACGGAAATTGTACCCAAGCTCCTAGTAAATAGCTGACGCTCCAATTAAGCACACCCTCAGCATGTGGGCCTGATCATAAGATTTCGGGCTGATGTGAAAAATTCCCACTTATTAGTCCTTTTATTTTTAAATGGTTGCGATGGTGGCTATGATGACCTTGGCATTTCAGGATTTTAGAAACTGCTGATCTCCTGGGATTTTAAACACTTCCATAAAGAGGTGCAAAAAAAATCCCACAGGAATTGGAAGTTCTGTTGGTAAAAGTACCTTGGTCATAATAGATGTCAGAGTGGACAGGATGCTAGTGTATCTCAAACTGGAGGAATTGTGACGTAGGGGTGCATTGACGCACTGGTTTTTGTGGGCAAACTGTGAAAACGCTTATATATAGGCCGTAGGTTTTTCTAAGATCTGGCCAATCTCTTCTCCTGGGTGCGTGAAAATAAGTACTGTATATGAGGACCAGAGATATAGATTTGGCCCAGTTGTCTTAGCGGTGGCCGAGAAGTGCAAAACAAGTTAACAAAACAAAAACAAAATAACAAATTAAAAACCACAATAACAAAACCAAAATAACAAAACTAAACAAAACATTTAAAAACAAAATAACAAATTCAAAAACAAAATAACAAAACCCAAAACTAATTTGTTATTGTGTTTTGCGTTTTGTTAATTTGTTTTCGGTTTTGCTATTTTGATTTTTAGTTTGTTATTTTGTTTTTGTTTTTTTGGATTTTTCCCCGATTTTCTCCCTAATTTAGTCGTGTCCAATTCCTCCTCGTCACTAGGGGGCTACTACTACCACTCAGCCGGGAGGGCCGAAGACTATCACGTGATGCGGTGACGCCAGCCGAGCGCATCTTTTCGAACTGCTCGCTCGCGCACCGTTGGGGGCGGCGTAACACACTCGGAGGACAGCGCTATCCGCTCCCTCCGCTGCGCGAGCTCACAGACGCCTCTGACTGGCTGTAGAGCCGTGATTAATGTGGGAGCACCAAGTACCTCTCATCCCACCCCTCTGAGAGAGCTCGGCCAATCAGCTCTCTCTAGACCTCCGGCTGCGAGAGGTTACAGCATCACCCGGGATTCGAACTAGCGATCTCCGGATGATAGGGCGAGCGCTTTAACCACTGCGCCACTCGGAGGCCCTATTTTTGGTTTTGATATTTTGATTTTGAATTTGTTATTTTGTTTTGGGTTTTGTTAATTTGGTTTGCACCTCTCGGCCGTTCAGAAACGAAACGGAAAAGGTGGGCATAGTTTGCGAATGAAATTCTTACCGTTGATTGGACGAGACATCTGTCACTCAAGATATACAGGAAGTACTGTAGCGGCGGTAGATTCGTGTGTGTATGAATGTGCAAACATGTACCGTCCTTATTGTGGTTTCAAAAAATATCCAATCAGCGGTAAGAATTTAATTAGCAAACTATACCTAACTTTTCGGGTTCGTTTCTGACTGGCCGAGAAGTGCAATACAAATGAACAAAACCCAAAACAAAATAACAAATTCAAAACCAAATTAACAAATCCGAAAACAAAATAAGAAAACCAAAAACAAAACAACAAAACACAAAACAAAATAACAAATTAGTTTCGGATTTTGTTATTTTGTTTTCGGATTTGTTAATTTGGTTTTGAATTTGTTATTTTGTTTTGGGTTTTGTTATTTTGTCTTTGAATGTTATTTTGTTTTCGGTTTTGTTAATTTGTTTTGCACTTCACGGCCACCGTATAGCAAAGCCTGTGGCTGCACATTTGACTCACATGCTGAGAATGTAACCCAACTCCTGAGTGCAGAACGAATGAGAAAATCCGTTTTTTTTTTTGTCAGGTCCCAAACAGTTTGAGAAATCTTATCGATTTAAACTTTAATCAAGGATTGAGGTCCTGCTCTCCAGTTTGGTATAAGTTTTGTGGGGGAGAGTGCAATACTGAGCATGTAACAGGGAGTGAAATAGAGGAAGGTTTATTATAAATCGATGTGAGTCCACTGTTATATTTGACAGAGTGACTTTGCGGTGATTTCAGGCCCATTTTGAAATGGTTAACTATTTATGATCGACATACTGTAATTTGTTGAGCTCTTTGACATGACGTGTTTCATTTTCCATTTGGACCCATAACGTTCCATTGGAGAACAGTTTGATATACGTTTCGTAGGGTTGCATGGAACATTGAGGGTGATATGAGGCCATACTCCCATACTAACAACCACTCTGTACAACTGGGATGAGCAGAAATGCATCTGAGAATGCAAAATATGTCAAACCTCGAGTTGGATGGGCTTACAGTACACCGAGAAAAACACATTCCGGGTATCTACAGTATTATAAATGTTAAAACAGCTACAGTATTATAAATGATTGGAGTTGCAATATACTTCAACAACTGATTAATTAGTGTTCAATACCCTTTATCTTAGTGACGAGGTGTGGTTGAGCCCGTTGCTAGGGATGACACAGCAATTCAAGGACTGTGATTGGTTGATAAAAAATAACCGCTGACTTCTGCAAAGATCTTGAAATGCGCTCTTTGTGAAAACAGAATATATGATAATAGAACAGACAATGAAATCATAATGTTTGTGCATGAAGAAATTGTATAATCATGACTACAGGCTACTTTATGCAAAGTTTCTGCTACTGCCTAATTATCTTAAAATTAATCAAAGCAGCCAAATGTTGAAAATGTGTCTACTTTTGAAGCAACCAATTTCCACACAGTAGTTACTATATTTAAGTTCTTACATTTATTTACCGTACTGATTTTATTACTTGTAATCCATTTTAGATTGATGGAAGCAAATGGCTCACCTTTTTCCCAATTTACATGATTGCAGGACAGTATTTAAGTTGCACTTTTGAATGGCATGTAGCCAACAATCCAGGAGAGATGAAAGGAAGTAAAACAGCAATCATCAATCCATCATTTTGTCCTCTGCTACAGAAACTCATAAGCCTCTTAAAAGTCCTCCTCTCTAGTCTTAACCATTTTTACCTTAGGAGCTGTTTTTAGGGCTAAGATGTTTTGTGAATCATTTTTATCTTTACTAAGATTTAGTCCTAAATTTAAGGAGAAATTCTGAGAAAATGTCATAATTCTAAGAATTTTCTTAAAACTTTTAGGTTTAAGAAGCTTTGTGAATACGGGCCCTGGTCTTCTCGTCTGACCTACTTTCCAGTGTCTAATCTATAAACCTGCATACATTCTCATGCTATTGATCGACCAGCTCGAGAAAGTTTTTTGTTGTTGTTTTTATTTTCCTCAGGATGCACGTACTCTGGAGGTGAAGTCAAGTCTCCCTTGTGGCTCTCGTTTAAGACGCTGTCAGTAACAGACACTAATTAGCACTAACAAGCTCCCTTGCGAGCTTGTTTTCGCTCCGTGCTGCCATTGTTCTCAGTGAAAACCGAAAACCAGTGGATAATGTTTAGTAGGATGTCTTGAAAATAGGGGTGTTAATGCACCAGTGAAGGGGCGATTAAGTCCGGACGTTCCCTGCTGGTTTAAACACCCACTCTCGCTCAGTTCCTTAACATTAGCAGTAGCGCTTTCCTAGTCACTCTAAAGAAAGGGCACAGAATTTCAAGAAACTATCAACAGAACAGTCGAAGAGCAGAACGTCCTGTCTGCAAATGTCCAACTACAGTATGTACTCGTAGAGTTCTCGGTTTTGCTTAATATGTAAAACATTTCAAGTGGAACATCTTCAAGAAGTAAAGAACGCCTACTGCAACTATCCTTGAGGAACCGCTTTCTAGGGATTCTCTATGGGTTCTATATGGAACATTCTGTGGATTGTGTACTCTAAAAGGAGGTTCTACATACAATCATCTATTTGTCATCTATTTCTGAAAGGTTTACTTGAAGAGTTACAATACTTCAAACCTTGTGGGGGGGGGGGGTGATCTCTGAAAATATATTCAACTTGGAAACTTTTGGGGCATTTAGACTTAAAAATGTACATTTTTACAGTACACATTGGTAGATCTTGGATTGAAATCTTATGTGAATTTAACTTGGAACCCTTTGGTACAGTAATTGTGGATTTTAAATATATTGGGCCGTCTAGGAGTTTACATTCTGAGAATAACTGCAACCATTTGGTGGGTGTACGTTCATGAAGGACGTCTACTTGTAACCATAGGGTGCAGATTCTGGAATGGGTTCTATGGAACAATCTGGGAGAAGTAAAGATTTACAAATGCTCTACTAACCTGTTGGTGGAACTCTTAACAAGTTCCCACACGTGACATTTGGACATTTGGGAGGTCTATACACTAGGTATAGGAAAGAACCCTGAATTTCTGACAGGATCAGTCTCTGCTTAATCTTCCCCATACTGTAAGTAAGCACTGTAAGTAACATTGTAACCTTAACATGCTTTGATTTTCTCTTTAAAAATATGGTGCAAGTTTCTCCAAGCTTGAGACCAGGCGCCAAGTGAAAGTGTATACTCAGCAACTCTGTCTGTACGGCAAAGTACTGTACAGCATCCACACCACACAAAAAGTAGTCAGCAAAATTCATCATCCGACTCAGACACTGGCAAGCTGATTTATATGGAGTCCTGGCAACCAGACAAAAGCCTTCCAGTCTCTCACTTTTTTTTTCTTTCTTTTTTAATCCCAGGAATTGTGGGTAAGTGTGCAGACGACTGAATTAATAACACACTCTCTGCTGACAACAGAGTTTCAGGGAGGTGTTTTAATCCAAGCACATATAAAATCGATCATATTTGTCACCCTAACTTAGGAATTTTTTTATTTTACATACATTTACATACAGCAAATTTCATACAGTATTTCTAAATCTGAATTATTTTCTATAAAAAAAAAAAAGTAGTTCAACTTGCATGGTTCATATTAATAATATTCTAGTTCGAACATGTTACATACTGTACAAAAGACATACTGTACAAAAGACATACTGTACAAAAGACATCTACTGTAGCACAGTTGATGATGAGACTCTTAGCTTCAGTAAAACATTTGAATGGTGCAACCGTCATAAAGAAGTCCATATGTCCTCGGATGAGGTGGCTCAGACACCACTGTACTCGTTTCAGCAAGTAAAACACCTTATCCTTAATAAATAACTTGCGGAAGCGATGCATCTGTCTGTGAAAACCATACACACACTCATTGTTATTCAAGCAACTCATCTGGAAGTTATTGCCACATCCCCGTACAGTTCTGACCTCACTCACACAAGCCATTTCCACATACAGTATTTGGGCTATTTAAAGGCGTTCCTGGGAGGCCAGTGTTGAAGCCAGATGTGAAGCAGGCTCAGGTGTCCTGAAAAAACATTCTACCTTGATGATATCCAAGCACTAGTGAAACACTGGAATAAGGGCATTAGTGTACAGTAGCAGGAGATTATATAGGGGATTTAAAAAATTTTTTTTTTACACTTTTTACACAATCAAAAGTCCCTGTTTGACTTGAACGCACACTATACAGTAAGTGACTAAAACTGTGTCGCATTCTGCATACTTATGGACTATTATAGATACTGAGTATTAACACAAAGTTAGTTCCTTACTTTGATTAGTGTCAAATCATCTCATCTACTATAGGCTTTTAATTTGAGACACAGCTCTTGATAATAATATTGAATATTTGACATCTTGCTGCTGCACAAGAAGAAATATGTGTTCCACAACAGCTGGCATGAAACTGATAAACATTGCAGTGGTTAATGTGGGAAACTATTCGACATACCCCCCATTTCTTTCCTTCATATTCGGTTTCCAAAGAGCCAGTATTTCTTGTATTTTCAATGTAGTCCTAAAGCGGAATAGTTCCCATGCTTCATGATGGGTCTCATTTTCAGTCTAGTCCCTGTACCCGAGCAGTTTCAGAGAAATGTTTTTTGTTTTGTCGAACCAGCGAGAAACAGGTGCAGATGTTCAGGTGACAGATGATCAGGCCAGTGATTATTATGCTGGTGATGCTGAATGCTGAGTGGCTGGAACGGACGAGGGGGGAAATGAGGTTGCTGCTGAGGTGGTTGCGTTAAACAACCTGTTTTTTAAAGTGGTACTTTAGACACTGTGCAGACTGGCACAGTAAAACATTTATTCCATATATTATTATTTTTATTTAATCTGCATCATTTAATGTAAAATGACACTGAGCTCAAGGCTTTTTCACAGTACTGTAGATCTTGTACGGGAGCATGTAGGTTTTAAGGTTAAGGTTATTGTGTGGTGCAGTCTAAAATCATTGACACCTAATGTGCTATTCTATTTTATACTCCACAGTGGCACCGTCACATTTATGCTAAATTTACATTTACACTAAATTACACTAAACATACAAAAGCGACAAAGCAACGAAAAAACTCGCCTCGCCACCGTCTGCTTACATACAGGTGTGCCTTGAGCGAGCTGGAGGGCGGAGGAATAAATCAAACCGTATTTTAATTTCACAGCTGCACGTGTGCTGTAACACAAGCAGACTGTGAGAACGGAAGAGGATTCATGGCGTGCCAGAGTCATGCGCTTGCCTTATAATTCATTGTAATGACACACTTCGCTTTTCCTTTGTGTTAGCGTCTGTCATTGTATTGTTGTTCCGCACAGTAGAGCGGATCTAAACCTGCGACCGCATCTACTTCAGGCATACAATGAACATCATTTCACTGAAGCACTTTTTCTCATTTAGAGGAACGTACGGCGCTGCGCGTTTCGTTTCTTGTTTATGAGCTCAGATGTCCCCATTATAACATAGAATAAATAGACCTAAGCTATTCTTTTTCTCCTCCTGATTGATTTTCATTACAATTTTAACCACGCACTAAACTGAAGGACGGCAAAAAAAAAAAAAGAAAAGAAGAAGGTTGTTTCTGAAGAAAGCCTCGAACATCCTTCGGCTGGGAGTTAAACGGCCTTGCCGAGGATAAAGCGGTGACGCTGTTCTGGTCTTGTGCCAGATCTCCATTATAACTGCAGTTTATCTTCAGGCCGTGAAACTACGTACGTACATCGCACCACCGCTGGAACGTCTCCTTCTTTAACATCGAAAGGTGACTCGATACGGTAAAACTTTCCTCTACCATGCACCCTCCCCGCCCCATTCCCTTTGTCCCATTTAGCTTTTGTTCTGCAGAAATTATGAGCACTAATGACTCGAACCTGAATGTTGTAATTGTGATTGCAGGTTGAGAAATGAAATGAATGAAATGATCGCATCATCTGAGTCATTTCGGATAAAATCGGCGAGGCTATGCGGAAAGAACGATGCAGTTTGTAGGATTAAACTTTTGAACACAGTTTGAACGTCTCGCCCGTATCCTGCATTCAGATTGCTCATTTTCCACCTGCTGGCTTTCTAATTCCTAAAGATAAAGGGCAGCCAGAAAAGGAAAAGGAAAAGGAAAATGATCCTGCACTTCAGGGCTCTAAAGTTCAACATTTTAATAGCCACAAGCGTGCCTTCTTTAGTTCTGGGTCGGTATTTTTCAAGATGGTGCTCAGGGACTTCATAATCTTGCGTTGACATTTTTGCTCATTTGATTTCACTCTACAGTAAGTTTGCAGGAGATAGAATGCAGATCCGAGAACAGTACGACAGTTATACCCTGCTGAACTGAACCAAGTCACATCTCAGCGATCGATATTCTGTGCACACACTGTTCTCTGTGCGATCGTCAATCAAGAACCGCTACGCACACACACCTCAGAAGAAAAACATGCTGGTAAGTGTACTTTGATGCGCTCCTGTGAGTGGACGAGTTAGACCGGTGTCCCATCAAGCCTGATTTCAGATTTTTTAAATAAGGCCAAAACAGCCGTGACCAGGATAAACTACTTAACTTGGAAAACTAACCATTTCATAAAATTATTTCATTATCTTATTAAGAAATTATGTGGTGACACAATGGAGGCTGCATGTTTAAAGCCTGGCGATGCCATGGCAACACCGGCCTCTCTCGTCTCTCAGTTCAAAAAGATGTAGCAGCTTTGTTTTTCTTGTTTCAAGCACTCTAATCATCCCTCAAGAGTCAGGCGGATAGATTTATATTCTTGTTTATTTATTTATTTTAAAGCGTGCTTTACAGTCACTATGTGGTTCATTTCAAGGCTAGCATGCTAACAGTGTCTTTAAAGTGGCGTGAGCGGGCAGGGGTTTATGGACACGCATGCAGCTTTATTGGCAAAACCAACAAACCCAAAGGACAGAGACAACACTCAAGTCATAAAGGGCTCAGGAAATCAATAACCTAATTGTTTTGGCCAAATCAAACATTTCAGAAGTATCACATGACTGATAGTGCTGATGTATCACCATGTGGGCACAGAGGCACAGTTCGAGTGCTGAACATACAATATCTCAGCTGTGCTCATATTACTGTATAAGTACAGCAGTTCCACAAACACTATTTATTATCAACAGATTATGATTGGTTTATTTATTTACCCAGGCAGCACTCTGGCGTAGTGGTTAGCACTGTGGCCGCGCACATCCAGTGAGTCAGTCGGTGTGTGCTTGTGTGCCCTGTGACGGATTGGCACCCGGTCCAGGGTTTATCTCATCTTGAGCACCGTGTCCCTGGGATAGGCTCTAGGCTTCCCGTGACCCTGAACAAGAAAAATTTATTTTGCTCTGCCGACAAGTAACTGGTGATTAACGGTTAGCGACTGTAATTAAAGTTTTAAATATTCTTACCGCTACTACCTGATGTCTCCAGAAAGTGTGGAGCCAAAAAGTGATGTCAATGCATCATGGAGGTGGTGGACAGTCCTGAGAAGCTTTCTATTTTGACTTATTGCACTTTAGAACATCAGCTAACTTCTGCAGTTTTGTGGTGGAATCCTAAATAGCATAGCATTGACAGCTGGTTTGCCATCCCTTGTTCCAAACACCAATTAGGGCCCTTGGTCAGGGGTTAGAGAGGGATTTCTGATTCAGCCTTGTGTTAGGAGCTAGTTCTCCTTTTATTGTAGCTTGTGTTAGCTGATAGCAGAACAACATTTACAGTTCAGAACAATTTAGTAGCGATTACTAAGGAGACAGTTTTTCTTTAAGATGACATAACGTTATCAGATGTCTTTTCTTGCTGAAAGTGCTTCTGTGACTGGTTTTGAATGTGGGTTTTGGCAGGCAGCTGTTCTCTCCTCAGTACTGCAGATTGTACAGACCTGCTTTCATCTATGCTGCGACCGAAAGATGGTGTAATTAAGGATTGTTAGAACACCTGGGACACGGAGCGATACATACAGTACAGTATATAGGATTTCTTGATCAGAACTGTTGTATAAAACATCATAAACCAGCTATTTTAAAACCGGAATGCATGCGGCGACTTTGCTGAAATCCTTTGAAATATGGTGTGACATTACGGCAGTAAACTCAATGAGAAGGCTGTACAAGCGTACCTTATGACATTTCCTCTCTTTCCTCTCCCAAACAGTGTTTCGGAAATCTCATCGCATATACTGTAAATGCAACATCAGCTTTGTTGACGTGCTGAGTGCTGATTTCCACATCTACTGTATGTCATGGATAAATGAATGCCGTACTCACGCAAGGCTTTGTATTTCTTATGATACCCCTTAGAGTGTCAAAAAGGCATATTTGGGTCGGCATCTTTGTGAAAACCTCGTTCTGGAAATCTAATATATAATTAACTTCGTCCTATAGGAGAGCATAGAACGTGCGGACTCGCAAAGCAGAACTCGATCACTGCCAAATCGAAATGTAAATTCGCTCAGGCTTCGGTCTCGTTTAAGCGCTGCTGAAGCACGATTTCAGAACATTTCTCCCAGTACGCCTTTAAGGAGAAGATAAAACGACAAAGCCGGCTTGATCTAAATGAGATTTTCACTATTTATGAGCTCGGGGGGAGGACTATTGAGCCACCAGATATATTAATCTCAGTATACTCAATAGACAAATTTATAATCCGGATCTATTAACACAGGGAGAGGGCAGCTTTTTGCCATCGAGTTAGATAGATAGATAGATAGAATTACTTATTTAACCATATTGAATAATTGTTTATTAAAAGCATGGAGCTCCTCAGTAATGCAGTGTTAAAAGACAATACTAGTGCAATTAAAAACAACTCGCTCGCAGCTGTAACTGTGTGAGATGAGCATGCAGTACATTAGCAGCATAACTTGCTTCATTGTACCGCAGAGAGGCAGAGAGGTCTGGAGGAAATGCTGTCTCAGTCAAATATTGCAGTAATTGCTTATACGTAGGTCTTTGTTAGACCAAATTCCAACCCGTGAATTTTCACAAGACACATTCTCCATAAACTGCAAGGAAACTTCACTGCAAAGTTGTCTGATTGCTTCGCTATATTTCTCCAGGGGAAAATACTAAACACTTGTTAGACCGTGTACTGTATGTCGCAAGCTTGGAAAGAACATCAGAAAACAGGGTTTGACCAAAATGTATGTTTTGTGGATTCATCCGTAGTTTTGTGGATTCATCCATAAAACCTTGTTTGAGGAATTTGGGAGAAATATTGATTATCAACCTTACTTCCGAGAAACAGATAAACTCAATCACTCACTTTTCATCTATCCCACTTTATCCTATATACAGTACGCAGGGGTTGCAGGGGGTCTGGAACATATACCAGGAGATGTAGGGCACGAGGCTGGACTACCCTGGTACACACACTTGCACGTTCATTCACACACATACTACAGGCAATTTTTCGAATGCGAATTAGCCTAACCTGCACGACTTTGGACTGTTGGACACTACAGTACTTCCTTTTTGTTGTTTTTTAAGAAATGTTCTTTAGCAGGTACAATTTAGCAGGCACCAGATTCAAAAGTGTATGATGAGACAAAGCTCTTGTCAGATTTTCCGGGTCTGCAGTGATTAGGAATTAGAAATTGGTCCAAGGAATGAAATGTGGTGAGGGTCATAGATGGCCAAGGTTCCTGCAACATACAGGACTTAACTGCACACTATCAGGGGTCTACTGGAGTCCATGCCATGATGGGTCAAGGCTGTTTTGGCGACAAAAGGGAGCTCAATATTAGCTGGGTGGTCATGATGTTATGACTTATTGAAGTATATGCAGTATATTGTGTATAGTATATTTGCATTCTGGGACCACGTTCGTAAGTTGGATTTGTTTGTAAGTCCGACAAAGTGAGTCTTATACACCTTTGAAAATCTTGATTTGCTTAAACTGACCCAAAACAATCAGAATGATGTTCTATCCTCTCCTTTTGTTCAGCACTTAGAGTTGCTTGTGTTTGAAAAATCACTGGATTGAGGCAGCTTTGGATAAAAGCTATAAGATGGAAAATGTAGCTTGCAACTAAGGTGTTTTAAGATCTGAGCAGTAAACCTTATTCGATAGTAAGTTAAGATGTCTAGACAATTCACTGTGTTATAAGGAGCACAACAAATAATGAAGATAAGTACCAGAAGGAACCTAGTCCGGTAGTTTTGTTTCTCTGGTTTGTTGGTAATTTGACTACGGTTTGCACAATCCTGATGTGGTAAACACCCAGGAAGAAAAAGGCACACACAAAAACAATATTCTCTTTATGCATAAAATAAAGGAATGCAGTCTAATTGCTCTCTATACAGACTCCTGAGTAAGTAGATGCCGGACAGCACGACTGGCAACACTGCCAAGAGGCTCACCACCCACACAAAGGTAAGAGCACATCTGACACAACGTCTTTTCTTCCAGCCTGAGTGAGGGGGCACCATGGTTGTGTATTGCTGAACACTTATCAGTACCAGGAACATGATGCTGCTATAAAATCCAGCAGGGAAAGTATAGTAAATTACTTTGCATGCTGCATCTCTGAGAGTCAAACCCCAGATAAGGTGATAGACTCTGAACACCAGTCCAACAGTGAACATGCTGAAGATGCTGGTCAGTGATCTGAGCCTAATGCAGCATACACTGATCACAACGACCAGGACGTTAACAATGAGATTGAGGATGATCTCAGTGCTGAGGATTATGGGAAATTCAGTGCATCTGTATTCCCAATCTAGTTCATAATTATAAAATTAATCCTTGTACACAAGTACATCTAAAGTCTTCATTGTTGTAGTTGTTGTAGTAAGTAAGTAATAATAATAATAATAATAATAATAATAATAATAATAATCATAATGTTGCTATTTTGTTTTACTCACATGCTATTCATTTCTTTATTAATTTATGTCTGTCAAGCTCAACTAGTGGTTATATCTCCTGACATTAGCCCAAATGTGCTCAAAATAAATAAATAATATCAGTTTCATAGTTTAAAATTTTGCAGTTTAAAATCATGAAATAATTAAACATATACATCATACTCAAAAAAGAGTATCTGGCTCAGTAAGCACTGTTTCTTAAAAGCAAAGCAAGTATAAGTGCCACCGCCAAGTATAAGTGTTCCGCAAACCGAACAAAGATTTTTAATACATTTTTAATCAAAAACCGAGCAAGTATTAGTTTACAAGCGCCGAGTATCACGTATCACGCAGGCGACTCTTATTTTGACTCTTGCACTGCGGAATTGTGTGTAATCGTCTCCCCTGCTAGGTCTTAGTGCTCGTCTCTTACTTGCATAATTAACATCTCCCTTTATCTTTCAGCGTCTCTTATGTGTGTGCGTGCGCATAATTTGACACCAACACACACACACACACAAACATCCTGACACACGCACAGACGCTCTTTCGCCTTTTCACCCCCTCCCCGGCTTCACAAACACTCTGCTTTGTCGCGATTCTTTTCAAAGGTAAGCTGCTGGTTCATTTTTTTTTTTTTTTTACCGCAGTGATTCCCTTAATATGCGCACACACCAGTGTCAGAGAGATTTCTTTTTTTTCCTGTTAAAACAGTGTTTCCGTTGTGTGTGTGTGTGTGTTTGTTATAAACCTTAAAAAGTGATTCCTTTAGTATGCGCTCACACCAGGTCAGAGAGATTTCTTTTTTTTCTGCTAAAACGGTGTTTCCGCGGTGTTTGTGTGTGTGCGTTTGTTGTGAAACTTAAAAAGTGATTCCGTTAGTATGCGCTCATGCCAGTGTCAGAGAGATTTATTTTTTTCCTGTTAAAATGGAGTTTCCGTTGTGTGTGTGTGTGTGTGTGTGTGTGTGTTTGTTGTGAAACTTAAAAAGCGAGGTGGGGAGAGGGAGGAGGAGTGTTACTGTGTAAAACGAGGCGAGGGAAGGGGGTAATTCCACACACACACACACACACACACACACACGGCGCCTGTGTGCACCAACGGAAACACTTATCTGGGATTTATTTGTACTTTTTTTAAAGTACAGATTAATTTGTTTTATTTTCATTTTATAGATTGTATTAATTATTTTTATGTATTTAATTTTGGGGGCTGTGGAATGAATAATTTTAGTTATTAGTGGAATTAATAGTTTTCATTATTTCTTATGGGAAATGTTGATTTGGTTTCCAAATCCCACTTCCGGAATGAATTATGCTCATAATCCAAGGTTCCACTGTAAATGTTTTCAACCCAGCTCATGCAGTAGTTATATCCTCTGCCCAATATATTGATTATTTTTTATATTTTTACTATTCTGTATATAGTTCTGAATTCTGTCATTTGTTTTATTTAAACCATTTGTAAACAGAATTTAACAGAATTTTTGCATTCTAAAAGTTGATGTGTTAGAAGCAGAAAAACTGGGCTTATCTTATCTTATCTTATCTTATCTTATCTTACCTTACCTTATTTTATTTTATTTTGTTTTATATTATCTTATTTTATAAGGGGGGGGGGGTGGCAGGATCACAATACTTAATTTTTTTCCGTTTATTGTGATATTTATTGTTCTGTGTTGATTTGATAGAAAGACTGAATGATTGTGATCCGGAGATCATTTAAACGTTTGGTAAAAACACTAGGCATAATATTGAAAGTACCAGCATTTACACACACACACAGACACACACACACACACACAATACGAAGAGAATTACACACAATATTTACTTTCATGTTTTCTTATTGTTACTTTATACATAATTGAAGTCTTGGTATTTCTTAAGTCACGTCTCCAGAGTGAGAACTTGTAGTTCATGGTAATCCTGATTTATATCCTGCTCTGGGAATTGATTGTTTAAACTGTCCCAACTCTGAAGAAGACGTTCTCCAGTCTCCGTTCGTGCAGCTCGTACAGGAGCTCGCTTTAGAAAAATCTCTCGCACAGTCTTACGATATTTGAAACCAAACAAAGCATAGATCACTGGATTGAGGCAGCACTGGGTGAAGACCAGAAGGCGGCTGATGTATTTTGCGTAATTGAGATATTTTTAAAAAACTGCAAAGAAAAATTTATTGGGTAAAATGTTAAGGTGTATAGAAAATTGACTATGCTATAAGAAGCCCAACAAATATATAGCATAAGTACGAGAATGAAGACGAGTCCAGTATTTCTGCGTCTCCAATTTGTTGGTAATTTAGCATTGATGCTCCGAATCTTGATGTACTGTAGTAAACACTCCGGAACAAAAAGGCACACACAAAAACAAAGCTCTCTTTATGGGTGAAGGCAAGAAATGCAACATCGCTGTTGTACTTAGAGGTTCCTGAGTCAGGAAATGCTGCAGTGTGTAACATGATTGGTAATGCTGCCAAGAGGCCAGGCAAAGAGAAAAATGTGTGTGACGCAATGCTTTTTCTTCCAGTCTGAGGAAGGGTGCACCATGGTTGTGTAAATTGCTTTGCACACTGCGTTACTGAGAGTCAAACCCGAGATATACCAAGTGATAAACCCTGAGCACCAGTCCGACAGTGAACAGCAGGTCTAAGAGAGCCTGTTAAATTGAGTATGAAGATGCTGGTCAGTGATCTGAGCCTCATACAGCATATACTGATCACAACAACCTTCGAAAATGTTCACATTACAAGCCACGTTGCTCAACTCCAATTTTTTCGGTCAGATCGGATTTGCTATCATGACGGTTCATATTCACAATTACAAGTGACTTTTATCTGACTTTAATGTGGATGCATTAGTCCTGGGAACCGGCGCGTATGCACACATCAATACATCTTTGCTCTCACAATCTGTGCTAAAACACATTATGAGTTTGCAAATTCGTTTCAAACAACACTTGGGGTTCTGCTCTGACGGATGACAAGCAGTTAACCAGCTATATTTGTTGAGGTCTAGAAGAAAGAAGAAAGCCAGACATCACGCTTTGGTTGTTTTAGCATTGCTACTGTATGAAATACGCATGCATGGCTTGCTTAGTGAAATAAATACACTCAATGTCTTTGCAAATACATACATTCTGTATTACATTGCAAAAAAAAATACACAAAAAAATCCATTAATACATAAAAAGTGTACTAACATCATGTCTTTACTCATTTTTTTTGGAATAAAATTTTAAACATGTTATAGGAAAATATATTTTAAGTGAAAGTTTAGTGTAATTGCTAAAGCACTTTTTAAAAAAAGTATATTCGAAATAATCAACGCAATAATGTAAAGAAAGCATACATTGCAATACAAATTTTAATATACTGTACTGTATAAAATATATACTTAAAAACAGGTTATAATATAGAAAATTCATCATTTGTAAAAGGTCCTTAAACACTTTAGTGTACTTTTAACACATTTGCAGTAGAGTAGTATAGAACATGATGTGCATTACATAGTATAACAAAGTATAATTCTATTGATCACAAATTGTACTTTTAGCAATTAAAATTGGCCAGAAGTATAGCAGCATGCTATTATATATTAATAGTGTATTTGTAACACGGTAGAAATTGCTGTTAGAGCGCCGGTCATAAAATTTGAATTATCATTAGAAAAAATTATATATATATATATAAATTATATCTCCAGAAATGAGTATGCTCATGAACATTTCTTCTTGTTTAAAAAAACCCCACCATATATCCCACTAAAACGTCAAAACCAAAATGCGGCACTCAGTTGAAATTTTTTTAGTGCGCCTTCTTCATGACAATGCGTCAGCCTATTCGGCTCACAAAACTTGCAAGTCACTTGGGGTATGAAATTCTGCCTCATCCCACTTATTTCCCTGATCACGCACCCAGTGATTTCTTCCTCTTCCATCACTTGAAGAAACCACTTTTTGGCAGGCATTTGATGACGAGGTGGAACTCGGTAAGAGCCAAAAAGAAGGCTTCTTCAAAGACGCTCCCCACCAGCTTATCCATCGTTTGGAAGAGTGTGTCGCCTTAGGTAGAGGAGCCACCAACATTTGTTTTCTTAACATCATTTTTTCTTAACATTAATAATATTTTATGACTGCCCCTCTTAATGTACTTATACTACATTAAACATACACTTTAAATTTTATTAATCACTGAGTCAGATACAGTAAGTACATTAGTACACACACAGCCATACTGTATATTTTAAGTGTACTGAATATACGTATGTGAGGTTGTTGCACTTTAGCACATAAAAGTAGACTTGATACACTTCAAATAGTTTAAAAAAAAAAAGTTAATTACAATTTAAATTCACTTGATTAAAAATTAGTTGTTCCAAAATGGCAAACTTCAAGTATACTAGTCATTAGTCTGGCTGCATGAACTCAACTCAATAGCTTTAGCATGCTAGAATAAATGCATTAGCATGTTAGGGTATCCTTAGCATATATTTTGCTATTATTATATACTGTAATGAGGAAGTAGTAGTAAGACGTGATCTCAGGTGAATCAGACAAATAATCATTCAAGTCTGTTAATTATGGCAAAAATAGTTGATTTCAAAAGTTGAAATGAAAATTCTGGCCCATTTCCCTGGTCCTGGATTATGGCCTGGTTTACTAAATTAAGTCAAATCGATTACTGAAATAAGTTATTGAATTACATTTTCCTTATTTGTCAAGTGTCATGTGACTTCAGTCTCTGTTATCACTAGGGGACACTACTTATCTAACGTGGAATTTCTTATGGTTAAGACTGCCCAGAGAATTCACATCAACCATTGTTTCTTCTGTATCCATTCCACCCGATGCTAATGCCAAGATTGCAATGAAAGAACTACATGCAGCCATTAGCACACAACAGTCAACTCATCCAGATGCTGCTTTTATTGTTGTGGGTGAATTTACCCACTCCAACTTAAAAACAGCGCTCCCTAGATTTCACCGGCATGTTTCCTTCCACACCATGGAAATAAAATCCTGGACCATGTTTCCACCAACGTACCTGAAGCTTACAAGGCTACCTCCCTCGCCCAGCTGGGATAATCAGGTCACCTCTCTTTGTTTCTCTCCCCCTCATATTCACCACTCATCCAACATGTGGGCCCAAGAGTAAAAACAATCAAAGGTGGACAGTAGCTACGCTACGCTACACTTCCTTTATCCTGGACTACATTAACACCACGAAAGGCATTAAGAGATTAAGATGGCCAAGTACTCCTACAAGCTGAGAATTGCAGAACACCAATTCACCAACTCCAATTCCCAGCAGATGTGGCGGTGCATTCGGGCCATAAGCAACTACAGGCCCATCAACCCTTCACCCCATCCTCTGATTTCTCCTTTCTCACTGAGCTAAACAACTTCTATGCTCAATCTGAAAGGAATAATCTGGAGCCAGCAATCAAAATCGAGCTCCCAGCAGACTACCAGCCACTCACACTCTCCACCAATGATGTTAGCGCAGTATTAAGCAGGATCAGTGCACGGAAAGCTGCAGGGCTTCAGGGTATCCACGGACAACTCCTCAGAGCATGTGCTGGGGAGCTGGTGGGTGTCCAAACAGACTTTAACCTCTCTCAAGCCCAAGCTATTGTGCCCACCTCCATTGTGCCAGTATCTAAACACTCTACTGCAACATGCATTAATGATTGCCGCCAGTAGCATTCACTCCATCATCACCAAGTGTCTTGCTGGTTCTGGCACACCACTTCTTCCTGCCACTCTGGACCCACAACAATTGAGATTGAAGTTTCCACAGCGCTGCACTCTGTCCTCTCTCACGTGGGCAATAAAGACAACTATGCCAGAATGCTTTTTCTAGATTTTAGTTCAGCGTTTAACACTGTAATCTCCTCCAAGTTAGTCACCAAACTACTGGGCATTAGGAAGGAGAAAGGTGACACACACACACCCATTCACTTCAATAGAGAGGTGGTCGACCGCATCGTCCATATCTTTGAGGATCCCTCCTGGACTACCAACAGCTCTAGTCTGGTCAAGAAAGCTCAACAGCGCCTCTTCTTCCTGAGGGTTCTGAAGAAGAACTATTACTCTTCATTACTAACTTGTATCGTTGCACCATCAAGAGCATCCTGACCAGCTGTGTCACAGTCTTGTATGGGAACTGCACTGCACAACACATTGTAGGAGCTTCACTTCCAAAGATTGATATCACAATGTGATACTTCCCTCACCCTGCTCATAGGCTCTTTGCCCTACTGCTTTCTGGGAGGCGCTGGTTCAGGAACAGCTTTTTCCCCATAGCTGATTCCTTGCTGAACTCTGCCGCCACCCGAGCACAACATACACATTGACTGGATAGATTACCTTACCTTGCACTAACCAAATTGCTGCTCTCACCACTGAACATAAACTGAAAACTCAGGACTGCACTATTCATAACTTTTGCATATTTTGTATTTTTGTATGAAATGACCTCATCCCACTCTCAATAACAAGTTGCACACATGTATATAACCTTCTCTATTGCAGTATCACAACCATGGTATACAATGTGTTTCTTCATCTATAACCATTGCACTCATTGAACATAACCCTTCTCTGTGCATATTTTACAAATGTCATATATCTTCCTTCCTATATATCTCTTTCTGTATATACAGTAACCCTCTCTGTGTACAGTTTACATATGCATACAGACCAAAAGTTTGGACACACCTTCTCATTCAGCGAGTTTTCTTTATTGTGTTCTTTAGCCTAAACGCGTCTCTTCTGCTTGTTGCCTGTCCTTAGCAGTGGTTTCCTAGCAGATATTCTAGCATGAAGGCCTGATTCACACAGTCTCCTCTTAACAGTTGTTCTAGAGATGTGTCTGCTGCTAGAACTCTGTGTGGCATTGACCTGCTCTCTGATCTGAGCTGCTGTTAACCTGCGATTTCTGAGGCTGATGACTCGTATGAACTTATCCTCCGCAGCAGAGGTGCCTCTCCCAATTTTTTCGGACTGACTGACCTTCATTTCTTAAAGTAATGATGGCCACTCGTTTTTTTCTTCACTTAGCTGCTTTTTTCTTGCCATAATACAAATTCAAACTCTTTGAATGAGAAGGTGTGTCCAAACTTTTGGTCTGTACTGTACATATAACTCATTATTTGGCATACTATACCATGTCTTTCTCATTGCATACATCTAAATCATTGCACTCACTTTACATAACTTTTTCTCTGTATACTGTTTATATGCAAATTCTTATAATTCATTTGCACATTTGCACTCATTGTATTTACCTCTTTCACTGTATATGGTTTACAAATGCAAATTCTTTATCATGGTATACAATACCTTCCTTATTGCACCACCTATAATCGTTTGCTCATTTGCACCCATTGTAATTTATCTACTGTACCTCACTATATACTGTACTGTTTATATATGCAAATTATTCTGCACTGTGAAAACGCACTTCTGTTTAGATGCACACTGTTTTCCGTTGCCTTATACCTACATGTGCAGTGACAATACAGTCGGATCTAATCTAATCTAATCTAATCTAATTTAATCTAATCTAATCTAATCTAATCTAATCTACATAAAGAGCATGCAGGAACAATGACATAAAGGAAAACAATGAATGAATTACAGACTTCCAAAATAGTGGACTTTGTGTGGTTTTTATGCTAATGTGACTTTCCGATTACTAAATAAATTCATGTATTACTAAACTGAGCAGATTATGTACTGCTAAACTGATTACTAAACTGAGTGAATTCATTACTAAACTAAGCACATGGATTGACAAAGCGAGCACACCAACTACTAACTACTTTGAGGAAAGAAACAAACTACTTTGAGGAACAAAACCAATATAATTTATAGGTGTGCTTGTCAGGTGTTCACATACTTTTGGCCATAACAAAAGTCACAAATGCTGATAAAGTAAAAGCAAAATCAGGAATCAACACACAGGTTTTTAATTCCATCAATATTTTGGCATGACATTGTTCAAGATTTATTAATATGAAAGTTTACAGTTACATAATATACTGTGTATATGTGCTGAAGTGTGTGTCTGTTTTGGCAGATAGAGAAGACACTGCAGTATGAAGCTGGTCTTTTGCAAGCGAAACATGGTTTGTATACGATGCCAGGTCTGCATCATATTTTTTGGGATGCATGAAAAAATGGACAATAAGTGTGCTGGCGATTAATTCTGTTCTGAAATATACTTATATATTCATGGATTATTAAAGTAACATTATATGTATAATTAAGGTTAACATATAATCATACAAACATGAAAAAACTACTGTATATACTGTATATACTATACTACTGTACACTGTACGCAAGATCCCACTAGTAGCAGCATGGATTTATGGGCGTTCCGCAAAACTAGAGAAAAATGCGGAAACTTTTGTTTGCGCATGTGCAGTGAGTGTATGGAGTACGGATTCACAGGTAGGATAAATTTACATACAGTAACACCGGCTGAAGACCTGATTGGTCAAACAGAGTCATGTGATCATTGTTGCTGCTGAAACCGACTGGTGAAACCGTCAAGTGGTTAGAAAAGTAACGAGTCGAGTGTAGCCGAATGTAGCGGAGTAAGAATAGCGTTTCATCTTCACAAATCTACTCAGGAAAAGTAAAAAGTATGGTGCAGTAAACTACTCCTAGCAGTATTTTTTTTTAAAAAGTTACTCAAGTAAATATAACGGAGTAAATGTAACTCATTACTGTAAGGGTTCACCACTAGAGGGCACTGTGTGCCCGATAAATTTGTTGTTTGTAGTTTATGTTTGTAGACTCAGTTTCCCAGAAGGCACCTCGGTCAGGTGATGAGGGAGCTCACCTGAACCGAGGTGGCTCAATTAGATCCACTATAAAAAGCTGGTAGTTCTGGGAAACTGGGTCAAGCATTGTTATTGTCAAGTGGGCATTCCTTTTTGTTTGGTTTTGTTTTGTATTAGTTTTTTAGTTTACATTTGGTTTAAGTTATGTTATGTAACATTTGTTTAAGAAGGCTCTAGTTTTGTAATGCGTCTGTTTCATGTGCATTTGAGTTGTGGAGCTGTTTTGTTTGAGTATGTGTGGTTAGTGTGTCTCTTATGTGTAAGTACTGTTCTGTGTGTTTCCTGTGTAGGTTCCATGTTTAGCCACTTGAGGGTTTAGTCACTAGTTCTTAGCTGCTAGTAGGTTTAGCCGCTAGTATTCTTAGCCTACAGTACGTTTAGCCTCTAGTCGGATTGGCCGCTAGTGGCTTTAGTTTCTAGTAGGTTTAACCTCTAGCATGGATAAGCCTCTTGTGTGTGTTTAGCTTCTTGTGTGTTTGTGTTCAATGTAGGTTCAGTTACTAACCTGGTTAGCTACTAATCCTGATGGTTACTAACCCGGTTAGGTCAATCATCCACTTCTACAATAACCAGTATAGATACTAATCCTACTAAACTACTAATCCGTATAAGCAGGGGTCTCTAGTCTCTCCTGGTCGCTAGTCTCTCCTGTCTCTAGTCTGTCTCGTCCCTAGGCTGTCTCGTCCCAGTTCATTTCAGCGCCAAGTTTGTTTTGTGAAGCTAAAGAGTCTGTGTTAAGCTCTATACCCGAGATGGAGCGTCCTTTGTTTAAAGTTCTTTGTTTGTTTATTTACTTTATTATACAGTAGTTCATGTTTTGTTTCTTTTGAATAAAATACTCTTATGTTCAGACCCTCTGCGTCTATGCCTCAACCTTAAGCCCACAGCAACAACAGCCAGTAATACCACCTAGTCATGACAGTTACTACCCACCTCTGCACACTACCATGGCTTGTGCAAGGTAACCA
Source organism: Clarias fuscus (assembly GCA_030347435.1). NCBI lineage: Eukaryota > Metazoa > Chordata > Actinopteri > Siluriformes > Clariidae > Clarias > Clarias fuscus. Next base: position 6,065,696 of record CM059221.1, read on the forward strand.
GAGTACCTGGAGCAAAGTCTTATTTTTCAGGAATAAATAGATCAAAGGAGCACAACATATTTATGAATATGAGCTTTAAAACTGCTGAAAACATCCAATTTTTACTATAAAGAAGCATTGCTTATGTCTTTGTTATGAAAGGTGGGTGAAAATTATTTAGGCAATAAAAATTGGTAATAAAGTAAATATTTCTAATAGAATTTATTAAAATAAATTGTACATGTTCTTTATTACATAGGAAAATGAAAGCAAATCTTTAAATTTCAATGTAGGCACCGGTGGCGTCAACCAGTTTCCTCAAACAGCCGAGGATGGAATGGTCTTCTGAAGGAAGTCATTTAGTATTTTGCTAAGAACCTCCTGAATTTGTGGCTCCATGTCCTCCAGGGTGTCCTCCTGCATTTTCTAGGATGTTGGCTGGGATGACGTGGACCTCAATAATGGCCTTCAAGAAGTCCAGATCTCACTCCATGAGATTTCTTCCTGTGAGAGCTACGCAAAGGAGGAGGTGTACAGGACAAAACCTTGCACACTGGAGGACTTGAGGCAGTATATGTGCATGTACATTTTATTGTATTAAATAAAATAAAATAAAGTACATATTTCTAATTTTTATTAGAAATATGTACTTTACTACCTATTTTAATATCTAGTTACTTTTCACCCACCCTGTAGATTACCCCAAAAGATGCTCAATACCAGTGAGGAAATTATCATAACCATAAGTTATATTTGAGACTTCATTTCATTTGCTTTGTACATTTACTTTTCTCAATGACAACAAGGTTGAATCTAATTGAATCTAATCTAAATGAAATGTTAAATTAAAATGTTATATTTGTCATGTTTTCTGTTGGATACTTGTTTGTGTTCACCATGGGTTATGTGTTCACCACTTCCATTTTCTTGCTGAATTTTCTTTCTTTTAACGCAGATTCGAAGCAAATCCTTGTCTATCCTTTTCAGATCTTGAAAAGACTATACATGCATTTATTATTGTAGGTTAGATTACTATAATAGTTTGTACAGTGGTCTCCCACAAGCATCCCTGAACAGGTTACAGTCAGTTCAAAATACTGCTGCTCGTCTTCTGACTAATACACGTAGGCGAGAACATACTGTATAACCCCTGATTTGGCATGGCCGTGCTGGCTTCAAATTCATTTTAGAGTTGATTTTAAACTTCTTATGTTTGTCTATAAAGCTTTGCATAATTCAGCTCTAAAATACCTTGTTGACGAACTACAGCCACATTCTTCATCATGCTCACTTAGATTCTCCCCATAGTTTCTTTTATACATACCTATTTATTTTTTAACTATACAGTATATAAGGATTAAGTTGTAGCACAGTAGCTTAATGGTTGGCACTGTCTTGGGGTCTATGTGCATGGAATTTTTAAAGTCTCCTCATGCTTGGTGGGTTTTCCTCCGGGTACTCCAGTTTTCTCCTACAGTCCAAAAACATGTAGATTAGACTAATTGGAGTTCCCAAATTGTCTGAATGTTGACTGGAGGTCCTTCCACAGTTGTAAAATGGGAGTAAATACAATGGTAATCACCACTGGCCTCCAAGGCCCCTTGTTGGACTACAGAGGTTCCTAGATGGATGAATGGATGGATTTACTGTGGCTGCTCCAAATCTGTTGAACAACTTGCCTCTTAATTTAAGGTCAGCTACAAATCTGGCTACTTTAAAATCTTTGTTAAAAAAGATTAACAAAATTTGTAAAAATTAGTACTGTTTTTATCATGCATTTTAGCATCTTGTTAATGGCTCGTTATTAAAGGTGCTATATGAATAAACTTTTAATTTAATTTAATTTGATTTGATTTATGTTTTTGGCTAGTAACATAGAGACAAATGGTTGTGGATATCTAAACATGACTGTCACGGTTCTGGTGTAGTGTTGTGCGGCATATACGCAGGAGGATCCAGGTGGTAACGGAAACGATGTTTATTTAAACAAAAAACAGGGAAAATCAAACAAAACAAAGATACTATATAATAAAACAAACCAAAACACGAATAAAGACAGCGGTAAACATGAACAAAACTCACAGACATTAATCACGATAAATGAACAGTTGCAAGACAAGAAACTAACTGAAACTAACCTATTTATAATAAAACTAATAACCAACTCGGTTCAGGTGAGCGCCCCCTGGTCACCTGACCGAGTTGCCCCATGGGAACTGAAGTCTAAACAAAGGAACTACAAACGAAAATTACAGGGCGCTTTGGCGCCCTCTAGGGGTTATCCCTGACATAACCCCCCCTCAAAGGGCGCAACTCCGGGGCGCCACAGGAGGTCCAGGGCATCCCCCCCAGGGTCCAATGTCCGCCCCTCTCACCCATAGGCTGGCACCTATGTCCTGTGGGCCAGGTGGCTTCATGCCCCCGTTGAAGCAGGGCGGCGGAGACGGAGGAAGCTCGCCGTCCTCTTTGACGTTGGGCGGTGCAGGCAGTGGGTGCTCGCCGTCCTCGGTGACGCAGGGCGGCAGAGGATGAGGAGGCTCGCTGTCCTCGGCGGCGCATGACAGCGGCGGCGGAGAAAGAGGATGGAGCTCGTGCTCCTCGGCGGCGCATGAAGGCGGGGACGGAGGAAGAGGATGGAGCTCGTGCTCCTCGGCGGCGCATGAAGGCGGCGGCGGAGGAAGAGGATGGAGCTCGTGCTCCTCGGCGGCGCATGAAGGCGGCGGCGGAGGAAGAGGATGGAGCTCGTGCTCCTCGGCGGCGCATGAAGGCGGCGGCGGAGGAAGAGGATGGAGCTCGTGCTCCTCGGCGGCGCATGAAGGCGGCGGCGGAGGAAAAGGAAGCTCGCTGTCCTCAACGGCGTACGAAGGCGGCGGCGGAGGAAGAGGATGGAGCTCGTGCTCCTCGGCGGCGCATGAAGGCGGCGGCGGAGGAAGAGGATGGAGCTCGTGCTCCTCGGCGGCGCATGACGGCGGCGGCGGAGGAAGAGGATGGAGCTCGTGCTCCTCGGCGGCGCATGAAGGCGGCGGCGGAGGAAAAGGAAGCTCGCTGTCCTCAACGGCGTACGAAGGCGGCGGCGGAGGAAGAGGAAGCTCGAAGTCCTCAGCGGCGCATGAAGGCGGCGGCGGAGGAAGAGGAAGGAGCTCGTGCTCCTCGGCGGCGCGTGAAGGCGGCGGCGGAGGAAGAGGAAGGAGCTCGTGCTCCTCGGCGGCGCATGAAGGCGGCGGCGGAGGAAGAGGAAGCTCGAAGTCCTCAGCGGCGCATGAAGGCGGCGGCGGAGGAAGAGGATGGAGCTCGTGATCCTCAACGGCGCACGAAGGCGGCGGCGGAGGAAGAGGAAGCTCGCGATCCTCAGCGGCGCACGAAGGCGGCGGCGGAGGACGAGGAAGCTCGCTGTCCTCAACGGCGCACGAAGGCGGCGGCGGAGGAAGAGGATGGAGCTCGTGATCCTCGGCGGCGCATGAAGGCGGCGGCGGAGGAAGAGGAAGCTCGCTGTCCTCAACGGTGCATGAAGGCGGCGGCGGAGGAAGAGGCGGCTCGTCGTCCTCGGCTGCCCTGTGCAGCGACGGAAGCTCGCCGTCCTCGGCAGCACTGTGCAGCGACGGAAGCTCGCCGTCCTCGGCAGCACTGTGCAGCGACGGAAGCTCGCCGTCCTCGGCAGCACTGTGCAGCGACGGAAGCTCGCCGTCCTCGAAGGCACAGTGCAGCGACGGTAGCTCGCCGTCCTCGAAGGCACAGTGCAGCGACGGTAGCTCGCCGTCCTCGAAGGCACAGTGCAGCGACGGTAGCTCGCCGTCCTCGAAGGCACAGTGCAGCGACGGTCGCTCGCCCTCCTCTTCGCTGCAGTGCAGCGGCGGCAGCTCGCTGTCCTCGGCGGCGCGGTGCAGCAGTGCTACCTGCCCTTGGAGCTTGGCCACCTGCTCCCGCAGGTCACGAATGCGCTCTTCATTCATTTTAGCGCACCGCCGAAAGCTGCTCCAATCAAGCTGGGAGGTTGCTCCCTGCTGCACGTCCCGCTCACACTCCGCTCTCTTGCCGCTACGCCGTTTGGTTCTCCGGCTACCTTCCACGCCGGCTCCCCAAACTCCAAACATCGTTGCCCCCCCCCCAAAAAAGAATCTCCCTGGGGAAGGGCTCCTCTGCTATGCCTCTTTTTAGGTCTTGCAATCTGTCACGGTTCTGGTGTTGTGTTGTGCGGCATATACGCAGGAGGATCCAGGTGGTAACGGAAACGATGTTTATTTAAACAAAAAACAGGGAAAATCAAACAAAACAAAGATACTATATAATAAAACAAACCAAAACACGAATAAAGACAGCGGTAAACATGAACAAAACTCACAGACATTAATCACGATAAATGAACAGTTGCAAGACAAGAAACTAACTGAAACTAACCTATTTATAATAAAACTAATAACCAACTCGGTTCAGGTGAGCGCCCCCTGGTCACCTGACCGAGTTGCCCCATGGGAACTGAAGTCTAAACAAAGGAACTACAAACGAAAATTACAGGGCGCTTTGGCGCCCTCTAGGGGTTATCCCTGACAATGACATTCATATGTGGTTTGGAAACACACAATTCTACAGGATATTTTTATATGAAGTCCATACTATATAGTGTACTTTGGCATCTGTAATCTAACAAACCTACTGTAAAATACATTCCACTTAGTATATAGCCACACTGAGAATATTTCCCTGCAAAATCAGGTTTTTAACCAGCATAATTCCCACAATCTGTATCCAAATCTGTTTACAGCTTCAAAGATTAATTTCTATATCTGTATATTGAACAAATTGTGGCCGAAACAACATATATGCTACTGTTAGCACTGGCATGGTTTAGCATGATGGAAGAATTCTGGTTCTGACAGTTCCTCAACCTCAGCTACATCACTCAAGTTTATAATCGGCTTCCACTACTGTAATAATGTGAATTAAATTCCTTTATACCTTTGTACCCATGACATTTCCTGACACATTAAGTTGGTTCTGTTTCCAAAAAATACAAACAACTAGCATAGTTGAAATCGACTCTGACCTTTGTCTCAGCTCTCAACTCAATTTCAATAAGCATGCACTGCTTTCCCAGCAACTTCGACGCGCCCGGCTCGAAACAAACCTCGTCTACCCAATCCTCAGCCATACAATGGTGATCCTGGAACATGTCGTTCTTTCTTGTCTCAGTGCTCCCTGTCACTGGAGCTCCAACCCTCGACCTTCCCCACCGAGCGTTCCAAGGTGGCTTATATCATCACCCTCCTCACTGATAGAGCCCGTGAGTGGGGAACCGCCATCTGGGATGCTAACGACCCTTGATGCACCACCTTTAGTGCTTTCACTGAAGAGATGAAGAGGGTCTTTGATCGTTCTCATGCAGGTCGGGAGGCCGCGAGGCACCTGCTGGAGCTTCATCAGGGCACTAGATCTGCTTATGACTACGCCATCGAGTTCCGAACCTTGGCAGCGGCTACTCAATGGGACACCCAGGCCCTGTATGACACCTTCTTAAATGGGCTTTCGGAGTCTGTCAAGGACCAGCTAGTCTCCCAGCAACTCCCTGAAGACTTAAATGGATTGATGAATCTAGCAGGGCGGGTGGATGCCCGCCTCCGACAGAGACGCTGCACCCAACACCAACCCAGGACCAGCACTTCTCCCCCTCCAACCACCCCCGCTGGTGCTCCGCTGGTGAACCCATGCAGGTTGGGCGAACCCGGATCTCACTGGAGGAGCGACAGCGTCGGGTCCAAATGGGGGCGTGCCTCTACTGTGGGCAGCTTGGACATCTACACCTCCAGTGCCCATTAAAAGCAAGGCCCCTCCAGTGAACCTAGGCACACTGGAGGGGGCGTACCAAACGCCAGTCGCCTAGGGGCCGTTCACTTCTCCCCGTCATGCTCCTCTGGGATAATCAGTCCTGCGTTCTCCATGCCCTCGTTGATTCCGGCTTTGACCTGAATTTAATTAGTGCTTCAAAGGTCGAGGAACTGCACGTGCCAACCATTCCTTTGGGTTCGCCATTATCGGTCCGAGCTCTCGATGGAATGCTCCTTCCCCCGATTACCCGATGAACCACTCCAGTCACCCTGAGGACATCTGGAAATCATGCGGAGGAGATATCACTTCTAGTCATGCCAAAGGCTCAGGCCCAGCTGGTTCTTGGACATCCCTGGCTCATCCGCCACAATCCACAAATTGACTGGCAGAACAACGCCGTCCTTGGAACAACTTCCTCTGAGGAATTTCCTGACCTTTCCTCTGTCCCACATGACTACGCTGATCTAAGAACAGTTTTTAGCAAGTCCCGGGCGACTTCTCTTCCACCACACTGACCCTACGACTGTGCTATCGACCTCCACCCAGGCATGGTTCCCCCGCGGGGGCGTCTCTACCCACTCTCCCAACACAAAAGGGAGGCCATGGACAAGTACATTTCAGAGTCATTAGCCGCCGGTATCATCAGACCTTCGTCGTCACCTGCCGGGGCTGGCTTCTTTTTCGTGGCCAAAAAAGACGGTTCCTTACATCCTTGTATAGATTACAGAGGGCTCAACGATATCACAGTCAAGAACCGCTATCTCCTACCCTTGATGTCCATAGCCTTCGATCTCCTGCAGGGAGCCCAAATTTTTACCAAGTTGGACCTCCGCAGTGCCTATCACCTTGTAAGGATCAGGGAGGGAGACGAGTGGAAGACTGGCTTCGACACCCCGTCGGGTCACTATGAATATCTTGTCATGCCTTTTGGACTGGCCAACGCTCCAGGGGTTTTCCAAGCCCTGGTCAATGACGTTCTCAGGGACTTCATCAACGCCTGTGTCTTCGTCTACCTAGATGATATCCTCATCTTCTCTCGCTCCTTAGAAGAACATACAGTACATGTCCGGCAGGTACTTCAACGGCTTCTTTAGAACCAGCTCTTTGTTAAGGCCGAGAAATGTGAGTTTCACTGTAGCACAGTTTCCTTCCTGGGTTTCATTATCGCCCCGTCTAAGATCCAGATGGATCCTGCCAAGCTTCGCGCTGTGACTGACTGGCCAGTTCCAACCACCCGTAAGGATCTCCAGCGTTTCCTGGGCTTCGCCAATTTCTAAAGGCGGTTCAGATCTAGACTTGCTTCTTTTGTTTGAGATACAGTATGTGAAAAGGGAAATGTACCTCAGCCGCATCAATAACAGTAGTTTTGCCACTTTATACTGTATAGAAGAAAATGCCAAATAAATGGTTTCTCTAAAATGGTGAACTCTATGTTTTCTCTAAATAAGCAGAAAAACATTTTTCTTTTAAGTAATAATCCATGTAATAAATAATCCATGTTCTTCTTTCTCCACAAGCACAAGTTTATCGAAGGGTCACTTGACCTCGAATCCAAATTTCCAAAAGAAAAAAAAAAACAACTAATTCAGCAGCTTTAATTAAATTTCAGTTTCGATCCCACTCGCTGAAGGACAACCATGAATGAAAACAATTAATATAAAAATGCAGGCTGAGCTCTGTATCACCGCACCTCATCCAGAATGATAATGTTTAACGCGCTACGTGATTCAGGTTTATTTAACGTGGACAGACGTTTGAATAGCAATGTGCTTGCCTCTTTCACAGTTCCAGCTTATATAAATACTACCTTGCACGAATTCAGGTCTTCACAGGCCCGTATAAATGGTACTTAGTCACACATGCACTCTTGTTTTGAACAGCACTGGCTGTACAGCCTTGTGAACCTCAGTATTATCTTGTGAGTATTTCTGGAACAGCATGACAAACAGTGTGTGTGCTTGAGTATCTTTTTAGCAACAATATACTGTATAAGGTGAGTCAAAAACGATCCGCCCTCTGGCTGTAGACTATATTTTAATTAACCCTTAGAAAAGACAAATACATAATTTTTCAACCTAATCTGCTTGCTTTTCAATACACTTGGTCCATCCGTTAACAAGCTTTCGTATTCCTTCATTAAAAACTTTGCGAGCTGCGAGCCATGAACTCACCGGTGTCTTCACTTCTTCATCAGAAGTGAATCTTCATCCTCGTAGGGCTGTTTTCAGGAGACCAACCAGGTGAAAGTCTGACGGAGTGTGATTAGGACTATAGGGAGGACGCCTCAAAACAAAAGAGGCTTCAGCTCTTCAGTAAGTGTTTCACTGTAACGAGCGCTGTTGATTGTTGAGCCTTTTTCCTGAAAATGTTCCGATACTGGCCCTTGAGAATCCCAGAAAACTGTAAGCATCAAATTTCGCTGATGGTTGACTTTGGAACCGTTTCTTGGTCGGCGTTTGAGATTACTCTCAGACTCGTAGTGATGAATCTGTGTTTTGTCACCAGTAATGATTATCTACATCTACATCTAGGCATTTGGCAGACGCTCTTATCCAGAGCGACTTACATATATATATATTTTTTATCTCATTACATCTGAGCAATTGAGGGTTAAGGGCCTTGCTCAATGGCCCAACAGTGGCAACTTGGTGGTTGTGAGGTTTGAACCTGGGATCTTCTGAACCATAGTCCAATGCCTTAACCACTGAGCTACCTCTGCCCTTCCTTAGAGTATCGCTCCAAACATTGTTTGCAGATATCCAGATGCTTCTGTTTACGCTCTTCTGTGAGTTGTTTCGGCACCAGGTGCATCCTCAGACCACGAAAAACAAATCACTGCATGCTACTCTGCTTTCGTGCAAATCACAAGTGGGGCATAAATTTTTCACTCGCACCGCAGTTACAAATGAACTGATGCAATACATTCACACCTGACTGGGAAGAAGACAGTGGGGCCAACAGAGGTTTTGATATAACCGGTGTGCAGATAATTTTTGACTCACCTGACTCACCATTGTATATGGATATGTTGAGCAAGTGTTTAAAGACCATTTTTCCCCCTGTGCTTCATGTTATCAGTGTTATGCAATCCGAGCGTAGCAGCTCTGTAGCATCTCTGTTCCTTGGGGAAGGATGTCAAAATAACAGACAGAGAGAGAGAGAGAGGGAGGCAGCTTCCAGTAAGTGTGCAGAATAGGATTAACGAGTGCAATTTGCCAACAGGCAAACTCAAGCAAATTTAAAATGAAGTGTGATTAAAACAAAGACATGGAAGCACATATAGAATGACAACAATGGCATCCAAAGGGAAAGCTATTACACAGTCCAAGCTGTAATATCCTCATCTAATATCTGTGTGTACTAAAGGCCAGTTTTTCATTCGTATCATAAGATTAGAACCAATGCCTCTAGATTCTTAAAAAAAAAAATCTATAAAGGCTCTATGTATACACTGATAACAGAGAGATGAAGCAAAGGGGCCTTAGCTATCCAAACATGTGTGAGGGTGAAAGGAGGTCAGCAGTGTCGAGGCACGGTCAGATAAAGTGCCCACGCTGAGATAGACTCCGGGGTTTGACTGACAGGAGTGTTTATCCTGGCAGAGGATATTAATCTGTCAGACAGGGAGATAGGGTTTAGTCAATATACACACTCCTCATTACTGAACCCAGAGACGAGCAGCCGTCTGCGCTGCAATTTCACCGTCTCGTTATTGGTAGAATATATAAACAGCCTGCCTATTAGAACGGCATATTAATTGTCTGAGTATTCAGTGAGGAGTAAAACATGACAGGTCAACGGTTATAGGAAATAGGAAAATAACGGTTATAGGAAAATAACCAAGAACGGAATGGTGGGATATGAAGAGGACGGTTTTAGAATCAACTTCGAGACATTTTTGTGTTCTCATAACTGAGAGCTTGTTAAATGAAAGTCTTAAATGCATAAAGTTTAACAAGCAGCAACATGCCATGCATGAATGAGACCGACGATTTGAAGTCTGAAAAAAAAAAGATTTGATCCTTGTTTAGTGTTGACCTCGCTTCCGTTCGGACTCTGTCTCTGTCTCGACCTCTGTCAGACTCTTGAACTTGCCAGTGCCTGCAGTGCACACGGGCATGAAGTGGAGCGCTACCCAGTGGACACAGGCAGGAATGCAGGACAATGTACAACTTAGAGACCTATTGGGGACATTTACTGTTTGATGTTTCTCCTCCCACTACTGTACCTCAACTCATCACCTCAATACCACAAAGTATTGTCATGTCATGTTCTTGCATTGTCACTTTGCCGCACTTGTTTGCACATCTGCATGTGCACTTTACGTTGTCTCTTTTGTCTAAAGACATAGACAGTTCTCTGACTCGCTAATTATGTTTCTTCTTAGTTAGCTAGTTAGTTTCTGGTAATTTATGTTGCTAGTTTATGCTACATGCAGCACCCTGGTTCTGGAGGAACGTTGCTTTGTTTCACTGTGTACTGAACTGTTTATGGCTGAAGTGACAATAAAAGCTGACTTGACCTGATTTGACTTGACTTCAGGATCCATTAAAACCTTGGAAATGTTAATACCACAAATGTCTTAGTGACTAATTTCCTAAAGGCATTTTATAGAGTAAATAGTAAATGCTTACAGTACAGTACATTGCCCTTCTACTGCTTATCTGAGGGCTGGTCTGCATGCACAGTGGGTAAATACAGTTCCAACACATTAAGAAACATTTTGTTCCCTCAATGTCACAGTAGCATGCCGAACCTTCAATATAACGTACATTTTATTCTAAAGTATTACATTTCACGTTGTAGAACAGCCACAAAACAAGCTGGTTCCTGTTATCACAGCTACGTAATGTTTTTTTTTTCTCCCTTTACCAGTCTATGCATCTTGTCATTTTAATTAGGAACCTCGCAACAAGAAAACGTCCCCATGTCAACAAAACATTCAATATATACAAAGCCCTCTGATAAGTAGGGTTGTGAGAAATCATAAGAAATGATATTGTGATAGAAGCACAATGATACAGTAACTGTATTAACTGATAAAGTTTGTTTTGCACCATATTTCTCAGGTGTTTAGTAACTTGTACTCCACAAGCGGGTACACTTCAGGCAGTTCAGGCAACACACAATAGTTGACATTGTATTTTTAGCTGCATTGTTTTTGACTGGACTTATAGGTTGGCACTGGCGTCTTGCACCTCCAGGTTTCATGTTCGATTCTCGCCTCGGGCCTGTGTGCACGGAGTTTGCATGTTCTCCCCGTGCCTGGTGGGTTTTCTCCGGGTACTCCGGTTTCCTCCAATAGACCAAAGACATGCAGATTAGGGAAATTGGCACTTCCAAATTGTCTGTAGTGTGTGACTGAGTGTATGTGTGTGTGCCCAGTGATGGATTGGCACCCTGTCCAGGCTGTACCCCGCCTCGTGCTCTAAGTATCCTGGGATACCCGCCCCCCACCCTGAATACAGGATAAAGCAGCATAGATGTGAGAGTGGGTGAGTGTTTTTGACTGAGTACATAAAGGTTTATTATTATATTATTTATATATATATATATATATATTATAATGAATGAACTACTGTATAGAAAAAGCCCTTTAGTTAATATATTTATGTTTTTTAAGCTTTAATGCTACTCACAGAAGCCGTAATCATTTCTAGGTCTACTATATACTTCCAGCCTTTTGTACTAGTTGCACCTTAAGTAAAAAATGCATGACCTTTCCCTATTACAGACATGTTTACTCATAATGTCAGTGTAAATACAAATCAGATGACAATGAAACCTTTGCGTGAAAACTGTGTGTTGGCTCTCGGCTCTACTCGGCTGTGTGTTGGCTCTCGGCTCTCCTCGGCCGTGTGTTTGGCACTCAGCTCCACTCGGCTGTGTGCATGTAAATCAGGTGGTGTGTGAGGTGCATGCTGTCTCTCACGCTGTACTAAAGCGAGCGACTGTAATGAAGGCATAATTCTTTGTGTCCCCGTGGCATTATTTTCCTCATGCTGCTGTCTCCTTAGCGCTGGGCATGTGTTTTTGCTCTCCATCTACCGAGTCATTTCCATCACTACCCAAATGAAATTAGTAAAGGAAAACAGAGTCGTGTTGGGAATGTTAGTTTTGCAAGCTTATTACATATAAACCTCTCCTTAATAAAATCTCGGCAATCAAGACCTTTTTCCAGCGAGCGATGTGTAATCAGAGGCTCGTCTGTTTATTCATTTCGATATTTATGCCACAGTGAATTGAAGACTTTAGGCAACGCATCTTTTATTCATCAGCATTGACTAAAAATACAGTAATGAAAAACATATTAAAGGAATATTCCAGTGCCTAACAAACAGTCTCTGTATGTGTGGTTACAGCAAGAGGCAAACAACAACAACAACCACAGCAAAAAAAACAAAACAAAACAAAAAAATCTCACTTCGTGGGGAAGCTATTATTGGGCGGGTGTTTGTTCCAATCCTAACACAGATACAGATACAGATTTTTGGAGCACTAAACTGGTACAGATGATGGACCTTAAAATAACAACAAAGATATACAACCAAAAACCAACAATAACTACAACAATGACAACTGTAACAGCAGCACCAAAGACAATTATGGACAACAAGACTGCATAAACAGAAGCGTTTGGATATTCTTTACCTTTATGCTCTAAGGAAGGTGAAAGTTTCTTAAAGACAATCGTTACCGGTGACGAGACACGGATTCATCACTACGAGCCTGAGAGTAAACGGCAGAGTACGGAACGGAAACATCCTCAATCACCGACCGAGAAGGAGTTCAAAAGTCAACCGTCAGCTGGAAAATTCATCAACGCTTGCGGTTTTCTGGGATTCTCAAGGGCCAGAAGTATTGGAACATTATATGGAAAAAGGTTCAACAATCAACAGTGCTTGCTACAGTGAGACGCTTATCGAAGAGCCGAAGACTAAACTTCAGATTAAACGCAGAGGACCGCTATCCGAGGACGTTGTGATCTTGCATGACGATGCCCACGCTGTCAACACTCTACAAAAACGTAAAGCATCCTCTCTATGGTCCTGATTTCGCTCCATCAGGCTTTAATCTGTTCGGTACCCTGAAAAAAGGACGAAGATTCACTTCTGATGAAGAAGTGAAGACAACGGTGCATTAATCACTCGCAGCTCAGCCGTAAACAATTTTAACAAGGAATATGAAAACTTGTCGATGGACAAAGTGGTAAAAATATATATATGTATAGTGTTTCTCTTTTCTAAAAGTCAATTTAAATAAATTCTACAGCCAGAATGTGGATCAGTTTTTTCTCAACCTCATAATTTTTTTTTTTTTTTTTTTACCACAAAGACAATTATGACTATGACAACAAAAGACCACAATGTTGACTTAAAATAAAAGAATAAAAAGAAACAGTGACTATCATGACAATAGGTATGACAGCTACAGTACGTCAACAATAATTACAGTATTTCAGTGATGACAAATATGACAACAACACCAATAACAATCCTGACAGTGAAGACAACAATAAATACAATACCACAAAATATTTATTACAACAACAGCCGCACCACCGGCAACTACGGCTGTAACAATAATGACAGTGACAGTGACAGTACTGTAATGATTATACTGTCATTTAAATTTCAGTGATGACGACTATAACTATAACTATGACACCACTAAAGTTACATTTATGTTTACATTTAGGCATTTGTCAGATGCTCTTATCCCGAGTGACTTACAAAAGTAGCAACAATGACTAAAACCACAAATAAGTATTACACTAATGACATGCACACCATTGACAACTATGAAACGAACAATAAAAGATAATAACAATGACCACAATGATATTAATTGTTACAACAATGACAAGACCTATGACAACAACGTCAACGAAATTGTTCACAATAAACAAAAACAGTAGCTATTACAACAATGACAACTACCACAATAATGATTAATACAATAAACCACAAATAATTATTACAATAATGACAACAACAATAAAACTCAACAGTGACCAAAATCACAAATAATTACTCGTATATTGTTATGACTATAACAATAAAGACAACAACAACGACCACAATGACAATAATTATTACAATCAGGACAACCATGACTCAGCATTAAATTAAATGTGTAATATTTGGCTGATAAATAAATAAATAAATAAATAAATAAATACATAATGCCGTGGTGTGGAATTTTTTATGTGCATTTTTTGGTGTAAGATTTCGTACAAAAATAGCACTAGCACATATTAACCCTTAAACGCCGGATGCTTTTTGAGAAAATGTGTACTGTATATGCTTTTCATGCCTCACTGATTTGCACATGCACGTGTCCCACACAGCTTCAGTCAGCGTCAGCCTCATGAGGGTAACGCAAATATCAAGATCGCTCGTAAACCGTGAAATATTGGGTCGCAACGTATTCTGCGGCAGCGCCCAGGGGGAGATCGTAATTAGTGCACCTTTAAATAGCTTAGCTTACATCTGTGCGCTCTGTGCCGAGATAATTCATGCAGAACTTCTCAGTTCTCATGGAGAAAACCTGCAACTGTGCTTTGTAGGTCTTGGCATTACAGTATATATTAACGCGCTGCGTGTTTGTATTGAGTGTTGAGGCTCTGGAGTCTTTATCGAGCGGAGAAACAATATGCTACGTACTACAGTAATTATGCGGAATTCCCAGAATGCATAGCTGCAAGTCTAAGAAGGATAGAAATGTGATATTTGCTTTATTGTAGATAGTGATTGTAATCGGTGTGATAGGTTTACTCGAGTGAAAAAGACTTTGATGTGATGCGGAAGACGGGATGGGTTTTACTGGTGCTGGCAATACTGCATAGAAACAATCATAGTCACATACACACACATTATCTTGGGATTTGAATCACGGCTAGCCATTACATTTAGGAGCTTCAATGTAAGAGTTACACAACTAGATTTGTCTCAAAGCCCAGTGCTGGTTATCCAATTAAAGCTTGTCTAGGAGATCTTTGCAGATACACCGACAAGGCTTTGCACCTTCTTCTTCTTCTTCTTCTTTTTTTAAATAGGTTTTACAGTGATCTCTGAAGACAAAGGCAATCTATCCTCTCCTCACACCAGCAGTCTGTTGAAAATTTCCAAGCAGTAAAATGAAATTGCATCCGGAGAGTAATTTCACACCTCGCTTTTGAGTTCCTTTCTATTAGAATAAAATGTTTGCCCTTCAATGTGTGTGTGTGTGTGTGTGTGTGTGTGTGTGTGTGTGTGTGTGTTTGAGAGAGAGCGAGAGAGAGAGAGAGAGACAGTGTGTGTATGTGTGTTTGTGTGTGTGTGTGTGTGTGTGTGTGTGTGTGTGACTGAGAATGATTCTGCAAAGCCACACCAATAGAATATGTTCTCGAATCATCATCAAAGGTACAACATATAACCAGGCAGTAACACATTCCGTTACAGCTTGCTCCTGATCACAAATGAAACTGTTAAACGGTTACTAATCATCACGTTTGCAGGAAATCCAGATACGTGCAACATTCGAGGGATTTATGCCTCTACAATTGCACACGCGCTCGCATTCGTACACACCCTCATTAAAACCGCGCACATCTGGCCTCGAGAAGCGGAACGACAGCAGGCGTAAATAATGCACGAGGCAGAGTATCCGCTTTGTGTTTTCCATCATGAAATGACAAGGCTCGTCTGCGTATGCGAGAAATAATCGAGACATATTCATTTTCCCCGCCGAGTCCAGGAGACACAGAGGAACAAAGAAACATGTTAATGCTGCGTCTACCACCCCAGTGCCCCTGTAGCTTTCTTTTAAGTACATAACCGCAGCTCGTTTTTTTTTTTTCGTTTTTCGTTTCGAAGGCTTATCAAGGGAGAGGCCTTATTAGAGGTGATGAGGAGATTAAAGCGTAAAGCAGTTTGATCTCAGTCTTTGGCAGTTCTGTCACGGAGCTGGAGATTCATTCGCTCACTTGTCTCTATAACTAAAAAAACTTCTCTCAGATGAAGAGCCAGATGAGCCGAGTCTTTTATCTGTGCTTTAAAAGCAGAAGGAAGATGTTCATTAATAAGTGTACAGTATTTTGAGACAAAAACTTGTGGAGTTGGTCATTATAACACTGGGGAGGTCTGGGTTACGTCAGCCAGCAGAATTTGGATTGGGAAGTTCCGAGCCTGTCTACAGGAATTAGAACGCTGCTACTGTATCTTGTGGATGATATTGAATTTTGTGAATGTTTAGATTTGAGCGATTGTGTAATCATTATATCAGTCATAAATGATAAAATCATTTATAAGATTTTTACTTACCAACGGCTCAGTGTGTTAAGGCTCTGAGTTACTTATCAGAAGGTTGACGGTTCGAGTCCCAGCTCTGCCAGGTTGATGTTGGGCCCTTGAGCGAGGGCATTAACCCTGTCTGCTCCAGGCACTGTATAATGGCTGACCCTGCACTCTGACCCACTAAAAAAAAAGTGTGGATATGTGACGAGGGTAGAGGGTCCGAGTCAGGTCGGTGTGCGTGGAATTTGCGTGCTCTCCCCGTGCTTGGTGGGATTTATATTCCTCTCACAGTTCAAAGGCATAAAGATTTCCAAATGGCCCGTAGTGTGTAGAGTAAGTTTATGCATGCTTACAGTACATGCTTACTTATTGATGGACTGGCACCCTGTCCAGACTCTTCCCTGCTTTTTGCCCCAAGTCCTCTTGAGATATGCTCATGGCCTTTTGCAACCCTGTACAGGATAAGTGCTGTAGAGGATGCGGCCTGGGGTTTTTCATAACAAGGCGTAATTATGGCCAAGTGAATAAATTTACTTCACAGAAATGTCAGTGCTGCTATACCATGTGCACCATTTCAACAATTTCAGTGTAATTATTAACAGTATTTGTGTATGCACTTTATTATGTTTATTATATATTATATTTTTTATTTTATGCAGTAACAAAGAGTCTGTGTTTTGTCAAGCGTCATGATATCTAGCCAATGTTTGTGTAATAAGCTGTTTTAATGCCATAAATAAGGTTTATTGCGAATTAAAATGGTTACAGTACAGTATGTTGGGGGCTTGGGTTTTTAATATTTTCCATGCTGGCTAAATTTACCCTTTTAGTCAGGGAAAGTTTGTCTAAGAATTATTACTAAATTTCCAAAATTCAATAATAAATATGTTAATAATATTAATATTTTTTTCAATAGCTAACCGTGCTGTAAATGTAGAAAAAAAAACATATTTCAAGCAAATATAAAAATGACTGAAACTACCATTAGTTCCTTTACTTAGTCACCTTCCCATGAGGCACTGATCATAAAATATGTCGAAGTGAATAATTGTGTGGAACATACTTTAATAAATCATAATCAATCTGCATTCCATTAATCCACACACACTATAGTATCATATATAAGGAGGAGGGAGCGTCATGGCTTGGGCTTGCAAGGCTTCTTCTGGAACGCATGATGGAGCAGCAGAATGAATTCATTCTAGAAGTCTAGACAAACATCCTGTCTGGCAGTTTTCACAAAAATGCATCCAATCTAATTAGGAGGAACTTCATTGTGCAGTGAATGGGATGCATTTCTGCACGGAATGAGTGTTATGAAAATAGTTACCTTCTCCTCATGTTCTGAGGTGTCAAACTTCTCTGTCAGTGTGCAGAGCAGGAAAATGTATAATGACCGAGACCTCCAGTATTGTAATGTGCCTATACAGTACAGTATATGCAAGTCAATTTTGATTTAAGACTAACTCGAACTATCCCTTTAAATGAATTCTGCAGCATTTCACCTCTAGCAGAAGGAAGAAACAAACCACAGGAGAAAGAAGCTGCAGTACGCGGCTGGAAAAGCATCGCAAAAGGCTGCGGTTGTTAAACCATAATCAATTGTCATAAATTGTCATAATCAATTAAAGCAGCCTTTTGAGGCTTGTTATCTGGGGTTCAGCTGTTTCATAGGTGATTTCAGTAAGACCTTCTTCACCTGACATACTGTATCAGCCTGTGGGAAAAAGCATAATGAGAGGAATTGAAAACGTATAGAGGGACAGCACCATGTTCAGCTGTCAGCTCTCCATATGTGCATGGACCTCGAATCCGAACGGTTTGTATTTTTAAAGGTGCCATTTCTAATGTCTAAAGATATGACTCTTGACATATAACTCTCCTCTCTTTTTAGAAAATATTTCTGTGAAAAGAGATCTGTGATACTGCCATGCGAGAAAGTTTGCTAGTTCCATTATTCGTTCCCTGACATTTAATTGACTTCCTGTTGTGTCGCTATTAAGGCAATGCAATTTCCCAGTCTAAAAATGAACCCGGCTGTTAACGCACCAGAGAGCAGCAGATTCATCACGGTGTCCCTTTTTGTGAATTTGTCCAATGGGTTTACTAATGTCTTCTAAAAGCCTCTTGTGAAAGGTCGCCAAAGTAAAAATAGACTGTCAGATTTGATTGAATTGGAACAAAAGGACAGATGCGGTCCTGCCTGGAGCTCGGACGGAGAACTCGGCTGAGTTAAAGTCTATTGGAATTAAAAAGCAGTAAACATGGGAACTCATCCAAAACAGGACATGGGTGGAAAAAAGGCCACAAAAAAAAATTGACATTAAAGTGATGTTTCTTGTTCTGAATAACATGCCAGTTACTTTGTTCTTAGATTTCGTAGGCATATATACACACACACACACACACACACTCGCACACAGTAATGCAACGTACAAAACAAAAAGCTCAGCCAGCATTCGAGGCCCAAGTGTAATAAAAGTATAGCTTGATTTGCTATAATGTGCTGTTTTCTTTCTGCTAAGCAAAGCTGTGTATTTTTCCAGCACAGTAAAATGCGACAGCTCTATAAACGCATGTAAACTCGCGGAGCAGCCAAAAGACCTTGCGAGTCATTTTGTCACATTACTGAGCTTTATGAGAACATTCGCTTCCGGCGGAATACGGTACGTGTGGGCGTGTTATGTGCGCGAGTGTCTGGTACACAGTAGGAGATCGCTCTTTAAGATCTCGCGCTGTAATAGGGGCAGCGGCAGAACGAGCGCAGGCCTGGTTTGCTTCTTGTACGCTGAGGTGATCCGTCTGAAGCGCTGAAGGCACTTTGCTCTCTCACATAGAAAACACTCGAGACACTGAATATTAGAAGATGGCAATCGGCAAACTGTGGAGAGAGAAAGAGAGAGAGAGAGAGGGAGAGAGAGGGAGCAGTTAGAAAAATCCTAGGAAGAATTATTGAATCACTTCTGTTATTGCACATTTTCTCAAGCGTAGTGCCAAACGATGCCCAAAGGAGAACGGGCAAGGTTATAAGCTTTAATCTAATATATCGGAGTGTAGGAGCATAATCAGGAGAGACTCCACTCTCTTAACTGAAAGGATTTTTTAAAGTGGGTCAGGGCTTATTATCTCTCCTTACACACCTTCATCCATTGTTTATTAACTGATGATTGTTTTTGTCTGTTTAGACACGGTAGGGTCACCGTCATGCAGCCGTGGCCGGCTAACAGTACATAAAATTTGTGTCCAATCTTGTACATCACTCAACATCTTTGATCATTTAGAAAAAAGATCCTAGCAACTATAATTTCATTACAATTCTACCTAACGGTAATGAAAATGTATATAGTGTAGACAGGTTAAAGAGCTGCTTCAGTTTTATTGCAAGTTTTTGGAGGAGCCTGTAAGAGCTACAGTGCTATAGTTCTGATGTGGCTGTGAGGTTTGTATTTGTACTGGCACACAGCTGGGGTTTTACTTATATAATGGCACACTCAATGTGACTGCATTAGAGGAAAAGAAATCCCAGATACTGTAAATCTGAATCCTACTGTACACTGACCACAAAAAAGTCTGGTAAATTAATTGTAAAATCAAGACATCGAAAAGTTGTAAATAGAAAAACAATAGAGGATTTAATGTACTGTACAGTAATGTTGAGTAAAATACTTAACCAAACTCAATGCTTTGTATTACAAAGCAAGACAATACGGTTAGAATTGCAATAAGGCAGTATTAAAATAATGTTTTTTGAGATTGCTTTTACAAAAAGAAGCTGTGTTACATTTGATAAATTGTAAATATGTTATACTTTTTTTCCTCTTATAAGCATATTGTTAACAGCCTTGGCCAAAGGCATGGCAAAGGATGTCGAACCCCGGACAACCCAGAGCCACAACCACCTGAGCGACCTGATGTCATATTTTACATGTACAGTAGGAATATGTAAGTACATGTATTCATGTGTTCCTATTTATGTCCTCTGTAAAAAATGAATTGACCTTGCTAGTTTTAAAAGCAGCATGGGCAGGTTAGTTGCATAGAAAATAAATGTTTTATTTATTGGTTAAAAATGCATCATTTTGTTGTACATTTCAACAATTTTAAATACAAGTTGTTCTGTAAAATTGTTTACATTTCTATTTAAAAAAAATTTTAACCACAGCTGGGTTTTTTTTTTTCTTTTCTTTTTTTTTTTCAGTGCAGCTTTAGCCCTTTTAATCATTGCTTCTAATGAAAAAAGTTCCAAATAAAAAGATAAGGAAAAAGATAAAGATAAGGAGGATAAGCTTAGTTAGTTTAAAGTTAGTTTGCCAGGATGACGTTCTGAAATGACATCTGCGTTGACGTTGTGTCAGTAAAAGGGAATGGCAAATGTTTTTTCAGAAAATGTGTTTATTTAGACCTCATTCGCCGTTTCATTCACAGTCTGTTTCATAATCGCTCTTCTAATGAGGGGAATGATGTCAGCAGCATGGCAGGCCAGCTGGGCACCATGCAAGGTGTCTGAATCCAATCGCTAAGTCCTAACGGGTGAAATAAATGGATAAAAATGACTTTACACAACATCAAATGGGTAGGCCTACTGAGACATTACACTGGGATTTATAAGCTAGACCTCTGATCTGCACAGCTTTTGTTGGGTTTTTTTTTTATTCTTTACAGCACACTGATGTATGAACACTCAGAATATTAGATAGTCCGGGTGTCAAAAGGGCAGCGAACTCAATTGCAGAGAGATGAAAAGTTCTCCGGCTGGGGAGTTTGAGTAGAACAGAATGTGCAGGCTCAAGCATCCTCAATCGTCTCCTCTACTAAGTGTGGTCACTAAACGTGGTAATCTGGTGCACTCACACACGGGACCAATTCCTGGGAGGGTGACCAGGTAAGAATTGACTATCCACTAAGACACAAACCTGCAGGTGGAAATCCATTCATGCAGCACAACTCAAGGATGGATTACGTGCATTAAGGCTTTATATATTCATTACTGTATATCGCCGTCTCATCATCTATACCGCTTTATCCTGTGTTCAGGGTCGCGAGGGCCTGGAGCCTATCTTAGGAAACTTAGAGCATGAGGCGGGATACACCCTGGCCATACGCACACATACTCACGCGCACACTATCGCCAATTTGGGGAAAGCCAATTAGCCTAATCTGCATGTCTTTGGACTGGCCAAGCGCAGGGAAAACTCAGAGGCAAGGAATCAAACCCCGGGTGGGAATTAAACCTCAACCCTGGAGGTGTAAGGCAACCGTGTTAAGCCACTGTGCCGCCTTCCTCTCATGTGATATTGACTAATTTGGATCGTATGTGCTTAAGGGAATATAAAGAATGGAAGCTAGAGGGAATCCTGGTATAGAGTATAAGCTTGAGACCGCCCCCTTGCCTAACAGAGACAGCCTATTCCATAATATCTCTAAATCACTGCATCATTGGTCCAATTGGTCCCAAGGTACCAATGCGTATCTATGGAATGAATAATGTATAATAGACAATAAGTATCTCGGCAATGAGTTTGACTTTTCCTATATTCCATGGAGGGTTTACTGGAGTGTTAAGGGGTCGCAGTAATTCTCTCAGGAAGAGAGGCAGCTGGTGAGTATGAGCTGAAAGTGTTGGAAGTGTGAGCTGTTCGGATTAAAGCCTTGGTTTTCACAAACAGCTGGGAGATGCTGCTTGCCTTCTTGTTCAATCACAGAAAGGTTGCCTAACTGCTTTAACGCAGACACAGCCTGACAGAAACTACTCGACAGGAAAGATATTTACTGTAAAATCTTGTTACAAAAAAGACCTTAAAAGAGGAATTTTTACACCAAACTCCTTGCATTGGAAACAGAAACAAAGAAAGAGTCTTGAAGGCGGAAACCCACGGACCTTCAGTTTCTTCACTTTCCTACTGTATACATGGACAGGAAGCTGATGAGACAGTCTGAAGGAATGTAACATAGCTGTTTGTATGAAAGTTTCCTCACTCTCTCTCTCTCTCGCTCTCTCTGACAGGTCATGCAATATTTAGAAACTGCGACTATGTAGGCTACAAGTCAGCTGGTGGGCGCTAGATCTTGCTCTGAAGTGTTAATCATGGCGCAGGACTGTGAGCTGAGACTGAGACGATGTGTTACATGAAATTGGAAATGTGCGACATCTGCTTAGCGACTAGACCAGGTGCACAGCAAAGTGAACATACAGTGTTTATGTCGGTCCAGCTGAACACCAGAGAACACTGCAAAAAGATTATTTGACACAGCAGGTGGCTGGTCAATAGTGTCAGGAAAGAGAAGAGAAGTCAGGAAATGCAGTAGTAGTTTTGTGCATAAATTTTCCTTTACAAATATAGGATTAATTTTTCATTCTAACAGCCCTGATATTTCAATTATATCATTTTATAATACATCACTGTATAAAAAGTATTAAAGTAATGAATCTTTTATTTCTTTATGATTTGCAAGTTCTGCATGGCCAAGAACAAAAAAAAAAGGTTTATATTCCAAATTCACTTCCAATGGAAGTCTAAGGGTACCTGTTGGAGAACTCAAAGGTTGCCATTATACATTTTGGCATTATACATTATACATTTTGGAAAAGAACATTTCAAACAGAAGAATTTATGCATTTGTGCTCATTGTCCTTATTG
Organism: Clarias fuscus; assembly: GCA_030347435.1. NCBI lineage: Eukaryota > Metazoa > Chordata > Actinopteri > Siluriformes > Clariidae > Clarias > Clarias fuscus. The sequence goes on from CM059221.1 coordinate 6,088,410, forward strand.
CACATGGTTATCAGAGGTCAGATGTTAAAATTCCAGGTAAGTACATTTTTATAACACCAGCAGTAAAAACAAACACAGATAATCAAGCTTGGAAGTCATAAACAAGCTAGGGTCAGGCAAAATGCAGACAGCCTGTCTGGTTCAGCCCCACAGTCCCCTGTCTGGCCATGCTAGAAAGGCACCACAACACCCATGGCACCACAGTCCACCATGCATGTGGCCCAGCAAACAAAGGGTGCTGGCTGCCAACCTGGCATCCAAAGTCCCCAAACCGCAATCCAATCAAGCAACCATGAGATGCGCCAGACAAACCACTCTGATTCATGGAGGCCCCATACCACGACTCACAGCACTCAAAGGATCCACTGCCAAAATCCAGGTGCCAGACACCAAAGCACATACTCAGAGCCATGCCCTGAGGGTACACCTTATACCTTATCTGGAATAATATTTTACCTGTATATAACTATATATATATAACTATATATATATATATATATATATATATATATATATATATATATATATATATATTACATTTTACTTACATATTACACATACAGAACGTAAATGAATTTGCCCGATGTACAGCATATACAGTACTTCACACAAGTAAACTAAAAGATAGTCTTTATACTGTATACTGTGTGTGTAATGGGGTCCAGGTGTCCTTGATCAAAAATCAGGTGAAGTTGACCTTCTGGGATTTGTAGTCCTATGAAAGTAATTCTAGTCTTTTCTATTTGTTACACTATGAGACTCAATATTACTCGTTATTTTTTTCCCCCAGAATCGGATTGAATTGTGCTCGTCTCTTCTGGTACAGGATCGGTGTCGACTCTAATTACGGCCATGTAGTGGACAGACAGAGTCATGATAAGTATATCATAGAAAGACTTCGAGAAGGCAGAATTACTGTAATTATGTATGGTTGGGGAGATGAATCTAGAAAAATGTGTAGGTAGTGATGATAATGCTGTATCTACGGTACAGCTCAAGAGGACAGCTGAGTGCTACTGTAGAATACCAATGAAATACACACACACACGCACACACACTAAACGCCTAAATTCGGCTCTCAGCCAGTGTGCTGTGGCTCATTGATCGGGATTGTTCTGTCCCTAGCACACCTCGTTCTCCTTTCTGCTTCCAGGAGAACTCATTAGCGCCTTCTCTAAACCCTTCCTCAAGTGCCGCTGCAACTCTGTACCTCCCGTTGTTCCTCAGTGAGCAGGTGACAGGAGTCACACACATACACACAGCTCTGTTCTCTGTGCTAAAGCCAAGTACACTCTTACGCCCACCACTCCTTTAATCTGTCTCCAAGAAGACTCTCTGGCAGCGATGAAAAAACACCAAATCACAGTCTCGGGCATCCACCACACACCAACAACACACAGGAAACGTTCTTTCAGCTCACACTCGGTGCCGTTGGACCGCTTGTCCCCGAAGGCCCCATCTGCACAACATGTGCTGTGTGATTTGATGCAGATGTAGTCTGCGGATTCCCCGCAGGGCTCAGCATCAAACACTCGTCTGCTCGGCACACGGGTAACAGTGATGAAAGACGCCTTTTCTTCCTCCAGTATGGCTTCCATCTGGACCTCATCTTCTGTTTGCCGATGTGTACAGGATGGTGTACGTGTTTTGTCTGATGTGGTTCCTCAGTTAAGACAGCGCACGTACATATGGGACAACACTCCACATGTTTAAATATTTAAAACAGCCTATGTACAGTATACATTTCTGAACAAGTTTAATATACTGTATGAAGGCATGGGAACACCCATGTCTCTACTGTATGAATATTACATTTTGTGTTTGTAAACATTGTCATGAAGCAGCTCCAAATGTAAATTTTGATCTCAAAGTAGAGAACAAGAAATGAAAAAGGAAAGGAAAGGGGAAAAAAGATGAATCAGACTATCCATGTGAAGAGAGTGCAAATGGGGCAACCATGTGAAATCATGAATAAGGGCTGGCTAGTTAACTGCTAGCACTAACTGTTTTGTTAGTAAATTGCAGGTAAACACCAGAGTGATTTTATTATTTCAGAGTCTTGACTTGTATCATCATATTCTTAGCTAAACCTGTCACTGTTGTACACCACAACAGTGACTAAAATAACTGAAACAAGTCATTAGCTAAATGACTAGCCAAACAATTGTTAGCATACTGTAGCTTGCTCCCCTTAGTTTACTCACAAAATATCTATTTTAAATTTGACAAAAAGACCATTTATATAATCTAAAATGGCAGTTTGTACTTGACTGGCTAATTATGGATTTCATACAGTGAATTGTAGATTAGCATTTTATTAGCATTATCCTTTAGATAGCAAACTTTAGAGACAGTGCTTAGCTACTCTGCTAGCTAACATACTGTAGCTCACAAGTGATGAACAAAATATTATTGCTAAAGTATATTATTAGAAATATTATGCATTTTAGAATTGCAGGAAATATGTTAATCTGTGATTAATCCTTGCTAGTTTACTATCCAGCTAGCTAAAAAAAGAAAAGGGGGGGGGGGGGGGTGGACATGGTTTCCAAATTTCATATTCATGTAACTTTATATTGTAAGTAATTAGTACTATAGTACTATATAGTATGCCAGTACTATACCATACCGGTAGTATGTTCTAACACATCCGATACAAAAAGTACAAACATTCGATATTAAAATGTGATAAACTTTGGTAGATATTTTTATAATACTATGGTATATATGGTATGTAATTTAGTGTATCATAGTAACATCTTATGGCTTCCTGTGTTTTCTTTTGTTTTTCTAAAAAACAGAAAGAAAGAAAGAAAAAAGTGCTTACTTGTTTATTTATACGTTTTCTGGTAGGTGATCATTTAAGACGTATATTGACCATTCTTCGATGGCTCTCCGGAGACCAATTCATATGAATAATTCACATTTCACCCTTCTGTGTGGGCTGTTGGGCTCTGGCATACAAAATAATATATATATATATATATATATATATATATATATATATATATATTTTACGGAGGCTTTGTGTAGTGAGCCTGCAAATTTAAATTAGGGACTGTTCAATTTCTGAAGTGAAGAGGGTGAAATTATGGAAGTCACGTTAATATGAGGTTTCTGATTTGTTAATTAAAGGTCGGGTGAGTCTGTCGATGTAACAGACCGAGTACCGGGATGCAGAAACAGTTGAGACTTACGTCATGCTGAAATATTGAGCCAGGTGCTTTTATGGTCATTTCCTGTACACTCTGATCATCTGACAAATCTCCTGGCTTTGACAGGGCTGTGTGTGGCTGTGTGCGTGTGTGTGTGTGTGTGTGTGTGTGTGTGTGTGTGAAGAGCATTCTGCTTCCCTCTCCAGAGCCCACTCACAGCCGGTGTCAATCTGCATAGCCATTTGTGCAGAGATTGTTCATCTTTTGAGCTGGCAAATAAAGTGTCATGAAACATTGCCTGAAAATCACAGATAATTCTGAAAAATTGCTTAGTTTTGCTCTGTTCCTTTGGAATTTGGACAGACAAACACACATTCACACAAAAAAGGCTAATATCCAAAAAACAGCATCTTTATCAAAATATTTTTTTCCCCCACCATTTTATTATACTGTAATTTCATGTTATTTAGTGCAACTGGAATGACAGCTTGTGAAATGTCTAGTACTGTACAATGTTACTATTATCACAAAGCAACTCTTAGATAAAAACATGTCTACAAATATGAGACAGTGTCGGCTGGCATACGATTTTGAACAATGCATTACCTCTTAAAGCAGTAAAGCTTATTTACCTGTATGTGTCATGTAGAATCAAACAGACTATATTCTTATATTATTTTCCTCATATTGGTCCCAGACATGTCACAGTGCAAACCAGGGTCAGTAAAACAGCAAACATTTAAAAGATCCTGCCTTAAATGCCATGGTCGACGTCTCCACTGGTCATACGGTAAATGATTCTGGAGCTGTAATGTGCGGCAGCTGTAAACCCATCAAGTCAATGGCTGATATCCTAAATCATGGATTAATTCATTAGTGCTGCTGCCTTGGTGTGAAAGTCATGCTTTCACTGAGGTTTTGGCCAGAAAGGAAAGTTACATAGGCGAAGGAGATGGTTACGTAGAAAAATGCACATATTACACAAATAACATATTTCCAAAATTATCCAGTAAAATCTGAGAAAAGTACGTATTTTCATGCAATCACATGAAAAGAACACAAAGGCTTGTTGAAGGTCTCTGTTTTTGTCCTTGTTTGTTTCATAGCCCACGATCCGAGCTCCTTCTGTGTTCGTCCTCCCTGGGTTGCTTTGCAGCGTGACGCGCTCTCTCGTTGTGCTTTTGTGTTTATTCACAAAGTTCCACTTTATTAAACACCCATATAGAAAGTGCTCACCAGGCAAGCCAGCAGCAACTCAGCATTAAAACTTGCTGATGGTGGATCAGGTCAGGCTCTGCAGGAATCGGCGATCTCTGAGGATACAACGGTCTTCTGAAGTGGACAGAGAGGATAGACGAGGCAGGGGAAAAGGTAGAAAGAAGTCCAGTATCCAGCTGTGGTCACACAAGTGTGCTGAGCGTCATGTGCACATCGTCTCTGATGGTGATTGAAAACCCGTCTAGTTCATGAACTATGTATTTCAGCTCTCTCTCAGGGGGTTCCTCTGGCTCAGGCTTTGGTGGATCAGTATTTGAAACTTTTTCCTCTTCGATGGCTGCCTGCTCTTGCACCTCCTCCTCCTCTTCCTCATCCTCCTCAGTGATGGAGAACAGACGATTGGAATTGCCAGGCCTGTCTACTGGGGGCTGATAGTGACATTGTCCATTCAGGAGCTTCCGTATGGGCATGAGTGGCATGATATCCTCCCCGAGCAGCTCCTGCTTGCGATGCCGGAAATCACTTTGCCGTTTGAGCCTCTTAAACTCACTGAAGGCTGAAATAGAGTTCTGGTACAAGCTAAGAGCAATAGCATGGGCCTTGTCCGCCTTAGCCAAAAGCACAGCATGGCAGCGTAGAACCACTGCCTTGTGCTTGACCTGGTGCCGGTAGATCCAGGCCAAGATCTTGGGCCGGTAGGGGTCTGTTGTGCAGTAGGTGATACGGTTAAGGGTGTAAAGGTGCGGGGGTTTCCTGCGGCAACCCATGCGTATACCGTGTGGTCCTACACTCAGCTTCATCTTTGTACTTTGCTCACCGTAGTTGCTGGATGCCCAGATCTTGGCGACAGCATCATGCGTGCAGCCCTCACCCTTGGCCACAACAGTCACTACGCTTCCCAAGTAGCGGACACTGTATATGGGCTCCTCCTTGTTTAGCTCCACTTTCTGCCGCTTGCTGTGAAAAACCCCGGCGAGCCAGTGGAAGGGGCACTCAGGCACCAGGTCAGGGCAAGACCTTAGCAAGGAGGACAACAATGAGTGGTAGGTGAGTCCAGCGCTCAGGCTCTTCGCTTTGCTCTTGGAATCGTCCTCCACCAGCACAAACTTGCTCCTCTTCCATGGCAGCATGGTCCCAATTTGTCTGAGGGGCTCGGTGCCCCTCTTGAAGGCAAACAAGCGAGCGTGTGTTTGTTGTGTACTGAATGCCTGAGAGCAAGAGTGAGGAAAGCTTTTCTGTCACACGCTGAAGAGAGACTGAGAGCAATGAAGCTCAGCTGGTCTGCTCCAAAGCTCGCTCACTCGCTCGCCCCTCCTTTCTCTCCTCCTCCTCTCCTTCTGGTCTGTTCACTTCAGAGAAAGAGAGAGAGAGAGAGAGAGAGAGAGAGAGAGAGAGAGAGAGAGTGCGATGATCAGTACTGGGCTTCCAGCCCAGTGTCTCAGCATCACTTATCTTAACTCTTCCTGTTCCTCGCCTGCTTCTACCATCAATATGTCCAACAATGAAGGATCTAGAAGCACAGTAAGACTGTTGCTCTTTTCATATGTAGGTTTTAACCAAGTAATGCATGTGCTCCTTGACAGTTTATAACTCTTAAAAATCCATGTCTGGCAATTCTGGTAAGTTTAACACGTTTTGACAAACTAGGAATGAGGTTAACATGAAGAGCTGATTGGCAGTGAACATTTCATCAGAATATTTTTATACAACCACATAAAATTCATAAAAATCACCAAGATCATATGCACATCCATCGGGGAATGGATGTATATCCGTTGTTTCTGTGGCAGTTATTTACAGGGTCAGGCTGCCCGCTCAATGCCCAAATTGATTAAAGGATCTTGCTCAACCCAGCGGTGTCAGGGGTCAAACCAGAGACCTCCGGGTTAGCAGTCCAACACCTTAACCACCGAGTCACCCCTGCCATTTGACATTACATATCACCTTGCAAATGTTTGCACACCCTTGGACGATTGCGTATCTTGTATTGTTACCAACTTGAATGGGTGTGCAGGTTTCCCGGGTCTACCTTGAGCTCACTTTTCATGTTCTCCTTATTCTTATACTGGCTTACCAGTTTTCTCAAATATTTCACCACCAAGGCTGGGTACTGAACCACCTACACTAAATTGCACGGATCTGTGCATGTGTGTACATGATGGCCTGCGATGGACTGGTGAAGATGAATGAAAAGTAATGAAGAACCTGAAATTGAAATGTGGATAGTGAAAATATTTTTATTGTGCCTTTTTTTTTTTTTTTTTTTTGCTAAACAAACCAATTTTGGGGTGCGTCAGTATTCGCCCCTGGGTCAAAAGCACCTTGGTAGAAGCACCTAATGTAGGAAGTGTTGCAGGCTACAAGACCTGGGACTGGGAAATGTCTCTATCAGCTTTGCACATCTGTTTCCTGATATACTGTACTTTGCTCATTCTCCTTGGTAAAAAAAATTCTCAGGAGATATAGAGACCAATTTTCTTCAACAAATCTTGCTATATAGTTGATTCTCAACAGGATTGATTTCTGAGCTGAATCATACTATCAATTTAGTGAGAGTGTTGAGAAATTATTGTTTTTCAGTTCTAGAATGAAACACAAATAAAAAAAGGGTGAAGAGTTAAAGGCAGGGGATGAGTAATTGGTTTAATATTTTAAAGAATCATTCATCAGAGTGGGAAGCACAGCACTGCTATTAGTTCCTCTGATCTGTTTTGGCGGTGCATCTGAAAAAATGGTCCCCTTCAATCATGGTCACTTACTCAAATGACTTGCTGATCTGTTTGCACTTCATTAATTTCTATTAGTATAGAGATTGAACAAATGTAACTGCAGCTGTTTCCCTTATACAGTGTCATACTGTAATTCCACATCCATAATACATTGCCTCTACAGGATTGCCCGTGTGTTCGTTTGCTAGACGTCTCTGCCAGCCATGGTTTCATTTCAATAATGCCCGAGCTATTTCTAAGTCTTTTCCCCTGAAGTCTGAAGTATATAATAGCAGACAGGGATGTGGAGGGAAGCCGTGCAGCCGGTCAGGTCAGCTGTGATGAATCATTGGGGGTGGGTAGGGGAGGGCTATTGCACATGTCAAGTCGAGATGAGATCTCGGTGTGATGGATTGAGTCCCATCTGAGTTCCCGGCTTGTGATTACTTGCTAGTAATAGGGGAGTCGGTGCTCTTGTAGATATTGCTATCAGGGACTTCCGAAATGTGGACCTTAGGTATGTCAAAACCAATAAGAGTGACACATAATGAGACAATCTTACTTCCACAATAGTAACAGGACACCGTTGCACAACATACACAACCCATAGGCTACTTGTCTTCATCTGCATTGACTCTGTTCTATTAAATTATTGTCAATTGTCAATTGTCAATTGTCAAGTGTTCGTTATTCATCAACATGGTTAAACTCTTATTGGGAGGCGGTGGCTCAGTGAGTTGAGGTTGAGCCTAAAGCAAGGTCCTTTACCCTGTGTGCTCTGTATAATCTCTGACCTCTGACCCCAACCTTCTAACAAAAAGCTGGGATATGCAAAGAATAAAGAATTTTACTGTGCAGTAATGTATATGTGACAAATAAATAGTGAACGTATCTTAATATTACCTGTAGCATTATACAGTACATCATTGCTTTCATATATTCTGTCCCTACATATTCTGCCCTCTGTCTGACCTTAAATAAATAAATAAATAAATAAATAAAATGAAAAAAAAAAAAGGAATTACACACACTGCAACATGTGTGTAATCAGTGGACCACAGTGGAGATCTGGTAGAATGACTTAAACTCATCCAGCTTTGTTTGTTTGGTCATGTGATAATTGGATTGCACTCGATGACTGAGTCCCTCAGGGGATTCTGGGAGGTTTTTCATTTGCCTTCTCTGCATCAAAACTTGCTTGAGAATGAAAAAAAAAGGACATCACAGTTCTTTGATAAATTGTATATCTGAAATAGAAACTTTTACACACTCTACTTAAAAGGTTATTTTAGGAAATAGCTTGTAATTATATAAAAAAAAAAAATTGTACAATAAAGATCATACCAAGATACCAACTCAGTTTAGATCAGTCAGACTGCAGACGCTTCATATGATTCTCAGCTGAACTTCAGAATGCATTTTTTGCACAGAACGAAGGTTGTGTAATTTGGCCCCAATTACTTACATTGTACTCGCGTTCCGGGGAACAAATTTCTTGGTCAGTGCGCAGAGCAGGAAAATTTATAACAACCAAGACCCATGGTAATGTGTTACATGCACTTTAGTTTTCATTTAACACAGACTTAAAAAACTAAAATCCAACCAATTCCTTTAAAATGAAAAATGATGAAAGTGCCTATATGACATACAATTGTAAAATAAAAATATGAACATTTATTGTTTTTGTTTTTTCTATACAGTTTATACTGTGTAAGTGTTTTAGGTTGACTGAAGCCAGGGTATAAGGCTGGTAGTCAACCAAAAAGGGATGGCAACTCATTAAATGGCACAAGTACATGTCACGTACTTGGGTGCGAGGCATAAATGCAGAGGTCCAGGTGTTAAAGGAAACAATGTTTTTATTTAACACAAAACAGGGAAATCAAATAAACAAATAGGCTTTCTAAGTAAAACGAAACCAAAACACGAATAAAGACACAGAAAGACACGAACTAAACATGCAGACATTAACGGGTGTAAATCAACAGATGCAAGACCCTAAACTGAACTAAAACAAACCATTTATAATAAAACTAATGAGCTACTCGGTTCAGGTGAGCGCCCCATGTCACCTGACCGAGGTGCTTAATGGGAAATGAAGTGAAAACAAAAGGAACTACACACAAAATCACAGGGCGCTTTGGCGCCCTCTAGGGGTTATCCCTGACATAAGCCCCCCTCAAAGGGCGCAACTCCGGGGCGCCACAGGAGGTCCAGGGCATCCCCCCCAGGGTCCAACGTCCGCCCCTCTTACCCAGAGGCTGGCACCTTTGTCCAGTAGTTTAGGTGGCCTGATGCCCCTGTTGAAGCAGGGCGGCGGATGCAGAAGACCTTCGCCGTCCTCAGCGATGCTGGGCGGCGGTGGTGGAAAGCTTTCGCCGTCCTCTATGATGCAAGGTGGCGTTGGCAGCAGAGGAAGAGGAGGCTCGCTGTCCTCGGCGGCGCGTGACGGCGGCGGCGAAGGAAGAGGAAGCTCGCTATCCTCGGCGGCACATGAAGGCGGCGGCGGAGGAAGAGGAAGCTCGCTGTCCTCGAAGGTGCATGAAGGCGGCGGCGGAGGAAGAGGAAGCAGCTCGCTATCCTCGGCGGCGCATGAAGGCGGCGGCGGAGGAAGAGGAAGCAGCTCGCTATCCTCGGCGGCGCATGAAGGCGGCGGCGGAGAAAGAGGAAGCTCGCTGACCTCGGCGGCGCATGAAGGCGGAGGAAGAGGAAGCTCGCTGACCTCGGCGGCGCATGAAGGCGGAGGAAGAGGAAGCAGCTCGTTGTCCTCGGCGGCGCATGAAGGCGGCGGCGGAGGAAGAGGATGCTCGCTGACCTCGGCGGCGCATGATGGCGGAGGAAGAGGAAGCTCGCTGACCTCGGCGGCGCATGAAGGCGGAGGAACAGGAAGCTCGCTGACCTCGGCGGCGCATGAAGGCGGAGGAAGAGGAAGCAGCTCGTTGTCCTCGGCGGCGCATGAAGGCGGCGGCGGAGGAAGAGGATGCTCGCTGACCTCGGCGGCGCATGAAGTCGGAGGAAGAGGAAGCTCGCTGACGTCGGCGGCGCATGAAGGCGGCGGCGGAGGAAGAGGAAGCAGCTTGCTATTCTCGGCGGCGCATGAAGGCGGAGGAAGAGGAAGCTCGCTGACCTCGGCGGCGCATGAAGGCGGTGGCGGAGGAAGAAGAAGCTCGCTGACCACGAAGGCGCCGTGCAGTGGCGGCAGCTCGCCATCCTCGAAGGCACAGTGCAGCGACGGAAGCTCGCCGTCCACGAAGGCACTGTGCAGCGGCGGAAGCTCGCCGTCCACGAAGGCACTGTGCAGCGTCGGAAGCTCGCCGTCCACGAAGGCACTGTGCAGCGGCGGCAGCTCGCCGTCCACGAAGGCACTGTGCAGCGGCGGCAGCTCGCCGTCCTCGAAGGCACAGTGCAGCGACGGACGCTCGCCGTGCACGAAGGCACTGTGCAGCGTCGGAAGCTCGCCGTCCACGAAGGCACTGTGCAGCGGCGGCAGCTCGCCGTCCACGAATGCACTGTGCAGCGGCGGCAGCTCGCCGTCCACGAAGGAACTGTGCAGCGGCGGCAGCTCGCCGTCCTCGAACGCACTGTGCAGCGGCGGCAGCTCGCCGTCCTCGAAGGCACTGTGCAGCGTCGGAAGCTCGCCGTCCACGAAGGCACTGTGCAGCGGCGGCAGCTCGCCGTCCACGAAGGCACTGCGCAGCGGCGGCAGCTCGCCGTCCACGAAGGCACTGTGCAGCGACGGAAGCTCGCCCTCCTCTTCGCCGCAGTGCAGCGACGGCAGCTTGCTGTGCTCGGCGGCGCGGTGCAGCTGTGCTAGCAGCCCTTGGAGCGTGGCCACCTGCTCCCGCAGGTCACGAATGCGCTCTTCATTTCTCTTCGCGCACCGCCGAAAGGTGCTCCAATCATGCTGGGAGGCTGCTCCCTGCTGCACGTCCCACTCACACTCACACGTTCTTTTGCCGCTACACCGCTTGGTTCTCCGGCTACCTTCTGCGCCGGCTCCCCACAACGCATACATTGTTGCCCCCCCCAAAAGAATCTCCCAGGGGAAGGGCTCCCCTGCTATTCCTCTTGTACGGTCTTGCATTCTGTCACGAACTTGGGTGCGAGGCATAATTGCAGAGGTCCAGGTGTTAAAGGAAACTATGTTTTTATTTAACACAAAACAGGGAAATCAAATAAACAAATAGACTTTCTAAGTAAAAAGAAACCAAAACACGAATAAAGACACAGAAAGACATGAACTAAACATGCAGACATTAACGGGTGTAAATCAACAGATGCAAGACCCTAAACTGAACTAAAAATAATATAACTAAAAAAATAAATTTCTGTTAAGCTGACGATGTAATGATGTTTCTGTTGAGTAAACATAACATTTCGTGCTATTCTTCACATTCTGGAGTGTTTGTGATGACTCTAGGCCTAGGTCTAGGAGTCTTGTGTCAGTTGGGATTTACAGTGTAGTTTGTCCAATTAAATGCTCACTCAAAAGCTGAGGTGGGTTTTGCGCCACAGTAGCAGCTCAAAATATGAATATGTGTGTTTTTTTATATTATATGTTTTTTTTTTTTTTTGCTGTTTCCTGTTTTGCTTCTTCAGACACACATTTGTGCAAGTTGACTTTTTTTTGGTGGGGTTGTCGAGGGTGTAGTTTTAGGGCACATTCAGGGCCTCTCCATGACTAAAAGTAAGATCTATGATCTACGTAATATTCATATCCGTCAGTGGCCTCTACAACTCCTGGTCACCATGAGCATCGGCCGATCTATAATCCATTATAATCCATTTGGTTCCTCCAAGATTTGGTTCTGAGATCGGACAGTTTTTTTATATTTTCTTTGCGATAAACAAAATTGTTATCAACGCTTAAAGCATTTTCCAACACTTCTGCTTCTTTTTAATTTTGCCTGAAATACACACACTAGTCCCGTCCTTACAAACTGCCTAGAAGACAGAAGAAGACAGTCAGAGTAGTCCGTTAAGTCAGAGTAGTTTTTTTTTTTTATTTATTAAATTTTTTTTAGAGCAGATTCAAGTAGAAGCTATTTATTTGAGTGAGTACACGTGCACTCGCGGTTTTCTTGGACACGAGCCGAGTGTGTGACAACACAAAAAAAAGAGCTGCAGAAGATTAACGTGCAGGGCAGAACTCAGCCATGACTCGCTGGCCTTTTCTGAGATTGATGAACGTGGCTCGTATTGACTTAACTGCCACTAAAGTTAACGCCGCAGAGGAGGGACGAGAGCTGAGGAATGAAATAAGGAAATGCCCAAGGAAAATTGACTCAGAGCCATCCTAGTTTTTCACTCATGACCACCATTCTGTGATGCCTCTCTGATTTGATTGAGCCCCAGATTCCAGACAAGGAACTTCAAGACGAGGAACTTACCGGTATGAAATGTCGCATAGTAAGGAAGAAGTTGTGACATTGTTTTGGTTTAAGGAAAAATAGCCAGTAATGACAATGTTCCAACATAATACCATGTATATGTTTCTTTCTTTCATCAAGCATTATACATTTTCACTGGAAGCAAGAAGATTCCTTGTGATGTGAACAGTAATTCAGAAATCATGCATGTTCAGTACTGTGAGAAATGGTAAATGATGTAGATTCAAGAAATTGGAACAAATGTGTTACTGTGACGGCAGCATGGTGGTGTAGTGGTTAGCACTGTCACCTTGCACCTCCAGAGTCCGGGTTCAAATCCCGTCAATTCCCGTCTCTGTGTGCATGGAGTTTGAATGTTCGCGCCATGCTTGGTGGGTTTCCTCCGGGTACTCTGGTTTCCTCTTACAGACCTGCAGCATAGGCTAATTGGCATTCCCAAATTGCCCGTAGTGTGTGAGTATATACTGTATGTGGGTGCCCTGTGATGGATTGGCACCCTGTCCAGGGTGTACCCCGCCTCGTGCCCTAAGCCTCCTGGGATACGCTCCAGGTCCACGCGACCCTGAATATAGAATAAAGCGGTATACAGTAGATGATGAGCAGAGGTGGAAAGAGGACTAAAATTTTTCACTTAAGTAAAAGTACTGTTACTGCAGTGAAATTTTACTGAAGTACAAGTAAAGTTACAATTATAAAAATCTACTCAAGTAAAAGTAAAAAGTAGCTCATAAAAAAAAATTTACTCAGAGTAAACGTTACCGAATTACTTTTTTTTTTTTTAACAGCAGGGGTGGGATGAGGCATTCTAGAGTAGTTCAAAAAAGATGAGCAGATATAAATCTCAAACTAGTTATTTTTAACCGAAGGAACACCTTTGCATAATAAAGCTGTTGTCTTTCAAATGGTCACTTAAATATGGCGTTACGTCCCAGTCTAGTGTCGGGCCGTACAGCAAAAGAATGGTTCAAGGTTCTATTTTAAACTGTATGGAAATTATGGTATATGGCAGAAAGAACTAGATCCAGTCATTAACTGATGAAATAATGAGGTTTGTATTGCTTTACAAACACACACACACACACACACACACACACACACACAAACACACACACACAAACAAAAATACAGGTCCCTTCCCTGACTCCCTAAACCAAAAACAGTGAATAAATTCCCTCTTCCCAAAATAAATGGCAGCCACACCCCTACTACTGGTGACTGCACAAACATACAGTGAAATTATCTACAAATATATACAAAGACCAACCAAAGCAGTAATCAAAGTCAACGGGATGCAAAAAGTCACAACCAAATATCAAAACGCCAAAATCACAATCTCTTTCCTCTTTCCCGCGTCTCTCTCCGGTTTATATATGGTGGCGCTGGTTGATGACGTCACTCTCAGGGCGGAAGCGACCGTGTGGAAGGTCAGGTAGATGCCGATGTGGGGAAACAGTCAGAAAACCTGGAGTGGAGTCTGGAGCGGCGCACGACCAGGACACGATACACACACGCGAGCGCAACGAAGCATTTATACAAAGTGTAACATTTTTTGCATTTTCATTCATTTGTTTTACTCAGTAGCGCATATGATTTAAAATGTAGCGAATTACAATACTTCAAACACAACATACTTAAGTAAAAGTTAAATTACAGATTTTAAAAACTACTTTAAAAAGTAGAAGTACACAAAAAAAAACTACTCAATTACAGTAACGCAAGTAAATGTCATTCGTTACTTTCCACCTCTGATGATGAGTGAGTGAATTTTACTGTGACAGGCTGCAAAGTGCTTAAAGATACAATTAAAAGTATGGGCTGTTTATGTAACAACCTCATTTCCCCTCTCGTCTGTTCCAACCCTTCAGCATTCAGCATCACCAGTAAGCGTCTTTTAGAAGAGTCTTTTTGAGGAAGACTGACCTGTAAAGTTGGGTTTAAAGGACAGGAAAGCTGAGGAGAGAGAGATACTGTAGATCTATAGGTGGCGGTGATGCAACTTATAGAACTCCAACTAGATGCTGAGTGGCACTGAGAGTAAACACGTCAAGAAGAAAGTGTGTGTGGAAGTGCCGGATAAAGCAGATGAAGAGTTCAGAACAGAGAATGAGTCAAGACAAGATCAAGGAAGGCTGGTCTGGAAATCGGCTTTAAGAGGCCGCAAAGACATTCCGTTGGCGGTAATGTAACCAACCTACTGGATTCCAAACCACCATTAAACAGCAAAGAAGAAGAACCACTCAGCATTCAGCATCATCAGTATACTACTGACTGGCCTCATCATCTGCACCTGTTTTTCACTGGTTCATTCCTTAAGTTATATGTTTTTTATGCTTAAATGATTCATTGGTCACTGTGTGGCTTAAGAAACAAAACCATTCCTCTGAAAGTGCTACTGTACAGTGACTGGACTGAAAATGAAAGCCAAAATCATGCCAAAACTGAGAGCCAAAGAAGTCGTTCAGGAAGAGCCTGGAGAACTATTCCTCAAGAGTACGTACATTAAAAATACAAGAAACTCTGTCTCTTTGAAAGCAAAATATGAAGCAGTAAGGGGAGAGGGCAAGACTTTCACACAGTGCCGTAGAACATCCCGTCGTCTGAATGCCGGGAGCTTGAGGGAATTAATTACGTGCATGACTTTTTACTAATGATGAAGGAAGCAAGCTGGAATGAAAGACAGCTCCGGCCTCATGTGAAGTAAATGATTCCCTCAAAATGACGAGCTCTCATCGAGGCTATTCTCTAAATAATGAAATGGTGTGTGGAAGACTTTTGAAATAGTGTATTGACGTATCTCTTGTGTATCTATTGCGTCTTGAGTGTTATCTGACTTTGTATCAGCAGGAGGAGAGTCAGAATAGTCCATTAAGTCAGAGTTTTATCACAGAAATTTCTTGAGGGAATTAGGACTCCTTGCTCCCTGCTGTCTAGTCGAAGTTTTGTATCCATGGACAAAAACAAACAAACAAACAAATAAGTAAATAAATAATAATAATAATAATAATAATAATACAGTGGAACCTTGGATTACAAGCATAGTTCGTTCTGGGAGTGGGCTCGTATTCCAAAACACTCGTAAACCAAATCATAATTTCCCATAAGAAATAATGAAAACTCAAATTATTCATTACACAACCCCAAAAAATAAATACATAAAAATAATTAATACAATCTATAAAATGAAAATAAAGCAAATTAATCTGCACTTTACCTTTAAAAAAAAGTATAAATAAATCCTGACAGATAAGTGTTTCCATTGGTGCACGCAGGCGCCGTATGTGTGTGTGTGTGTGTGTGTGTGTGTGTGTGTGTGTGTGTGGAATTAGCCCCTTCCCTCACCTCGTTTTGCACAATAACACTCCTCCTCCCTCTCCCTATCTCGCTTTTTAAGATTCACAACAAACACACACACACACACACACAACGGAAACACCGTTTTAACAGGAAAAAAAGAAATCTCTCTGAGACTGATATTAACGGACTCACTTTTTAAGTTTCACAACAAACGCATAAACACAGCGGAAACACCGTTTTAACGGAAAAAAGCGAGACTAGCATGAGTGCATACTAACAGAATCACTTAAGTTTCACAACAAACAGACACACACATAAACACGGAAACACCAGGTGAGAGAGTGCCGCTCGGTGTGACAATAAGAGTCGCATACGTGATACATGATACTCGGCGCTCATAAACTAATACTTGCTCGGTTTCCGAATAAAAATGTATTAAAAATCTTTGCTCGGTTTGCGGAACACTCGTAAACCACGTTACTCGCAATCCGAGGTTCCACTGTAATAATAATGATAATAATATACTATTGATCTTGGAGCTGAAGGAATCAGTCTCAACTCTGCTCTGATGTTGTTTTGCGTGACACTCATTAGACTGTTCCAGCAGAATTGCAGGAAAAAATATATATATGTATTAATTATAATTATAATAATAATTATGATTATTATTTTTTTTATTAAATATGTTATTGCTCTTGGAGCTGAAGGAATGGGGCCAAATCTGCAGATGTTTTTTCCTCTCTCCCTCTCTCATTTAAAGCCTGCAAGGGTTTTATTATTTCTTTTCTCTACCCCATCCCATTTATCTGCCCTCCTCTTGCGTGAGCAGCCCACAGTGCGGAACAGTGTCGAATCAAACCAATTATTTTTATCTAAACAGGCTCCTCTCGCTTTTTGGTTCACCTACCCGTCTCCGTTTCTGCATACACACGTTGACTTTGATTATGTAGCAAAGCTCCTGATGTTGATCATTATTCTGACCAATTAGATTCGAGAATTCTACAGCAACAGCTGTGGCTTTTGTGAGTTGACAAAAAAAAAAAAAAGAATTGCCAGGAGCGGTGCTTTATTTGAGAAGGTCTCATCAATCACATGATAAGCACACACTTAAAGGCGTTCGGGTTAAGTGTTTTATCTTAGTAATCCTCTATTGGTTGCGTGTTATGTTTCTTCCATATTCCAGATTCAATAACTTTGGTATAAAATCCACCTTCTGTAATTGAAATATTTCAGGGTGACTATAATAATGAATACAAAAAGACTAGAGAAATTTGTATACTATACTGTATGGTGCAGCACTATATTTTGAAAATATATAATATATACGAAATACTGTATAAAACCTGAATCTGCCATGGTGGGGGAGATCAATGGACTCTCATATTTAATTCAGGTGCTGCTGGAAATAAATACGGAAAGGGGATCGGTAATGCTTTAATTTAAACTTTAAGTATGACCAATTATATTATAAAAATTCACATTTTAGTCATTTATACACATTCCGATGGGTCTCCAGTGTGTGTGTGTGTGTGTGTGTGTGTGTGTGTGTGTGTGCACAAAAAATTCCTTCCTTTTTTGTCCTCTTTTTATTTTTTGTATCAAGTAGGACTTAAACAAGCAAATTTAATGTATCCGCTATTGTGACCTCATACAGGAGAGCCCCTCCCCCTGGCGTGTTTCAGTAGCTCATTCACACAGACACTGAAAAGTGAAACAAAGTTTGAGATAGAAAACAAAACAGGTTGTTATTTCAGCTGGAACATTAGCACACACTTTGGGGGAGTTCTGAGTACTGTGTTAACTATTTAAAAAATAATTTTACATAATTATAAAATTATAACATTTTAAATATTATAAAATATGGATCCATTTAAACTTTTTTCACATTTACTTTCTACTTTTATTTTTTTATTTATTTACTTTATACTTTCCTATAGTATTTGTTAAATCTATCTACTATCTATGGGAAGAAGGCCACAGTAAATAATCCACCTGTTTAAATAATCCATAAATAATCTGGTGTGCTCCATTCCACAGAAATCTGAAAGAAAAAAAAAATCAGCTTTTGGATATTTGTTACCAGCAAATAATCTGACGTGGATGCCAAAAACAGAACCCGTACATTTATATTTGCAAGAACGGCTCACTCTTTCCTACTTTGTCGGTCAGCGTGTAATTAAATCAGGCTCTCGACTAAGCTCGACTCAATCCATTGTAATAAAAGACGAGAAAGAGGACCGGCTCTTAGACGGATGATTTATAGTCTCTGGTGTGCCCTCGCTCTGAGGAAATGTCTGGCACGATGACAGCGTACATCCTGGCCTGCTGTGACGACTACAGTAACGGCAACCTGCAGCCAAAACCATCATGCACTGAATACCAAGCAGGTAAAGTTTGTCCTCTATCTCATGTGGCGAAGGAAAAAAACAACAACAACAACAACAACTTACAGTATTAGCTGTCTAATTTGTGGCCCAAACAATGTTCTTAGCCATTCATTCGTTCGTCCTTGGTCATTTTTTCTTTCACGTTTGTTGGTGTTGATACATGATACATTATCCAGTCAAGTTTAATCTACAGTACACCAGTCAACGATCATGGAATATTTCATCCAGACAGGAGAACACGCACAAGGGTTATCTCGTCTCACCCAAACGGGTAACTTCTCTACCCGGTTCTAACTGATTTGCATATTCATCAGACTCGGCCCCGAATGCATATCCGCCTCGCCGCCGAACTCTCTAAAGAGCGGAAATGAAAATCAGCATGATGCAAGCCAGTGCCAATCGGCTTCATTATTCACTGGCTGCTTTTGTCTCGTAAATCCTCAGAGCCTGCACTCCGGATGCATTATGACTCTCAATAGATGGTATGATTTTTAATATCCTTAACTAGCTGAGACGGTTTGGCACTTGTTTTTTTTTTTTTTTTTTTTTTTTAAATCAAAGATGAGGTTTTCACAAAGGAGTAGAAAAAAAAAAAAAGAACAAGCGTTAGTCATCAGACATCACGTTGCTTCTGCCTCCCCACCCCACATTTTCATTTTTGGAGTTAAATCATCTTTCTGTTTACCATTCAGTTCAGTCTGACAGAAGTGGATCATACTGTAGTGGATGCAAAGTAACTAGGTAATAAGAGTGGTAATAATAAAGTCCATATTTCTAATACAAATTTACTGAAAAAAAATTCTACAGTTACTTTATTACATAGAAAAACGAAAGCAAATCATTAAATTGTCAACGTAACATATATCCAGTATGTGTGTGTGTGAGATTGGTTACTGGTGTGACAAACCTAATTTTATGGTCATTCCTGATCATTTCATTCTACACTGTAAAACAATACTGCATGCATTCAAATTATACAATAATCTTCTTTTAGCAGTTGATATTGAGATGTTTCTGCTACTTCTGCTCTGTAAATCCTTCATAACGGCTCTAATCTGAGGTGCTGTATGTTAATTGGTGATTTCTGAGGCTGGTAAATCTAAATGAACATCTCCTCTGCAGCACAGATAAGTTTTGGTCTTTTAGAGACTTTCTTGGGAAGGTATTAAGGAGAGACAGTTTCATCATGGTTCTTGATGGGTTTTGCATTTTTGCATGAATTGAATTATTCCAGAACAGCTGACCTTCAAAATAATCTTAAAATAATAACTGACTGTTGGCGTTCTTACTTAATTACATAATTCTGTATGCGTTATTTCATAATTTTGGAAAAATCCAGTAGACAGTTTGTGGGAACTGTACGTACCCAACTATACACATTACAGGAACTCAGCTGTAACTCAGCTTGCACCATTAAAGGAGTTCCTGAAGGCCTGTATTTCAGAAATGAAACAAGTATTCTGATCAGCATAGTCCAAGCACTAGTGAAACGCTGGGGTAAGTGGATTAGTGTACCTGGGGATTATTTTAGAGAAATAAATGGAGTCTTTAACTTTTGTAACTGTGTGCTGTTATTCTGCACAATCAAAAACAGCCCTTGTTCAAGGGTTGAAGCCTAACCCAATGTATCTCAATAATTTCCTCACATCATTGTATACATACGTAAAGGGTCCTGCTCTGATGGGGTCTAATTTTTTGTTTTTCTACTTTGTGTTACAGTGGAACCTTGGATTACGAGCATAATTCGTTCCGGAAGTGGGCTCGTATTCCAAAACACTCTTAAACCAAATCATCATTTCCCATAAGAAATAATGAAAACTCAAATTATTCGTTCCACAGCCCCCAAAAATAAATACATAAAAATAATTAATACAATCTATAAAATGAAAATAAAACAAATTAATCTGCACTTTACCTTTAAAAAAAGTACAAATAAATCCTGACAGATAAGTGTTTCCATTGGTGCGCGCCATGTGTGTGTGTGTGTGTGTGTGTGTGTGTGTGTGTGTGTGTGTGTGGAATTAGCCCCTTCCCTCGCCTTGTTTTACACAGTAACATTCCTCCTCCCACTCCCCACCTTGCTTTTTCACAACAGTTTCACAACAAACACACGCACACACACACACACACACACACACAACGGAAACACCGTTTTAACAGGAAAAAAAGAAATCTTTCTGAGACTGGCATGAGCGTATATTAACAGACTCACTTTTTAAGTTTTACAACAAGCGCATAAACACAGCGGAAACACCGGTTTAACGGAAAAAAAGCGAGACTGGCACGAGCGCATACTAAAGGAATCACTTAAGTTTCACAACAAACGGACACACACACAAACACGGAAACACCGTTTTAACAGGAAAAAAAAGAAATCTCTCTGACCAGGCGTGAGCGCATACTAAGGGAATCACTGCTGTAAAGTAAAAAAAAAACAAAAAACAAATGAACCAGCACCTTACCTGTGAAAAGAATCACGACAGAGCAGAGTTTCTGTGTCTTTGTGAAGCCGGGAGGGGTGAAAAAGGGAGAGAGCGTCTGTGCGTGTGTGTGTGTTTCAGTGTCAAATTGCGCACGCACAAGCAGAGTTTCTGTGTTTGCGAAGCCGTGGGGGGAGGGAGGGAGGGGGAAGGGGGAGGGGTGGGGAAGGTGAGAGAGTGACGCTCGGTGTCAAAATAAGAGTCGCATGTGTGAAGCATGATACTCGGCGCTCGTAAACTAATACTTGCTCGGTTTCCGAATAAAATTTTTTTTAAAATCTTTGCTCGATTTGCGGAACACTCGTAAACCATGTTACTCGCAATCCGAGGTTCCACTGTATATGTGTTATATAGGACATGCTGTTTTTACAGTTCCATGCTTGGGTATGTGATTATACACTTCTTCTGTTTTTCTCTTGTTTCAGTGATTTTGATTTTGAGAAATTGAACAGTGTGTTCACTTTTTACTGTCAGCTCAGAGGTTTATGAGTCAGCAAATAAATTGGCAACATAACACATCTGTTTGAACGACAGGGAGATCCACAAAATAGAGCATCATTATAAATAAATAAATAAATAAACAAACAAACAAACAAACAAACGGCGAGAATGACACAGCCAGACAGACAAGAATGAGGTCATGTGACACACACAAAAAAAAATCAGATTCTCAAAGATCAAAAAATAAATCTATATTGTTGTGTAGTTAAACATTTTCTGTTATACTAGATGCTGTCTAAACAGTAGTCTATTAGTACAGCATATGCGTCTGATCAGACTGATATGCGCACTCAAACTCATCCTATATCTCATACGAACTCCTCATAGTTCTTGAACTCTTAATAATAAAAGAAACAAAGAAAATTGGTCAAATCTGTCACCCAGTATGACAATCCACAGGTGTTCAATATAGAAAGGATATGGAGAATGAACATTTGGTGCAAGAGTACAGTAAGAGAAGAATAAAACACTGATATTGTAATCATGTCAGGGTGTTATTCAGTATCTGCTCTTATACAGTACTTCATCTGCTTTACACTAGACACTAGAAAGCTCTAGAAATGAGTACAAATGATGTACTGTACGGTACACAACCTTTGGGCTTGATAGCAACCAAACCATGTTCCTGTATGTTGATAAAGCAGGATTAAGTGATTATAAAGGAAAGAACACGACGGGAAATTAGGAAGGGTTTGGAAAGGTATTCTTAATGCAGATGTACGCATTAGAGATGGGATCGTGATTAAGTATCGCGATTCTTTTGTGTCGCACATTTGTACCAACCACATTGACTCATTTGACACCGTTATCCGGAGAAACGTATATTTTATCTCATTAGACATCTCAGCAGTTGAGGGCCAAAAGAGTGGTGGGGTTTCAACCTGGGACCTTCCTAACACCTAAGCTAACCCTTGCCCCCAAACTGATTTTCTCCCTAATTTAGTCGTATCCAATTCCTACCCGTCGTTAGAGGGTGGCACTGTGGTCTCCGGACCTCCAGAGTCGAGGGTTCTTCTCCCACCTTGGTGGGTTTCCTCTCACAGTCCAAAGACAAACAGATTAGGCTAATAGGCGTCTCGAATGGCCTGTAGTGTGTGTGCCCCGAGATGGATTGGTACCCTGTCGAGGGTGTACCCCACAGTACATGTTCCCAAAGTCCCCTGGGATCGGCTCAAGGCTCCCTGCAACCCCGTACAGTATAAGAATGAATACTTGACCAAAGACTGACTTTGTTTCAATAATTTCAGGTTTCTAGACTTGCTCTATGACATTTATTGGCATGCATCTACCTAATAATTTTCCACAGTACGGTAGGTTCCTGTGTACAGTATGAGCTGTTCCCATAGAAACGACCATGGACTGTTATAGAAAATAAATCAACACCCCTGTAATCAATCAGATTTCAGAATTCAACAACACATTGGTATCATTGTGAGTAGCCACCTTTGTTATTCGAGAAGTATGCTTAACATGCATGCAGATAAATGCTGGTCTGGTTATGCTTCATCTAACAATGCAGTTGCGTGCCAGCTGGTAGGAAGACGGAAAAGGCAATTCTGTCAGGATGAATCGAAAAATACCACCTGTCTGAAGAAAGTCAGGTCATTATGGCAGGCGTGCATTAGGCCTTGGCACAGTCAGGGCAAGGCAAACACTGGGACAACACTGTGACGGCTACAAACAATAGACAGCACATAATATGATACGATATGATGATGTTAATGATAATGATTTTCTTAAGCTTTTCTTAAGTAGTGCAGCGAGCACCACCATCACATGTCTATTAGAGTGAAGATGTATGAAACTCCAGAGCTACCATATTTAAAAAAAAACATCCCACTTCATCGCAACGCTCTGTGTGTAGTCAGCCACAGCTTACCACACTCCATCTGGAAAACATTTGGAGCACGCTCATTCATCCATATACCTGCACCTGTGCATCTGTGCATGTGTGTGTGTGTGTGTGTGAGCGTGCGAGGAGGATGACTGAGTGTGCAAGCTTGTATAAGTGTGTTATTAAATGGAAACGATGTCAATGCATTTATGTGGGTCATAAAACAATCATAGAGCATCACATGGTAACATCAATGTGCATTAAAAAAGTAGTAAAATCCAAGACATGTTATTTTCACGATCTGTTTCACTGCATATATATATGTCAGAAAATTATAGCTTTCCAAAAAGTTAAAACAACACTATCGTATGTGGCTTTCCACTGAGCCACTATATCTGGATTGTTCTGTTCATATACTGTAGCTAGCAGTAACTATCTAACACCTGACCATGTGCTGGTGTAACATGTGTTGTTGCTCTAGATACAAGTCAGCTAGCTAGCTTATTTTATTTTAGTTCCATAAACAAAAAATGTCAGCTAGCAAATATATCATTCTTCCTGCCTCATTATGCTGTAGGCACTTCTTGATCGCGACTTACTGTATGATGTAAGCTAGCTTAGTTACGTTACTTGTGTTAGTTCATTAATCACTGTACATTTTTATCGTCTGGTCTTTTTTCACCACAAGTGAGTGCCTCATATGTAAACCCTTTGACTACATGATATCAAATTGTACTTTGCACATCTGTTTTCAAAATCACAATGCCCCCTGGTGGACTGGAGGCCTCAGTAATTACTTAGACTGCAAGAAATGACCAAGTTTGTGTTTTCTGCTGTACAGTATATACATACAGAATGTCCCCTACTGTATATGCGAACAAGTTCCGTCCTGAGAGCTCATTTGTAAGTCCAATTTGTCCAACAAACATTGTCTAGGTACTAGGATACTAACATAATTGGCTCTACACAGTACAGTATATTACAGTACAGTGCTCTTTTGAATCGTGCCGATGGTTGAATGATTTGTGTAAAATAAATAAAAGTATGAGCGATGTCTGCCATCTGTTCACCTCGCTCCATTCTCTCAATTATTTTCACTTTTGTCTCTATCCTTATTGCTCGGTGCTTCTCAGCAGTATCCTTCATCATCACTGCTTTTAGCCTGCTTCCAAACATTCCTGGGCTTGTACTGTATTGCGTTTTTAGAGGATGAATGCTACACACACGTAACATGTGATCTAACTTCTAGAACATAGAACATGCACGAAAACATGTTCGTATCTTTGAAAATTTGTAACTCAAATATTTGTATGCTTGAATATTCATATGTAGGGGACTTACTGTACTGTACACGGTTTTACTGTACTGTATGTCTAGGCGAATACTGAGGTCTAACCCTTAACCTAACTTTTGGCACAATTCTTATACTTATAAGATTATAGTATAATCTGTACTGATGAACTCCTATAAGATACATTACATTTACATTTTCCACTTATTGGTTCTATGAATTCATTGATTAAAGCTATTTCTAGATAAGAACTAATTAAAAAAAAAAAAAAAAAAAAGCATACATCAGCAGTCTACAGCAGCTTCCTCGAGTCTGAGTAATTATCTGTGCTGGGTGTGTGGTACAGTATAGTATCTCAGGTGGAAAAGATGTGCATCTTAGCAGGTATTTGACTAATTAACCTCTTTCTGTTTAGAGCAGTGGAAGATAATTGGCATTTTAATGAAAGCGGTGCAGCAGAGTGGTACTTGTCTGCGCGCTCCTCTGCTGCACATGCCCAGGGTTATCTCCACAACCTCCTGTGTGGCTTTGTGCTGCTTACACGAAACTGTTTATCATGCAAACCCGAGTCGCTGGGTGACTGCTGCTGCCGCCGCCGCTGCTGCTGCTGCTGCTGTTGTTGCTGCGCCACTGGCTTTTCTGCTCAGCGAAGATTTATTAGTCCCTGACCTCATCACCTGGAACACTGTTCATGAAGAAGTGTTTCTGCAAAGCGACTCTTCTCAGTGCTTCTGCATACAGAAACACAGCGTGGCTTTTTTTTAACAGACAAATAACCTTACCAGTATGACTAGTAATACTGTTTATAGTGTGGATTTAAATATGAGCATTTTTTTTTTATTTGTATGTTTTTATTTATAATAACACATTTACACGACTATGTTCACTTTAAGTAAATCAAAACCTTAATTAATTTCAGCACAGCCGACGGACTAAATTGAAGATAAACAAGCAGAAGACGGTACATTTTTTTTTTTTTTTACATATAGTAAATTTAAAAAAACACAATAAATGCCATTTTCACGCTTTTACTCGCACAAGCTATGAAATAACACATATGGAGTTACAGTAGGTAATGATATAATAATAACAACAACAACAACAACAACAACAACAGTCAGTTATTATTTAAAGACATGAAAGTCCGCTTTTCTGGCACAGTTCTTGCAAGAACAGTCTCGTGTCAAGTGTATTTGCAAAACCCATCAAGCACCATGATGAAACTGTCTCTCATGAAGACCTTCCCAGGAAAGCGAGAGCAAAACTGCAGAGGAGAAGTTCATTTAGAGTCACCAGCCTCAGAAATCACTAATTAACAAACAGCACCTCAGAGTAGAGCCGTTATGAAGGATTTACAGAGCAGAAGACAGAGACGCATCTCAATATCAGCTCTTTAAATGAGATTATTGCATACAGATTACAAACATATTGAGGACTGTTAACTTATATAATTACACTTAGTTCAAATGAATAGACCTTGATGAGTATTTAGAACCTTTTGGTATTTATGAGTTTGTAGAAATAGTTTGTAACTTTTCAAGTTAGCTGAACAAATTTGATATCTTAAGTAACTGTAAGGACTTAAGTAACAGTAACTGTCACATTAAAGTTCCACCAACGTAAAATCTTTCAGTCTAGCGATTTTGTGTCTGACGTCATCAGGGCAATAGGGCTCTGGTGGCTCAGTGGGAGGGGTTTCGTCTGCCATGTGAAAGGCGAGGGTTTGATTCCTAACAACTGGATGAACTGTCTGTCCCAAGCCCAGATAAAATGGGAGGGTTGCGTCGGGAAGGGCACCTGGTGTAAAACCTGCGCCAGGCTTGTGTGGCGACCCTTTGCCGGGAGCAGCCGAAAGACCAACAACAATGAATTTGATTTGCAACAAATGAAAAAAAAAAAAAAGATACCTGCTATTAAATCGTATGAGTTCGGCTACTCAATAATGCAAGCAAAGAACGATTAATATGAGTGAGTACAACAAACTCAAAAACCGATAGTTCTGTTCACTTAAAATTGGAAACATCATTACTTAAAATTTTCATGTAACTGATTACCTCACATCTTTTGAGTTCTGCCAACTTATCCGGGGTTTACAGTGTACTGATATGACGCAAGTGTTACATTAGACAACAAATATATATTTAAACTTGTCAGGAGATCTTCAGCAAAATGCAACTGAGCCAAAGGTTTGATTATGCCAGCAAATTGGCTAAGGCCGAACATCTCAAATAAAATGTTTGTATCTCAAAACGTTTTGCTGTCCGAACAATAAGCTGCGCAAACATTACTAGACAATAGCTAATCAAATTAATCATTTTTTCTCTGAAAATACACCAGTATTTTATATGAAAGATAAAATATCAATCATTTTTTTTACATACACTTTTTTAATATAAATATATATTTATAAATGTATACGTTTTTTTTATGTATTTATAAATGGAATGAAATCAGTTCATTTTTTATAATGCAGTAGACTTCCCACGAAGTAGAAGGTGGCACCATGCCAACAAGGAGGCGATTGTTTTTAGTCTTGTGGGAGATGAATATAGCAGTATGAGGGGAAATTATTATATTTGACAAAGCGTGAAGCAGATTTGCCAGAACGGTCGGATTAATGGACAAGAACGGAACATATGAGCTAGCGCGAAGGAGCACGACGTTTATCGCATCTATTTTCAGACTGTATTTGAAATAATCAGGCTTTAACGACCGTAATCCTGTATACGACCTTAAACTGTAAAAGAGTGAGATGACAACAAGCTGCACTTCTATGAATTTTATTAAATGCAGCGTCCAATCAGTTATCCACCAAATCCAATCCCAGCTCTCGCTCCCGCAGGCTAGTTGTGATTTGATGGCCGGAGAACTGTCATCAGAAAGAGGTTGATTTTACACCTTCGAGATGAAGGACTTTTATACAAGGGTATCAGATCTGAAAAAAAAAAAAAAAAAAAACGCTCCCCTGGTTCTGGCTGTGAGAGACTGTGAAAGAGATTAGGAACAAAGATTTAATACAATGTCTAATTTGAAATTATGTAAAGAGATAAACTGGATGATGAAACTAACCTGATAAATCTGCAAACCTTTCAAATATACTGTACTATTCTTATCAAAATCCTGGAGAACTTAAAGCCCAATTACGAAAAGTACTGTAGGATCCATGAGTGCGGTTCGGAATAAATGATTCCTCGAAGCGGGATTCTGAAGTCAATTAAAGACGGTCCGAGATTTTGTGAGTAAAACTGACAATTTATATGTTGGACAAGGAGGTGAGAAGAGTCCTTAGAGATGATGACATCACTGATTTAGTGACTGTGTCTCCAACTTGCACTGAGATCCATCAATTCCGTAAAAGTCACACACTCACACACTCTCTCATCATCTATATGTTTTATCCTGTATTCAGGGGCGCGCGTGGGGCTGGAGCCTATTCCAGGAGACATAGGGCACGAGGTCGGGGTACACCCTGGACAGGGTGCCAATCACTCACAGGGCACACACAAACACTCACACATTCAGTCACACACTACTGGCAAGCTGGGAATTAGCCTGATCTACATGTCTTTGGACTGTGGGAGGAAACCGAGCCTGGCCGGGAATCGAACCCAGACTCTGGAGGTGCAAGGCGACAGTAAAAGCAAATATTTTGATTTGTCTCACCTAAAAACAAAATAGAAACACAATCCGCCAGTGATTTGCATTGCTGAGGTATTGATCTGCAGGTTCTCTGGGTCGACGGATGGGAATCAAGAGCCACCACCCGACAGACTATTATCACGATACCTACTGTACAGTAGGTGCCAATTCGATGAATATTGCGATTCTGTTAGTATCTCGATTTTTATAAAACTTCCAGTCCAATATTACATTTTTTCGCCAATTTTATTACAATTTTAATTGATCCTTTACAAAATAAAAAGTCGAGTCATGACCCGAAAGTTTCATAACCACTCAACAGCTTCACATTTAAACCGAACAAGAATAATTAAGTAGAGCCCGTTCCTTATAACGTTACCTTTCTCACTTACAGTAAAAACCAAGCGCAAAAAATTGTAAAAAGCTACAATTTTTTACTGAACAACACATATCTCGGTCATCCGCCATAATTATTGTTTCTAAACTAGCTTAGCAAATTATACACACGTGATGCCATGTGTGTGTGTGTGTGTAGGTTAGAGTGTATAGAGTGTTTTACATCCTCAAATGCGTCCAAAAAATTGAGCACGTGTTGAGCATTTGTGAGCACGCGGGAACGCGCAGCTTCTAAAGCGAGTCTGTGCAGCTGCTAACGAGACTAATTAGCGTGTGTAATGAGTGGGTTTTGAGACTAATTCGCTTGCAGAGTTTGGAAAATGGTCTATTTCCAAACTTTAATGGTAATGCCATAAAATGCGTTTCTGTTGCACCGCTCAGAAGCTCACACACTTGGCACAGAATCGATTATGTACGAAGTGATCGATGGCTGATCAAGCTGAAAAACAGCCAATTTTAGTGACGGGCTGATTGACAGGTGTCACTCTATTATAAAGGTAATAAATCCTTCACTGATTCACAGTCAATGTATGGAGTCAATACATGAATCGGCGCAAAAACTGAACCGATTTACCCGCACGTCTCCACTACTTACCGCTATACTACTGTATATAAAACAATATCGCTTGATTGATCTTGTTTTGTGATGAAAGGAAAGACATTGAAACGAGAACAGAAGATGCTAGGGGGGGGCGGGGGGGGGAATTAACTTTAAAAGCATTAATCCTTCCAGTCAACGCGGGTGTTAAACTTCTCCATCGTCGAAGATCTGATTTAACTTTAGACATTAAAGGGAGAGAAAATTGGCAGAGGAACAAGACATTAACGATCTTGTTTACATCGATTTGCAGGTGTTTAAAGGCAGAAAGCCTCCGTTTAACGGAAATCTCAGACTGTTTAAGTTGTAATGCAGAAGCATTAATGAGGAATCATTCACTCTTGGAAATTTACTTAAAGGTGCAATATTTTACTATTTGTTTAACAAATAAAGACAGTGTGTGTGTGTGTGTGTGTGTGTGTGTGTGTGTGTGTGTGTGTGTGTGTGCGTGTGTGTGTGTGTGTGCGTTAAACCGCAAATATAATTGAGCTACTGCTGAGCCACGGCCCTCCAGAGAAAAGCAGACCTTAGCAAGCCAAGCGAGGGATCTTCTTATATGAGGTCACAATAGGGGACGAATCTAGCTGGCTTGTTTAAGCCCTGGGCAGTAGAGTATACTTAAATGCCAATCAGGAAATCTCTCTCTCTCTCTCTCTCTCTCTCTCTATTTCTCTATTTTTGATGCACACTGGGGACCCAACTGAAGGTCTAAAATGACTAAGCAGTGAATTTTGCATAATAGACATCATGAATAATAGAGAACAAACCAAGGCTCTGAAGAAAAGTGCATTTATACAGCAGGTTGGGTCTAAAACACAGAACAATAAGTCATTATTAGTCACTATTACAGCGATAGATTAAATTCCCTCCCCAGATGGAAGATTATATCAGATAAATTGGGGTATCCAAATTTTTGACTCATACTCAAAAATATAGACACATAGGAGTCTACAGTGTCAACAATACAGTATGTTACACAATGTTACAGTCAGGGTATTTTTTTTTTTGTTTTGTTTTTTTTTACCACAGGAAGGTTTCATTGCTGACGATCTGCATTATTTGTTTTATTAGCTTTATTATTTGACTGTAGCGGTGTGCTGTTGCTTACATATTTTACAGGAATGACATAACTCAAGCCTGCCACCTACAGTACAGCACTGACTCTCTGCTCCTGTGTTTGATCCTCCTTAATCCTCCTTCCCTTATTTAAATGTATTTAATTTAATTACATTTTTTTTAAATTAACTTTAAAAATGAGGACACATGAATTGTTTGCAACCGGAATGAGTTTGTATGCTTCAATAAAGGACATTTGAATTCCTAAATTATAAATTATTATTCATTTTATCATTTTTTTTTTTTCTTATTGACTTGTTGAATTGTTTATTATTATTATTATTATTATGATTATTATTAAAGTGTGTGTGTGTCTGTGTATGTATAATGTACATGCATATATATGACGGAATGTTATATCCTGACTGATGGTTGCCCATTCTTGCATCATCAATATGCTTAGAGTCAGAATTTCTAGGTGTTTGTCCACCCGCCTCTTGAGAATTGACAGCAAGACCAGAAATACAATTAAAGTCTGGGGAGTTTCCTTGCCGAGGACCCAAAATGTCAGTGTTTTTGTTTTCAATGCTTTTGCATTACAGTATAGCAAGATGCTCCATCATGCTGGAATCATGTGTGAAGGATGTTTTTGTACTGTTCTTTGTTCAGGGCTGTTTTGGCAGACGTACAGTATATACAGACACACAGTCAGATAGACAGATACATAGATAGACAGACACAGATAGAAAGACAGATCTAAAACTATGAATAATAATTTATTTACCCTCCTTTAAGATGATAACGTTGTTGCTTTGAAGCTTAAAATTAGTACAGACAAAAAAAAAAATTGTTTCATCCATCTATACTTAATCTGTAGAAATTTTAACATCCAAGTGAATATATATTTGCGAGCAACGATGAGCATATTTAAAGGGGACGTACAGTACCAATACCTTTATGACATAATTATTGAATAATTTTAGAAAAGTGGGACTTATGTTTAAAAAACATTTTATTTTTTTAAATGCGTCACACTATGATGTCGTTTAATATGGTGCCTGTTTTTTTTTTATTAATTAAAATTAGTAAATGTGTTAACTGTATTAAGTATTAAATAGTCAATTAATTGGTATATTATACAGAACAAACCGCTAGTCGTCAGTGTACAGTGGCTGTGAAACGCTTGCACCCTCCTCCACACCACACGGTGGCGCCACATCACTTCAATTTCACAGAACGATCAAGGCTAATGTGCATTAAAAAAAAAGAGCACGTTTGCTCCCTAGGCGCGCTATCTAGTGCACCTCCGCCCTGTATTCCGTGTATGACATGTTTGAATTGGGACGGACCCGGGGGAGGGGCGTTAGTGGAAGTTACTAGATATGGAGAGTTGGTGACATTTCTCTGGGTCATGACAAACGCTTAGATTACAACATGGACATAATTGTTCATAAAAGTTTGACATGAATGTCGTTCGTTTTTATCCTCGTAAAACTGGGGTCTGTTTAAACTGTTTTATAAAAACACAGCGCTAATGAAATGTTAGCCTAGCATTCAGGGAACCAGCCAGGAAGGACAAGCTAACCAGCTAACTAAAGATACAGGACAAGTGTATTACACACAGGTAGGTTAGTTTTCCCAGTGAGTGTGAGATTTAGCTTTGTTTAGCTTATTATTATTATTATTAGTAGTAGTAGTAGTAGTAGTAGTAGTAGTATTGTTGTTTTGTTAAAATATCACCCAGGAAAAATAATAATGTGACTGAATCCACTGTTTTAGTGTATTATTGAAACTGAAAGTCTGCTCCAGTAACTAAGTTAATGACTCCAGAGTATCTGGTTACTATGCACATAGTCATAGTATAGGTTCATGTATAGTCTGATGTTATATCATTATGTATTAATATAATTTGCATATCAAGTAGTGTTACATAATCAAGGAAGCTTTTCTGAGGGCACTTGTTTGTAAGTGTACAGTAAGTGCTTTCAGACCAGCTTCCTTGTTTATGTAACAGTACTTGATATGCAAACGTAGAATATGCTGCTGTACGAGTTTCGTCCTGTTAGAAAGTGACCGATTATAACATATTTCTTGCATCATATCAGCAGGGATCATCTGATACAATATCACGGTCTATAGGTGCCGGTTCATATTGTGTTTCTATAGGTTTCACGATTTTAGAAATATCCCAGCTCAATATTTGAAAGGTTGAACCTTTAAAAACGTGAACGTTTTATACCTTAGCTTTATTCAACATCTGAACATACAGATCAATTCAGAAGCAAAACATCGATTCAGTTATGAATTACTGTTCTTTTGTGCGGTGATTAACGTAACGATTTGTTTTTTAACATTTATAATAGAAATGGACCAGTCGATCGGCCAGTGACCTGAACTGTCTGTTTTTCAGTTTGATCAGCCTCTGATATGAACGATCTGTATCGAGCGCAGAAGCTTCCGAGTGGCGCAACAGAAATGCATTAATATGACCTTGCAAAAGTAATAATCAAAAATCATGCACTTTAAAAGACTCCAATCTGCCATTTTCTCCAAACCCTGTGAGCGTTTTCGTCTCAAACACACTCATGACAGACGTAATAGATTTGAAAAAAATTATCTTGGAGTCAGTGTGGCGATACATGAATTGCCACACAAAAGAATCGCAACTGGCCTCCGAGTGGCGCAGTGGCTAAAGCGCTCGCCCTATCATCCGGAGATCGCCAGTTCGAATCCCGGGTGGTGCTGTAACCTCTCGCAGCCGGAGGTCTAGAGAGAGCTGATTGGCCGAGCTCTCTCAGAGGGGAGGGATGAGAGGTACATAGTGCTCCCACATTAATCACAGGCTCTACAGCCAGTCAGGGGCGTCTGTAGCCTTAATGTGGGAGCCCCCTAGTGACGGGGAGGAATTGGACACGACTAAATTAGGGAGAAAATCTGGGAAAAATCCCCCCCCCCAAAAAAAAGAATTGCAACTGATAATTGAATCTGGATTTTTCCCCTCTCTCTATTATAAACGTAAAAATGTATAGTAAAAATGGATTTCAGAGATATTTCAGAGCTAGGGAGATGATATGTGAATCGCCTCACAAAACTGCAATTCAGTCAACTGCATTGATTTTTCCTCATCTCTTTTTCTTATAGACTGATCCACTGGATTGTGACGTTGTTTAAATGAAGCTTAAATAAGAAAAAAATTGTTTAAAAAAAATTGTAATTCAAAATTTTGTCATTTTTCTTATTCTTAAAAGTTGTTAAAAGGATCTGAAAAGAAGGTTGGAAAATTTCCGATATTGTGACTGTAGTTTTCTACACCTACACCCTGATTTTTGTCTTATTAGTGTTACTCGTCTTCTTCTTTTTCTCTTCCTTGTTGTTTAACGCCGGTTGGAATCCAGTAGGTTACTGTACCTTATCACCGCCCCTAGGTCTCATTCTCCTTCATCATCGGCCTCTTAAAGCCGGTTTTGCAGTCCAGCCTTCCAGAACGTTCTGCATTCTACTCTCCCTAGTTCTTGGAGCTGTGCCATCATATCTATCCTCTCCTGCATATACTTTCTGCACGAGAGCAATACATGCTCACTTTTATTGTTCTGTTGGGTGTTTACCTACTATAAGTAGGTTTCTGTGATCAATTGTTCGCTTGCTAATTAATACTTTCTCTATTAATTTTTTTTTACCACTCCTTATCTATTTTGCCCTGTATTAAATTCACATGCCTCAGTTTTGTTTCATTATTCCACTTCTGTTGCCAGTGTTCTTTTGCCTTTCTCCACTCTGACTTTGACCATCTGATATCGACTTTTTGATGAGTCTTTAGGATAAGGTCATCATGTGACGATTATAATTAACAAGCTTTTCCTATCATCTCTCATTCAGAGTTTTACAAAAATGGACTCAAATGGCAAACCGTCCACAGGCCAGCTCTTGCTCTTGGCCACCAGTTCAGCCCTCACCGCTCTCCTGTACTCGGTGTACAGGAAGAAGTCCAGCAATGCCGCCAGATTAAGAGTAAGCAGGAAAATGATTGAGATTTGTTTGGCACAGATACTGTAACATAGCACCTGATTATATTCTAATCGACAGGAAGCCAAGAAAATATCATTAGATCAAGATCTGCAGAGCATCCTTGCAGAAGCTCCGGGCAAATGTATACCGTATGCCGTTATAGAAGGTATGGATGAACGTCTGATGAGTGTTAATAAGCGTTCTGCCTTGTGAAAAAGAATATGTGATTACGTCTAGTCCAAGGGTAAACCCTCAGCTCTGTAAAGCTCCGTCTCTTGTTTCTCTAAAGGAGTGGTTCGGTCTGTTAAAGAAACCTTGAGCAGTCAGTTTGTGGACAACTGCCGAGGCGTGATCTCAAGACTGACGCTAAAGGAGAAGAAGATGGTGTGGAACCGGACCACTCACATCTGGTAAAAGCTTTTATATCTCATGATTACTTCGTAACAAATTCTGAAACTGACCTCCGAAATCTTTTAAAACCTTTCAGGAATGACCACGAGAAGGTCATCCATCAGCGCACCAACACCGTGCCCTTTGACCTCGCTTCGCACGACGACGCCATCACGTCCACCGTGCGCGTTATCCGCCCCTTGGATGCCGATCTGGACCTGGAGAAGACCTTCGAGAACTTCCACCCAGCCACGAGCTCCTTCACCAGCATCGTGGGTCACTTCCTGAGCGGCGAGCGGCCGCAGGGCGTGACCGAGATGGAGGAGATGCTGCGGCTGGGCGCGAGCATCACCGGCGTGGGCGAGCTAGTGATGGACGGCGGGATGGTGCGCCTGCAGCCGCCCAAACAGGGACTGGGC
This sequence comes from Clarias fuscus, assembly GCA_030347435.1. Classification (NCBI taxonomy): domain Eukaryota; kingdom Metazoa; phylum Chordata; class Actinopteri; order Siluriformes; family Clariidae; genus Clarias; species Clarias fuscus. The sequence goes on from CM059221.1 coordinate 6,123,171, forward strand.
TACTTGCTGAGCAGCCTGGATTATGACACGCTCCTGGAGAGCCACAACAGAAGCGTGAGGCTCTGGAGAATTTTGACGGCGCTCATGGGTCTGGCGGCGTGTGCGACGCTGGCGTACGTGCTGTGGAGGCGCTACACCTGGCACAGAGAGAAGAAGAAGGAGCGTGAGATGATGGAGGAGATCGAAGAGCAGAGGAGGAGGAGGACAGACGAGGAAGAGGAAGGCGTACAGGTCGGAGCCTGTGTCGTGTGCCTGAGCCACCAGCGCTCGTGCGTCTTTCTCGAGTGCGGCCACGTGTGCGCTTGCTGGCAGTGTTACCGCGCGCTGCCTGCGCCAAAGAAGTGCCCCATGTGCAGGGCTACTATAGACCGCGCGGTGACGCTGTACAACAGCTAATCGTCTCTGAAAATAGGAAAACTTTAGGTTTAAAAATTGTCCAGTATGGTTACGGGTGCTACGCTGAAACCGGGTGAAAATCCCTTAAAGTCCCTTATTTAGCCTGCTCTTAAGCACAACACCAAATGAGACAATCTGCTTATCATATACACACTATACAGCAGTACCTCGGGATACGAATTTAATGCCTTCCAAAGATGGGTTCTTAAGGCGAAAAAAAAAAGGTAAATGTAAATCATTTGTTCCAATCACCCAAAAATAATACCAATATTACCAAAACTGTAATCATATTTGTGCATAAATAAAAAAAAAACAATCAAAACATTTAGAAAAGACGTAAATTTAGTAAAATATGAAACAAATAGACATTAAACCTCACTTAACATTCTCTTTCCTCTTGGCACCGACTGCTAAAAAAAAAAACCTGAAATTGTTTTCTTCTCGCTACCATCCTTGATAACAGTCTTGCTCAAAATGCAAAAGAAATAAAAAAATGCTTGGCTTTCCACTGACGCAAACAATTTTGAGTATGGCTCCCAGACGTTCGCACAACAAGCCAGCGTTCGGTTCAGCTTGATGAGACAAATTTTTCGCATAATTCATTTCTTAAGACGAAATTTCTTTAGGCGGAGTTCATATGCAGAGGTACCGCTGTACACCATAGGGAGAGAGAGAGAGCTGATGAATAAAAAGATTAATCAGTTGCAACCGCAAATTGGGTTAAACAGTAGCGCAAAATACCTCAATAACGATTACAGTCAAGGAATTATTTAATGTATAAACTTTGCTTTGTTTCACATGAACTATGACGATGATGTACGGTACAATGGATTAATTTTTTTAGCAGGTGGTTCTGACTGGGTTCAGTCAGAGTGTTAGAACAAGCGTTCCTGCTCTGAGGACTGCTGACAGAGACAGAGAGAGACGGCATGAAACTTAAAAAATATTAAATGTGCAGGTTGATGATCATCATCTCTGTTACCAAAATGGAAAATCTCTAAAGGTAAATTTATTAAACTATATCAGCACTGTTATTAAAAAGAGGAGAAAAGCCTGCGGGCTGGTTTACTTGAACTCTGAAAGTGATTCATATCAGTGTAATGATATGCCAACATGATGGTGGGCGATTTTTTTTTTTTTTTTTTAGTATATACACTATATGGACAAAAGTATTTCCCCAAACCTGCAATGACATTGTATCCAAATACATGTACTTTAATATGGAGTCGGTTCCCCTTTTACAGCTATAACAGCTTCCACAATCAAATAGGACCAAACTGTTACCACAAAGCTAGAACCAAACAGCAGCATTGTCCAAGATAACTTTGTGTCCTGAAGCATTGAGATTGTTCTTCACTGAGGAAACGGGCCTGACTGAAACACCAGAATTCAATAATTAACAGTTTTGGCCAAATACATTTGTCCATATTCATAGGAAAGGGTTGACACAACAAGCCTCATGCACAACATACTGTACTTTGTTTTTGGTTCAAGGGCTTTAAAATGCTTGAAAAAAATTATTTCTTGAAAAAAAGCATTAATTTTCATAAAAGGCTTCAATAAAGTTTTCTTCTGATGGATCATAAATTACAAATCTTTGCTGAATTCTGTAATAAATAAAATGTAGTACATTTGAGAGCAGTGTAGAGTTCAGTGTCATTAACTTCACATTTTCCCCGTGGAAAAGTATTCAGCTTGGAAGATGGTTTGTTTTGTGTCTGTCTCACATTAACGTCAAGCGAATGTGAAAGAATAAACATTTGTACCTGCTATAAAGTCATTTATAACATGAACTAACGTGTTTCACTGACATTCGTCACTGTCAAATATAACTATAAGAAATAAAAATATCCATGTAGTTGTTGAAAGATACGTGTGGATATAAGAGAAAGCAAATCAATTCCGACATGACATTCGTGCAAATAATCAACTCTGGGGTTGTGATGGTTCATAAAACAAAGACTTCTTACTAATTATTACCTTGCTTCATTGTTATTATTTTCAGAATGCTTGAAGGTGGTATTCGTAATGTTTGACCCCTAGTCCTAGCACAAATACCCAGCCCCACCCCTTTTTCCCTTAAAAAGTCTAGTATAAGGGTTTGGGAGCGGTTCTGTGGAAAGGAAAGGCTTGTGAATGCTTTCACGTCAATTACGTTTTGATTTTAAGGCAGGGACCTAGAACGATTAACTGCTCCTCAAAATATATTTCTACTTTGGTCAGCGTAATGTTTGTCATAAAGGATACATTCACAACCAGAACACACCTTGACCAAAAGAGGGCGCTGTCTATCTAGTATCTGCAGGGCCTTGCAGAAGTAATTAGACTCCTTGAACTTATTTTTTAGTTTTCTAACCTGGAATTGACGTCAAACTCATTTGGATGTATATTATTTCATAGATACAGTAGAATATCTCGAACATTCTGACCATCAGCTTCTGAGTGTAGAACCACTTCACTTGAATATTATAGGCTGCAAGAATCAAAGTAACAAACCATATTTTTCATTGTGGCTCTGTGCCATCAAAACCTGGAAATGTGAATGTAGTCTACAATGAGTTTAGGTTCAGAATTTTACCTCAAGGTCCATTGACATTGCCTTGAAAAGTAACACAGTCACCTTCTCAAGTAATACTTACTAACTGAAGGTACAAAAACATTCCTTGATGGTATCATGGCAGCAACCAGGGCAACTTGTGGGAAAATGTCAAACGGATGAATAGGGGTAACTCTAACACGGGTTAAGGCACTGTTGGGCCCTTGAGCAAATTATCAGATGTACCATGAGATAAAATAAGAGCATCAGTCAAATGCTGGTAAATGTCAATATTTCTTTCAATAAAAACTTATGTATGTAAAGTATGTGTTGTTGTTAATACTACTACTACTACTACTACTACTAATAATAATAATATCAGTAGTAGTAGTAGGAGTAATAGTAGTGTTGCATTAGCTGTCTTGATGACTTGTGTGCATGTGTGTGTGTGTGTGTGTGTGTATATACAGTACAGTGCAAAAGTCTTAGGCGCCATATTATCTGTAGTACAAATCTTGTTATATAAGTTTATTATGTCTGCATTATTATGTACAAGACCATTCCCTACAAAGATACACTAAAATTAATGAATAAATAACATTACAGAAGGATATTTGCATGCCTGTAAAGAAAGCGACATATTACATGACAGACCAGTTTTCAGATGGGAAAAAAAAAAAAATCAATAATGTCGACTCCTGGGCTTTGCATGAAAATAGAAAGGAGCGAGTGTGACGAAGTTACCAAAAGAACTCATATTCTCCAGCACGCTCAGTAAAACCTAACAGCTGTTTTATTTACAGTACTGTGCACAAGTCTTGGGAACATCCAAAAAAAAAAAAAGCCATATGCGATGATGCTTTTGAAAACATTTTTACATTAAAAGAAACTTCTATTGAAAGCACTAAGTAATAACATAAACAATAAACAGCTAATATCTGGTGTGGAAACTCTGCTTGAACATAAGCGGTAGTGTTCGATACAGATGTGTGCAGGATTCTAAGTAAAACAGCTGTTAGGTTTTACTGAGCGTGCTGGAGAGGTTCATTTAAAGTTACCAGCCTCAGGAAGCACCAATTTACAAACCGCACCTCAGATTAGAGCCGTTATGAAGGATTTACAGCGTATAAGAAGCAGACACATCTCAATATCAATTGTAGAAAGAAATTAAAAAAATGAGGAAAGACTAGCAAACTCCTACTGATTCCTGCCTCTGGTCTGTGTGCATGGAGTTTGCATATTCTCTTTCCCCGTGCTGGCTGGGTTTCCTCCGGGTACTCCGGTTTCCTCCCACAGTCCATAGACATGCAGATTAGGCTAATTGGCGTTCCCAGTTCCCCCATCGTGTGTGTCAATGAACTTGATTGATTGATTTATTGAGTTACAATATATATATATATATATATATATATATATATATATATATTCCTATCTGTCTAATCTGTCATAAAACTCTAAAAGGCAGCATTCTGCAAAATGATGATGCATACACAACCATCAGCTTTTGAAAAGGAAAAAAAAAAAAAAAACATGCATCTTGCAGACAGTCATATAAAATGTGCAGCTCACGCAGTAATAAGAGAAACTCAGCTTGATCTAATCTCGGCTTTATTTTTGCGCTTCCCATATCAGCTGATTTTTTTTTTTTTTTCTTCTTCTTTTCCTTTGCTGGTTTTCCGACTTTGAAATCATCCGAAAACGCAACAACCCACGTGTCCCAAATCACACTGTACACACTTTGTTTAGTGCACTAATTTTTTGGGGGAGTTTTCTTATTTCTGTGCGCGTGTGTTTGTTTTACTCGTTGTTGGAAAGCTTTACTGGGCGGGAAATGAAATCCTACACGGACGGAGAGTGCGCAAACCTCGCACCCTAACTAGTAAAGATTACTAAAAAAAAATAGTGCACATTTTATTTGTAGGGACTATTTCGGACACGCGTACGTGTTACGTTGAATTCGTCCTCCAGAAATAATCGTATCCGTTCGTATGTGATTGGATGCTTTCAAAAAATCCCGCCTCTCTGGATTGTGATTGGTCGGTAATTCTCACGATGTGAATATGATTGGCTGGTTTAGGGGCGGGCCGGCCAATCCGCGCGCGGGAGAGCAGATTTTTTTTACGTCGTTCTGATTTCTGTGCAGCACGTGGCGTCTCTGACTGTACGACCTGCTTTGAAACACCTAAAGAGGCTCGCGGGTAAATACTATATTTTGTATAATTGCTTGTCTTTTGACGTTTCCGGGTATTTAATTTGTAGCTAAAATAGATTTGTTTCTTGACTTTGGTTTAGACGGAGAGATAGAGAGAGAGAGAGAGATCATCATGTCGCAGGTGTTGCCTTACGAGGAAAACATAAGTCGTTTCGGTAACGATGGAGACGAGGAGCAAATGTCTCTCACCTGCCGCGTGCACAACAGCAACAACTTCTACAGCTCCACGCAGAATAAACGACCTCCAAAACTCGGGCAGATTGGACGGAGCAAACGAGGTGAGCACGACTTCCACGCGACATGTTAACGCGACAAAGTTAATGAGGTTTAAAAAAAAAAAAATATTCAGGTAAATCTAGACAGAGAGCAGATCAAAGGGGAAAAGTCCACTCTGAAACTAAACATTTTTAAAAATGTTTTTTTTTTTTTTTAATTTATCTTTTTTGGTTTGTTTGTTTGTTTTGATTTTTACAATGTGTGTTTCGTGAGAAGTTTGATGGATTGTGTCCCTCTGTGACGTCACAAGAGGGCACTGTTATTGCTAGTGCATTTATAGAGAACCCAAGTGGCACACAGTGTGTGCCGGAAACAAATCATAGGTCAATGACGATTTAAAAGAATGCGCCTGCATTTATATGGCATGCCCTGCAGATGTGTGTTACCGGAGAGGCTTCAGACATCAATCACACTGATGAGTTTCTGGATATGTTGAAAGTTAGCATTACTTTTATAAAGTCTGAATTTTACCATACAGGAATGGGGGGGGGGGGGGGGGATGATGTCGCAAAAATGTAGGACCTTTTAAAAACGAGCGTATTATTGTTAGAGATTTGGTCATAAAAACAACCGGGAAAACGCGTGATCGTGTGTGTGTGTGTCTGTGCTTCTTATTTGCCAACGTGACACATTTTTCTATTTTTTGCTCAGTCGGGTTTGTATAGTCGCTTCAAATGAAGTAAAATTCAGTTCATCACATTGCCTAGGTTGTGCTGAAAAAAATGGTATGTCCCTTCATACTGCACGATCCTGAGCTCTATATGTGTTATGAGGTTATATGAGGTTTCTCGTCTGCCATGCGGAAGGCCCGGGTTCAAACCCCAGCCACTGGTCTGGTATTTGGTCCCAAGCCTAGGTAAAATGGGAGGGTCGTGTCAGGAAGGGCATCTGTCGTATAACCCGTGCCAAGTAAGTGTGCGGATCCGTGGCGACTCCACGGCGGGAGCTGATACCGTAGTCCAAGAACAAATCAGCAAAACTGCATGTCTTTTGGACTGTCTGAGGTAACCAGAGGAAACCCACCAAGCACCAGGAGAACATCCTGGAGGTGAGATGTGAACCCATTCCCTTAAGGTGTGATGTGCCACGTCATGGAGTTTAGCAGGAGACGAAATGGAGTTCACGAAACTAAAGCTCTGCTGCATCACTTTCATCACGTAGAAACCGGACACCACTCTCGAACAGCATTGTGGGTAATATCCGACAACTGGCTCAGATTTTTCAGATTATCTTTTTTAAAAAGCAAGCCGTCTAGAATGTCCTCTTGTATTATTTGCGGTTTTCCTGGGGGAGGTTCCTATTGCTTGATTTATACAGTAGTATTCGGCTGTCATGTCATGCCATCGTCTCTCTCGTTCTCAGTGCATTTGCATTTCTGGTTTGTCTGTCTGTAAGCGCAGAGGTTTTCCCGTGGAAACACGAGACGAGTCGGCCCGCTTGTTTTCTCTGCCTGCACGTTATTATCTGCTCATATTCTCTCGTCCGTGGTTGGTGTAATGTCTGGAAAGATAATGTCAGGTCGAGGGATGGGTTTAGATGGATTACATGATGCGTGCGTGCAGGAGAGGAGCGAGCGAGCTGGAGATGCTGGTGATAGGGATTTTAAAATTGGCTGGAGCGAGAGCAGGCTGAAATGCTTCATCCAGCTGGATTTAGTTGCATTAAAAATAGGTTCATTAATGAAATGCATTTAATTCTTTATTATCATCTTTATTATTATTATTATTTCTAATTGATGTTTTTGATTGTGTTTCATTGTTTTAATTAGGACCTAATCAAATCTCTCTCTCTCTCTGTTTCTCCCCCCAGTCGTCATAGAAGATGACAGAATTGACGAGGTGCTCCAGAACACGACGGAAAAGTCACAGTCGAATGTGTAAAAAAAAAAAAAAAATGAAATAAAATTCAATGGAAGGACGTTTTTAAATGTTAGACGTCTCACCTCTGCGTGAAACGGCACTTTGCGGTGCTCTCCAGTATGGGTTGAATATTTTTTTGCACAGCACAGGAGGAGAGCAGCACCGGCGCAGGCTCTTACACAAAGAACACTAACGTCTGACCTACTGATTCTTCCTGAGGGCATGTTTTGATCACTTACATTTTTTTTTTCTTCCCTTTTTATGGTTTTATGGGTCTAATGTTCCTAATTTCTTGTTGAACCTTAGTGGTAAAGGTGCCGTTGTATTGTGAGAATGCATTAATATTAATAAGCACAAATCACAGACTAATGTGAAATCTTATTATTTTTCTCTCTTTCTCGGTCTTTAACAGCGCACTTTTTTTTGGTTGTTAGTTTTTTTTTTTTTTTTTTTTCTGTTCTGTTTATAACATTTTGTGCACAATGGAACTGTGAATTTCTTCAGTGATGTGTTTTTTCACTTTACACACAGATTTTTGCAGCACTAAAAGACAGTTTGTTGTTTTTATATATATATATATATATATATATATATATATATATATATATACAGTATATACATAAAATTATTATTATTTTTTTTTTTACTTTTTTCGACGTTGCTAATCGTAACTTTTGTTGTTGCTGAACTGCCTGTGCAAAAAAAAAAAAAAATTATAATAATAAAATGAAACCGCTAACTTTTGTACGGAGAAGCGAGTTTGTGAAACTGGCTTGTTTGTAGCTGTAGTTCTAGCACTTTTCCGACGTGCTCGCCACTCTGTGCTGTACAGGATGTTCGTGATCACGATTCGTGCCAAATCTTGCGAAAGTATGCCAGTCGAAGCTGTGTCCGCCGTGCTCTGCGTACTGTGAAATTCTGCGAGCCTGGCCGTCCTGTCCGATTCAGGGCTTTTCTAAACCGCTTTTGCATGAGACAGGCTGAAGTGCCTCGCTGTGTGGCAGTCAAACTGGTGTTCTTACAGTAACTTTGGAATGACAGACCTCAAAACTCAAAAAAGATTATTACTTCTAGTAAATGTTGCACTTCTTACTGTTTAACAGGGCTACATTGATAACGGAAAGTATGACCATGGAAATGTGAATATACAATAAAAACCAGTACAAATGATCAGTCCTTGTCGTCCGTGTCTGTATTTTCTTCCCGGGTTCTTGCACCGCACTTGACGGATGAGTTTGAGCTCTCTCGAGCTAATCCTTAATAATCCATGCACTAATAAGGTGCTTTTTTTTTTTATTATCCTGTGTGCACACAAGTCGGCTTCTAATCACAAAGCAATCTAAGTTATATCCTTGTATATTGCTTTAGTTCCATTTCCAATATGCAAGGGATGTCCAATTCAAATCAGGACCTTTCATTGATTGTACGGAATAGTAACACAGTTCTGAAAAGAAAACCTCCCTTTATTTCTCTATTTAAACCCCCTGCTACACTAATACACTTCTCCCAGTGTTTCACTAGTGCTTGGACACCATCAAGATAGAACGTTTTCTCATGCATGGACTTCCTGCTTGATGTCTGAGACGCTGGCCTCCCAGGAACTCCCTTAATGGCCCAAACACATTGATATGGCTTGGATCGAGGTCAGGGCTGTGCAATAACTCCCAGCTGAGTTCCTGTAACATGCAAGTGGTGTTGGTGAATGATTGTGCGTCCAGTTTGGCAAGACGATTTTCAAGAACCAGGTGTTCCACTGGCTGAATGCTGACGTCAACGGCTGCATTGGGCTCCAGTCCTCCCACCTCGACCGGGATCATCTTTCATGGATGTACAGCATTCTTTAAAATGTTTGCAATGTTCAAATGTGTTATTTCAGCTAAGAATCTCATCACATGTGCTTGAAGCTTTCTGGAAATGACAATTGGCTACCACTCCCGGTTTGACTTGAACGCCACTCACACATAAAGTGAATGCAGAATATATATGACTATCAAAGTGCTACATGAACTGAAACTAAACGTTTAACTGTCAGTAACCGTCATTTATATTAATGATAAGGAACACACATCAATTTCATAATCATATTTCAAGCTAAACGATATTATAAGATAAGATTCTAGAGTATGTACTGTAGGCTGTAGAACAAACATGAGACCAATCGAAAGCAATCAGTCAGAGGCAATTTCAAGTCAATAGTGGAAACATGTTAAGAATCACTCCTGAATGAAGTCAAATCCAGAACATCTCTGGACTTCCCGACCATCTGACATTAGTAATGCTTCAGCCAGCACTTGACTTATTGACTTTTGACTTGATGTTTAAGCTTAAAAGATGAACCTGAAGGATCCAGCATCCAGACAAATTCTATTTATCTATCCATTCATCCTTACTTAAAGGCAGCATAGTGGTAAGCACTGTCACCTTGCACTTTCAGGGTCTGGGTTTGATTCCCACCTTGGGTCTGTTTGCATGTTCTCCCCATGCATGGTGGGTTTCCTCCAGGTTTCCTCCCACAGTCCAAAGACATTCAGGTTTGCCAAATTGCCATTCTCAAATTGCCCATAGTATGTGAATAGTGACCGAATGTCCTACCACGGTCATAAAAATGGGAATAAATATAATGGTAATTGCCATTGGTCTTCAAAGTCCCTAGTTGGACTACAGAGGTTTCTGGACAGATATATCTATCTTAAACCTTCATGTTTATCTGATGGGCTCCTGATCATCGGCTATGGGCAGTTTGGAAACGCCAGTGAGCCTACAACACGTGTTTTTGTGTTGTCCCTGGGTCTCCTTGGTATTCAAGGTGTCTGTTTAAGGGAAACATTATTTGCATTCATGCTCTAAGCATACGTTAATCAATATTTTTAAAATGAATCATTTACAACTGGATTTGTGCCTGCATCTGCTAGAGCATGTTAGAGTTGGCTGCCATGGCAACAGCGAGGCGGCCCATATTAGCTTGTTAGCTTTCATTTAGGCCCCTGAACCAACACCAGGTCATCAGAGTGCTCAATTATTCAGCGCTCATTCTCAGTTAATCAGCAGCTCTTTATTCAATGTTAGCACCGAACGCTCTCAAGAGCCTCTCCTGGCTCGAGAGAAATGCTGTTAAGCATCTTTTTTTTTTTTCTTTTTCTTTTTTTCAATGTACCAATGTTCCCCGGGCTCTAAAAAGACTTTCCAAGTGCTTCAGCCTAACTTGGATGAGTATAGGTTTAGAAAATAAACCTGGGCAGTGCTAGCATGTCCAGAGATCTCATTAGCGTCTTGAGCTAGCATTATTAGCGGTCATCTGTGAATTCTAGCTTCGCCGGTTATTCTTATTGCTCAAAAGTGGACGAACGGACACGGTTTCTGCTTCAGCGTAAGCCTACACAACACATTGTGTGCAAAGCCGCTATATAACACTTATTTGTCCAGCCTGAAACCAATGCCCCATGCAAGCTGGTTGCCATGGAAACATATTTTCTTTTTCTTTTTTTTACCACAATGGGAGACACTTCAGCTGTGCTCATTTCCAACAATTCATTCATTATGGTGCATTTAAACGGATGGCATCATTTCAGGGGGAAAAAAGGTGAAGAGCTGTTTATAGGATCGTTTCTGCATCTAGGCTACAACGGCAGTGCTGTTGAATCCATTTCTCCTTCGGTGCAGCTCAGGATCTCTCTCTCTCTCTCTCTCTTTCTCTTTCGTGTCTTTGGGCACCATAACCTAACACAAAGCAGAGGGAGGGACAATCACCACATCAAGCTCCCAGGACAAGCAAATTATGTCAGGGTTGTTGTTGTTTTTTTTTGCCCAGTGGACTAATGACTCAGTACATTACTTGCCAGGACACCAGCATTTTTGTTGTTGTTGTTGTTGTTCTTCTTCTTCTTCTTCTTCTTCGTCCAACCGTGGACAAATTGTCCCTCTTTGCTTTCACAGCTACACAAATGCAAGTACTGTAGATTCCCGGATGATACCACAGCCATCCATGGCCGGGAGCCATGAGGCAAAATTGGCCACATATCCTTTCCGTCCCCTGTCAATCACAGCAACACCAGGCGATTATGGTATGTGTGAGATCAGGTACTGTGTGCATAAGAATGCATCTGAATGCAGTTTACCCCGATTTATTGGAAGACGAGTTCAAACATGGGGGCGTGGAAAACAAATAGCATACACGATGAGCATCAGGGTTTTAAACTATCAGAAGTGCATATGGGCAAATATCATAGGCATCTAATACAATTAAGATCTTACATAGACTTCACCTATCTAAACTATAGGATGTTTCCTGAGAGGTGCAGTCAAACTCCAGCACCACTAGGATATAAAGTTTTCTAATTGCCCCAACATCAGTAATTACTGGATTTCAGTTTTTCAGTTATTGTCAGAGGTGTTAGGAAAACCATTGGACCCAGAACTAATATCAGCTATTTTACCGAATGTTAGCTATTTTTTGGTTCTGGTAGTGATGGAGTGGAGCTGTCTAAAGGTCAGCATACAGTGAAAAAGATCAGATCTTCACTAAAAAAGAAGACTGAAAATTTTTATGCAGTCTGTACTGTTAGCCTTTAATTAATTATTTTCATAATGGAGGTGTGCGCCACAGTGGTGTAGTGGTTGCACCTCCAGGGTCTGTGTTCGATTCCCGTCTCTGTGTGCATGGAGTTTGCATGTTCTCCCCGTGCTTGGTGGGTTTCCTCCGGGTCCTCCGGTTTCCTCCCACAGTCCAAAGACATGAGGATTAGGCTAACTGGCGTTCCCAAATTGCCTGTAGTGTGTGAGTGATCGTACGCGTGTGCGCCCTGACCAGGGTGTACCCTGCCTCGTGCCCTAAGTCTCCTGGGATAGACGCCAGGTCTCCGCGACCCAGAAAATGGAAGGATAAAGCGGTATAGACTATGAGTGAGTGTGTGAGCGATAATGGAATCCTACCCAGATCATTACCCTCCTCCTATTTTTCATTTTTTTTCCTTATGTATCATTTGGGATAAATACAAGTTGTAAGAAGTGTATTGAAATGTGCCAATGTAATGGTCGGGGAAAAAAAACGTAACTATTTTCACATATCACTTAAACACTTGGTGAATTGGAGGTTAGTGTCAGTAGTCAGTGGTTAAGGCATTGGGAAATGATCAGAAGATCCCAGGTTCAAGCCCCACCACCACCAAGTTACTGTTGCGCCCTTGAGCAAGGCTCTTGACCCTCAATTGTTTAAAATACAGTATGTTTACTGTTTAGCTACAGTATGTTTACTGTTTAGCTACAGTATGTTTAATAGTGAAACTGAGAGCATTTCCATACACACACACACACACACACACATACACACACAATGTGATGAGAACTCACAGGATTGGGACTAAACAGCTGTGTGTTCATAAGAAAACCAGGCGTTAGTGAGACTAATCAGAAATAAAGTCCTCACTTTGCTGTTGTGCATAAAGATGAGACTTTAAGGCATCATATGGTCTGATGAGTTCACTCACTCACTGTTACTCATTCTCTATACCACTTATCCCTGTTCAGGTTAGCTGTAGCAGCCTATACCAGGGGACTCAAGGGGACACTCTGGATGGGGTGCCAGTCCATCATGTGGCACACACACTCACACATTACGGGCAAGTTGGGAACGCCAGGTAGCCGGATCTGCATGTCTTCGGACCCACCATGCATAGGGAGAACATGCAAACTCCGCACACACATACAAACACAATCAAATCCCGTCCCTGGAAGTGCGAGGCCGCAGGGTTAACCACTAGGCCACCGTGCCGCGGTCTGATGGATCCAGATTGACCAGCTGTGAAGTTCTCCTTCCCTGATGGAACAGGCTTATTCCATGACTTGTGTGAGGAATTGTGAAAGACGGCGCAGGCCTTGACTGATGCACACAGCTGTTCTCTGAGGACTCAATAGATCAGGACTGGAATTTCCTGGAATTTTGTACCTGAGCCTCCAATAATGAACTTGAACACATCTTCTATCCTACTGAACGTCCAGCCTCCTAGCAGACAGTATGACTGCAGATCAATCCCTGCTATCCGTTATCACCCAGATGATGATGGGTTCCCTGTTCTCTCAAGGTTTCTTCCTGTAGCAATCTTGGAGAGTTTTTTCTTGCTGCCTCGGCCTGTTCATCAGGGATTATGATCGTCCATCATTCTGATCATGATTGTGGCGATTATGATCGTCCGTGAAACCATGCACACACAGATTATGATTTATACATATTTCTTTTCCACACATTTCATACTCATTTTCTTTAGATTCTGTAAAACTGCTTAGCGGCAATGGCCATTGTTAAAAGAGCTATATAAATAAGAATGAATTGCATATTGATTTAATTAACCTCAATGAAATAAAAAGAAAGAAAGAAAGTCTACATGATATAATTAACTCAATTATTCATTATGCATCACCCACACACACAGCTACGTTTTCTGTCATTTAGTTGAGAAATTGTACTTCAGAGCTCATCAGACAGCAAGACTATAGCAAGGTCATTCGGCTTTGATCGGGACAAATGAAACGTTTCGGCGAGATTGACATTAGTCAAAATCTATTTCATTCATGCAAATCATGCCTGCAGGATGTCAGGCTTTGTTTCGCATAATGGGATCAGTCACTGAATTACTAAAACGACGATAATGAGGCTGGTTTCATTATAAAAAAAATAAATTAAAAAAAGCTTTTATGAACTAGGCTACAGAAAAACAGAAACTTCACTCATAAGTACACATTTTATAATATGAAATATTTATAGATTGATTTCTTGGCAGCAGTTGCTAGTGGGAAAGTCATTTGGTTAAATGTATTAAATGTATGTATTAAGATATCTGTGGTGCAAAAAAAAACCTTTATTTATTTATTTTATATATATATATATATATATATATATATATATATATATATATATATATACTGTATAATAAAATAAATAAATAAATAAAGGTTATTTATAAATAATATATATATTTATATATATATATATACTGTATAATAAAATAAATAAACAAATAAAGGTTATTTATAAATAAATAAATAAATCTATATTTATTTATTTATTTATTTATTTATTTTGGAAAAAACTAATGAGACAGAAAAGCAATTTTTTTCCCCTGATTAAATCATCATTTGCCTCGTGAGACAAACAAATACGAGAGGTCTTGTTTTTCTTTCCATTTCAGCTCATTTCTCTTACCAAGATAAGATAAAAATCTCTTTTCAGATTTCCTTTTCCTGCATAATAGTTATTAATAGTGTTTCATTTTAAATGTAATTACTGTTATTTCATTCTGTAAGAACAGCACAGAAAAAAAAAAAAAAAACTCCACTGTCAGGATTTTTTTCTTTTGTTTTGATCTGATTTCACGAGCCCCTCTGCTCTCTCCTTGTGATTGCTGTCATCATTAGCAGAAGCTGACAGACTCGAGTGCGTGCGAGTGTTTGTTGTGCAAAACGACGGTCCCGCAGGAAGCCGGGATAGCACATGGTAACACACTCCTGGCACGGAATACTGTATGCTGAGGTGAGTGCTGCCAAAGTTGTTGCCATGGTAACCACATCCTCCTCCTCCTCCTCCTCCTCCTCTAGCTCTCTCGAACACACACGCTTGCAGAGAGTCCGCAACAAAGTTTAGGATGAGTTTAATTCTGTGGAGGAGGACAGCAGGTCTGAGCTTCCTACGCACGGCCGAAGAGCATGCGCTTCCTAGATCTAGCTGCAGAAAACACGGATTAATCACTTCCAGTTAAATTTCTTTAAGGAAAGATTAAAGAAATTGCGTTTATTATAAGGTGGTGTAGTGGTTAGCGCTGTTGCCTTGCACCTCCTGGGCCCGGGTTCGTTTCCCATGGTTCGTCCGGGTTCGAACATGGAGTTTTCATGATGGAGTTTAATGATTATTACGGAGGAATATTAGTGATCCTGGTGAGGTTTGAAAAAAGCTGTGATTGGGATGAATATTAATATGCAACTTGCAGGAAATAACAAATGATAATTTTTTAAATAAATAAGAATCAATAATTATCAATAATCCTAAAAAAAAATATAAAGAAAAATAACAACCGTAGACTATATGATAAGCTGGGCGCCCCCCCCCCCCCCCCCCCCCCAAAAAAAAAAACGAAAATTAACACCTGGATTTAACTAATCAAATATGTAACATCTTTCCGTTGGATAATTACTGCAGCTGGCAGCAAGTTATTTAACCCTAACTGATGCAGTGAGTCGCTTCTCATTCCTTAAACAACCACAAGATATCCTGTGATCACGGCAAAGATCTTACTTTACAAAAGGGTCAAATTATTGTCCTGCATCAAATAAAGGAAACAGATAAAGAGATTATTCTCACTCTCACTCATCATCTATACCGCTTTATCCTGTAGTCAGGGTTGCAGGGGGACTGGAGCCTATCCCAGAAGACTTAGGGCACGAGGTGAGGTACACCCTGGACGAGGTGCCAATCCATCACGGGGCACACACACACCATTCACACGCTGTGGACAAATTGGGAACGCCAATTAGTTTCATCTGCATGGCTTTGAACTATATGAGGAAAGTACCCGGAGTACCCGGAGGAAACCCACCAAGTACGGGGAGAACATGCAAACTCCATGCACACAGAGACGGGAATCGAACCCCTGGAGGTGCAAGGCGACAGTGCTAACCACTACACCACTGTACCACACACACAATGTGAACAGAACTCGAGGGATTAGGACTAAACAGCTGTGTAGCCAAACCACTTATCAGTGAGGGCAAGCAAAAACAAAAGACTTAAATATACCAGGAAGAATAAAGAATGGCCTGTAGAGCACTGGGGGGAAAAAAGGTCATGTACAGTGTGGGCCATTTATATGGATCCACCTTAATAAAATGGGAATGGTTGGTGATATTAACGTCCTGTTTGTGGCACATTAGTATATGTGAGGGGGCAAACTTTTCAAGATGGGTGGTGACCACTGGTGGCCATTTGGAAGTCGGCCATCTTGGATCCAACTTTTGTTTTTTCAATAGGAAGAGGGTCATGTGACACATCAAACTTATTGGGAATTTCGCAAGAAAAACAATGGTGTGCTTGGTTTTAATGTAACTTTCTTCTTGACATGACATTTTAATGTAACTTTCTTCTTGACATGACATTCATCTTTACAACATAATGTATTTGTGTGTGTGTGTGTGTGTGTGTGTGTGTGTGTGAGAGAGAGAGAGAGAGAGAGAGAGAGAGAGAGAGAGAGAGAGAGAAATGAAATAACTCATATCTGCATAATTTTTTTTTTCTCAGCAATAATGCATGTATGGTTATGTGTTATCAGTGAACAAGCCTATCCACGCATGTCTCGTTATAAATGGGATACAGAAACCGACCTCCAGTCCTGAGCACCGTTAATTGGCTCTGGGAGATCGCTGATAACGTCATCTGTAAAAACAGATAGCATCATCTGTAGAACCCTGATGATCCGCTTAGTGAGTCTCTCCGACAACAAAGTGCTGAGTGACAGAGACATGATCAGTGTGTTAATGTTCCTGGCAGGCGAGTGGGCGAGCAGCTTTTAGTAGCTGATGTGTCTGCAGCCTGCAACAAACACGAGTACAAAACTGTCGAGTCAGTGATCACATTTATGAAACAATTGGGAGCTGCGAACTTTCATTTCTTCATATTAGATATTTCCCACGTCTGTGAGTTGGATTGTATTCAGGATTTTTTTTTTTTCTAAGGCCGAGCAAATGAACATGAACAGCCCACAGATGTTAGCACTCAATTTCTTTCTTTCTGACTTTTTATTTATTTATTTATTTATTTGGCTGTGTAGGCATCCGGATAGAAAATAGATACACGTGTAAACGCTGGAAAGATTGCCGAAGCCTTATTTTCCTGCTTTTGATATGAAAAATAATGTCAGGAAGAAAAAAAAGCCGTTGAAGCCTAAAATTAAAAAAATGACATTGTGTAAGATCTGTTTTCCTTAAAGGTTGTCCCTGACCATGGTAGTCTGTAGAAATAAGCTTAACTTGAATAAATCAAAAAAGTCAGACCGTAATAAATCGATCAACTTGAATTTTAAAATAAAAAAGAATCATTTTTTAAAATAAATTATAAAAACGTGCAGTAACCTGTTAAGTTAAAAGTGAGACGAAAACAGCTTCTCCAGATTTCATTCCCATAGACTTAACATTTCCAGCACACTGATCAGCTTGCAAATCTGAAAAAAAGATTTTCACTTTGAAATTAGATGTCCTATTATAATATATTGGGAGCTACTGTACAATGGAGACAACTAAATTTGACCTAATCTTTAAAACTGACACCATTTGGCCAATTTAGTGCAAAACTGAGATCAAAAGCTTCCCAGAGTCTCTTAACACTAACAGTGTCCAATAAGAATTGATATGTTCAACACTAAACCCAAAACTGTGTTTCAAATAGACACTAATGAAGGTCGGCACTCTACCCTGCCCTGAAAATCGCTGCCTGGAGAATGAATTAAATTTAGGTTTTTAAAACTGCCCCTGCACTCGTGTGAAGTTTTCACAAGAGATAAATACTATACATAAGTCACTCAACGTCTTCTGCTATTCACGGTGGACAAAATCTCAGCTCTATACCTTCTAGTTTTTGAAATCCTGTATGAAGACAAACATATGTTCATCAGTTAAAATCAGTAATACCCAAATGTGTTTAATGTTTCAATTGTTGAATTATGTTAAAACAATTAAGTAAATCTGCATAAACATTTTTTGTTGTTGCTGTTGTTGTTGTTGTTGTTGTTGTTTTTATATACTATAGTACTATATATATTATATAGTACTAATAATTAAAGTATAACAATACGTGTTCATAAATTTGATTTTGTAAATAATAATTAAATCACATTTTTAATGCATTCCCCTTTTGGAGTGCATTACCATGCAAATGTCACCAAATACAAGAGAACTGGACCAAATTAAAATTGAACAGACCAAAACTGGAAAAATCCATCTCTATGGTGGTCTTACAAGTCCATGTTTTGTTCAAACAACATGTCCTATTTAAAATGAATTAATAATAATGATAATAATAATAATAATAATAATAATAATAATAATAATAATAAATGTATCATGCATGTTATAAAATGCACACCTGTAGTTCAGTAATGATGGGGTAACTACAATCGCAGTAACAGAAAAAGTCACAGACATACTTTTTCTTGACTTCAGCGTTCTCCAAAGATCCACTGAGCACATTTAGTTATTTAGCTCAGCTACAGTACTTGTTTCTCTTTACTGATCATGTGACCTTTAAAAATCAAATAATTCATTCATTTGTCTTCTATGCTGCTTATTGTGTACAGGTTCACAGGAGGCATAGAGCCTACATCAGGAGACATGGTTCACAAGGCGGGGTACACCCTGGATAGGGTGCCAATCCATCGCAGGGCACGCATGCAAACACACTATCCGGAGGAACACCACCAAGCACGGGGAGAAAATGCACACAGACCTGAGGTGGGAGTCGAACCCTCTACCCTGGAATGGTGAGGCCACAGTGCTGACCACTACGCCACCATGCCATATAATGTGATGTACAGTAGAGAGATCATACCTTTAAATGTAGACAGTATAATGCACATAGGAAAGTTTTTTTTTTTATTAGGTACAATTTTGTTCCTCAAATAGAAAGGGCAAAAGTGTGTATGGCTTGCCAAGTCTAGTCTGGACATGTTAACAAGTGGCAGCGTTATTCCTCCCAAAAAGAGAAGAGATTTGTAGGGCTATTTTGAAAATGTCCACACTATAGTACCTTTAGCAGGACTGCTCATAATTCCTCTTTAGGGTTACAGGATCGGTTACTGGATTTCTGATGAGACTCGGTGATGTTATTATGGCATGACTGAATGGCGGAGCCTCATTAAATAATTACAGCTGGTAAGGCCATTCATAATGACAAGCTCATAATCCATCCAGAAGGGCGGTGGTCTAAATGTTTAAAATGATAACTCATGCCAAGGTCTTACTGTAGCATCGATCCTTCATCAAAATATCAAATCACGCATACGAACTGAATCACTGAAACTGGCATTCATACATATCATGCACTCCTCTGCAATAATACAGTGATGTTGAATTAGTAATGCTCTATCAGATGACATGGGGCTTGTGCTTTCCTCAATAGGACCTCAACATCCTGCCAGGGCCCGAACCACCTGGCCATCACCAGGCAGCTGCGACACTCAATCCTCCGCCTCGCCAACGGCGAAGCCCTAGAGGAATCATCTGTGTCGCTCATGATTAATTTAAAGCTACCATCTACCGCCCGCCAACCTTGTGTGTGCGACGTCGCTACTTTCCCCTCGAGGCATGAGTGCAGAGACACCACCATCGTCTTAGGTAAGAGACCGGAGCTAATAAATCTGCTTCACCTTAGGTGCTTATGCAACACTTTATACACTCCTGAGAAAAGTGTCAGCGTTTGACTGTGATGCACATACGCGTCATACCGGAGAGAGTTCTGTATGATCGATATCAACTTATGTTTTTTTTAAATATACAGTAACAGACACAAGGCTAAAGTTTAATGAGATCGGATTCAATTATTTGTCACATTTATCTTACAGCACAGTGAAATTACTATATGTTTTTTTTTTCCCATATCCCAGGTAGAAAGCTGGGGTCAGGGCATAGGGTAGGCCTGGATACAGTACAGCACCCCTGGAGCTGATAGGGGTAAGGGCCTTGCTCAAGAGCACAACAGTGGCCACTTGGTGGTGGGGGATTGAACCCCCAACCTTCCGATCAGCAGCCCAGTATCCGAAAGCCTGAACCGTTTAAGTCACCACTGCTCCAATGTTGGTGAGGTTGAGAAACATCCCTGAATTGTCTACTTGTCTAATTGTCTGTCTTAGCTGAAGATGAGAACTTCTGAGCTACAGTACAAGCTCAGGTTGGATTTAGCTTTAGCCCACTGTGGGCTCTTCAAGAGTTTTTCAGCTGGTGATTCAATAGTTTGGGTTCTTACAGTAGCTTCCTGAAGGAAATCCAGCTGTCTGACTGAAAAACAGGTTTCTGTAGCGTTCATCATGGAGACAAGCGAAAGCCTATATGACTGTAGA
Organism: Clarias fuscus; assembly: GCA_030347435.1. Classification (NCBI taxonomy): domain Eukaryota; kingdom Metazoa; phylum Chordata; class Actinopteri; order Siluriformes; family Clariidae; genus Clarias; species Clarias fuscus. Next base: position 6,143,538 of record CM059221.1, read on the forward strand.
TTTAATGGAGTGGTTTGGTACTATCTTAAAAATACCTACTGTATATCCTCATGAACATAATAAAATGAATATAATATGAGCAGCAGTTCCCTCGTGGCATAGTGTCTTAGTAGTTAGGGCTGCACCTCCAGAGTCCCGGGTTTGATTCCTGCCTCAGGGTCTGTGTTCATGGAGTTTGCCTGTTCTACAGTACCTGTGCTTGGTGGAAGGGCCCTAGATTCATATACAGTAGAATAGGGTGAGTGTATGTGTGTGCCATTTAATGGATTGGCACCCTGTCCAGGGAATAGCCGCCCCTTGTGCCCTAAGTCTCCATGGATAGGCTCCAGGCTCCCAGCGACCCTGTATACAGGATGGAGTGGTACAGAGGATGAGTGAGTGTGTAAGTGGCAGCAATTCCAAACCAGTAAAAGTCTATTTTATATATAACATTTTTCAACAGTTTTTCTTCCTTTATAAAGCTTTGCAAAATAATAAATAAGCCCATTTATTCACACAGAGGAAGGCAATTTGTTACATTTTTACTCTCTATTCAACTAAAATAAAAATAAAAATTGTTTCCTCATATATACTCAGGTACAGAGCAACCAGAAATATAACCATGACAAATTGAAAACGTTCATGATTTCTCCTAAAATAGCAAAACCATTCCAGTTCTTCTCAAGGTTAAATAGGAATCAATAAGTGGAAACGTAAAGGCAAAGTTTCTTCAGATCTTAAGGAAATAACTTTAAAAACAGCATTGCCTGGAATTGAACAGTTGCATTGAACAGTTGCCTGGAAACCCATGTTTCCACAGAAAAGCTTTTATTTACTGTTGCTGCTATTTATTCCACATCCGGTAACTGGACTATTTCAGTGAAGGAAGAATTTTTTTCCATAGAAACTGTGCATGTTATGGTCAAGCTTAAGAACGGTTTGATTTGTCCTGAGTGGTGGAATGTTTTGTCAGAAACACTTCCTTTAATAATTGTCTGCATGATTTTATGCTTTGCGCCGCCCCCGTATGATTGGCTCATTGGATAATTGCCTGAATAAGCAGGTATGCAGGCATTTACAATGTGATCGGTGCATGTATATACCGTAATAAAGCATGTTTGATTAGCCGGGCGCGGTGGCGCGTGCCTGTAATCCAAGCTACTGGGAGGCTGAGGCTGGCGGATCGTTTGAGCTCAGGGGTTCTGGGCTGCAGTGGACTATGCCGATCGGGTGTCCGCACTAAGTTCGGTATCGATATGGTGCTCCTGAGGGAGCTCGGGACCACCAGGTCGCCTAAGGAGGGGTGCACCGGCCCAGGTCGGGAACGGAGCAGGTCAAAGCCCCCGTGCCGATCAGTAGTGGGATCGCGCCTGTAAATAGACACTGAAGTGCAGCCTGAGTAATACAGCGGGACTCAGTCTTTTATTTTTTGTGGGCAGTGGTGGCTCAGTGGGCTAAGGCACTGAGTTACTGATCGGAAGATCGGCGGTTCGATTCCCAGCTCAGCCAGGGTTGCCATTGTTGGGCCCTTGAGCAAGGCCCTAACTGCTCCAGGGGCGCTGTACCATGGCTGACCCTGCGCTCTGACCCCAGTCATGCTGGGATATGCGAAGAAGGAATTTCACTGTGCTGTAATGTATATGTGACAAAATAAAGGCTTTACTTTACCGTTTAATCCTTCATTGGGCAGCGCGGTGGCTTAGTGATTAGCACTTTCACCTTGCACCACCAGGGTCGGGGTTCGATTCCTGCCTTTGTGTGCTGTGAAGTTTGCATGTTCCTCCTGTGCTTGGTGGGTTTCCGAAGACATGAAGATTAGGCTCATACAATTCCCCCAAATCGTATGGGCGTACTGTATGTGTGCCCTGTGTTGGCATGGCATCCCGTCCAGTCTCCTACGTCTCCTGGGATGGAATGGCTTTAAAGGATAAAGCAGTGAGTGAGTGAGTAATCCTTCATTCTAAAGCTTATGAAAATATGAAAATACAAAAAACAAAAATCACAATTTCCATTTCACATCATCTTCATGATGAAATAAATAAATGATTGAATCGTTCCTTTGATTGTGTAGAGCTGCTATGCGACAATGACAATTGTTAAAAGCGCTATACAAATAAAATTGAATTGAAAAATAATTACACATAACCTAATCCTAATTAAGGCGGCACGGTGGTGTAGTGGTTAGCACTGTCGCCTTGCACCGCCAGGGTCTGGGTTCGATCCCCGGGCCAGGTTCGATTCCCGTCTCTGTGTGCATGGTGTTTGCATGTTCTCCCCGTGCTTGGTGGGTTTCCTCCGCGTTCTCTGGTTTCCTCCCACAGTCCAAAGACATGTAGGTTAGGCTGATTGGCGTTCCCACATTGCCCGTAGTGTGTGAATGAGTGAGTGTATGTGTGTGTGTCTGTGCCCTGCGATGGATTGGCACCCTGTTCAGGGTGTACCCAGCCATGTGCCCTAAGTCTCCTGGGATAGGACTCCAGGCCCCCCGTGACCCTGAATACAGGATTAAGTGGTATAGAGGATGAGTGAGTGAGTGAGTAATCCTAATTAGTGTACATAAGCTCCCATTACTTATAAGAAGCAAACCAGACGTGCCTTATCTATTTTTAACTCCGAATCTTAACCTATGGGCCTGGATATTATATACGGCATATACTGTATATCAATGAGCAGCCGATTCCAACATCATATCTTGAAATCTTGAGACGTCTGAATCATCATACGGTAAGGAGCACAACAGTCACGACTGAACCCGGTCCTTACCGCTGTGAGTTTAACCCCGGTCTCTCAGCACTGAGAATAACAATCATTAGAGAATTACTTCACCCAAGACTGACCACAGTAATAATAACCGACTGCTAAAGGGTGACTCTTATTATTAAAGAAATAACAGCTTGTGTTATGAGGTGTGTACAGTATGTGTGTGAGTGTTTGGTTGCTTTCGTTTGGCTTGAAAATCTCAGAGACGAGTCGAGTCCAATTGGCTTTCGTTGTCATTTCCAGTTCAGTACGCAGTGAAACCAAACAGCTTTCCTCCAGGACCAAGGTCGACATACTGTACAACATAAACTAATAACATCAATTAACAAAACTATCTAAGAGTTTTATTCTCTTAAAGAGTTCTGTCTTTATTGAGGTGTGTGTGTGTCAGTCTAGTCCCATTGTATTGAGGTGATCGTGTTTACATGTGTGTGTGTGTGTATGTGTGTGTGTGTGTGTGTGTGTGTGTGTGTGTGTGTGTGTGTGTGTGTGTGTATGTGTGTGTGTGTTTATCTGTCTAGTCTCAATTTATTGAGGTGTGAGTGTGTGTGTGTGTGTCAGTCTAGTCCCATTGTATTGAGGTGATCGTGTTTACATGTGTGTGTATGTGTGTGTGTGTGTGTGTGTGTGTGTGTGTGTGTGTGTATGTGTGTGTGTGTTTATCTGTCTAGTCTCAATTTATTGAGGTGTGTGTGTGTGTGTGTGTGTGTCAGTCTAGTCCCATTGTATTGAGGTGATCGTGTTTACATGTGTGTGTGTGTGTGTGTGTGTGTGTCACTCCAGTCCCAATTTATTAAGGAGTCGGATGGTTCGTGGGAAGAAGCTGGATGTGAGGCCCTGAATGCTTCAGTACCTTTTTCCTGATGGCAGGTGGGTGAAGAGTGTGTGTGAACTGTGTGTCCAATCAGCCACAATGCTGGTGGCTTTGTGGATGCAGCTTGTAACGGTGTGGTGTACAGTACGTAAATGTCCGTGATCGCGGGAAGAGGAACCCTGATGATCTTTTCGGCTGTCCTCACTGTAGAGTCTTACGGTCCTAGATGGCACAATTCCCAGACCAGACAGCGATGCAGCTGCTCAGGATGCTCTCGATAGTCTGTCTATAGAAAATGGTGAGAATCAGATTATTTAAACACAAACTGTATGCAGCACAGCTGTGTTTTATTTAGTATATATCAATTATACTTTTGCTTGTTTGCTGCAACATGTATCCTAGTAAAATAAAAACAAATGCATTTAACACTAGAACACAGTAAGCCAATTACTGTTAAATAATTCACATCCCGGACCGAATCAAAATAAAACCCGCTGGATGTCTACACTTTGCGTGTTAAAACTTCTTAGCAACAAAATGCAATGCAACCCGACGAGTCCATAAGATATCATTTTTACTATGGTATGTTGCTATGCTAATCATGCTACTGTATAGTATTACCATGGTACTTAATAACATTACTATAGTAACCACCATAGCACTTTATAGACCACAGGTAGGTGCAGTGTGTACCGTGGTAGTACAGTGGAACCTTGGATTGCGAGTAACGTGGTTTACGAGTGTTCCGCAAACCGAGCAAAGATTTTTAATATTGTGAAACTTAAAAAGCGAGGTGGGGGGAGGGAGGAGGGGTTTTACTGTGTAGGACGAGGCGAGGGAAGGGGCTAATTCCACACACACAAACACACACATACAAATACTTGGCGCCCGCGCGCACAAATGGAAACACTTATCTGTCGGGATTTATTTTTACTTTTTTCAAAAAAAATGTTAAGTGCAGGTTAATTTGTTTTATTTTTACTTTATATGTTGTATTAATTATTTTTATGTATTTACCGTTTTGGGCTGTAGAACGAATAATTAGAGTTTTTATTATTTCTTATGCGAAAATTTTATTTGGTTTACGAGTGTTTTCGAACGCAAGCCCGCTTCCTGAACGAATTATGCTCGTAATCCAAGGTTCCACTGTACTATGGTATGTAACACAAACTGATTAACTAATGAACTATTATGGTATGTTTGCACTGGACACACTGTACCATATTAAATATGTCAGTACAGCTAGATACAGTATCATTGTATGTAATATTAACAGTTTCAACATACACTATGGTATTTAATTAAAGTATGTACAGTATGATGGTAGGACGGGGTGTCGTAGTTTGGTACATCTAGTACACTATATCAGCAAATATGTACCGTGCTATTGTCAAAAATACGATAATACAAGTATCATCAAACTCATAAAGTGAACTCATAAAGTGAATCAATTAAAGCGTGTGATGAATTCTATTTAAATGATAACACACACTGTGACTTAATGTGGACTTTTATGCATTTTGATTCTTTCTGGATTATAAGGATTGCGATTCACGCACTGGGATATGTAGCACCGCCATTTACAGTATAAGCGCACTTCACTGATGGGAAACGACTGCACACACACTACAATCCTGATGATTCATTCAGTGTTAAGCTCTTTTCTTATGCAGCGTGACATTTCATCTGGATATTATTTCTCATTTTAATCTGCGCTATTAGTTCCTGTTATTAATATTCATCCTGTATTTTTATCCCTATTTGCCCTGAAAGACGAGTTTCAGTAAGCGGCGTCTTATCAGAAGTGTATCCGTCTCAGGGCGGACACGAGCGGCATGATGACGCTCGCTCGTAAATGTTATGGCCGAGGCGAATTAAAACGCAAATGACTATGCTCTGAGGTGTAGCTTGATTGCTGGTGAGATGGTCGGGGTCATGTAGCAGTATGACATGTGGTCTGGTTTATAGGAGCTACTAGGACTGAGAAAAGTTTCTCTCTCAGACTGGGATGGGTTCTTTTTATCTTCCTTTCTTTTTGGCTTTTTTTTTTCTTTAATAATCTTTGGCTTCTTGAATCTGTTTGATCAGAAGTTGGTCCATTTTACACAATAGCAGGGCGTGGCTCAGCAAGAGCTCATTTACATACACTGACATGGGGAATGTGCAAGAGGAGAGAAACAGATTGAGTTTTACGGTATGACCAAAAAAAAGAAAAGAAAAGAAAGGCATTTTCTGAGTGGTATTTCGGCTGCAGCGTTAACAGACACTACTTGAGGATCTGTGAGACCTGTGATATATAATATCTCTTATAACCTGTGTTATAAGACTGTTAGCATCAGTAAACATCTTAAAGAAGGACATCGTATGTACAGGAATGACGATCCTACAGTAGCTTTCTTAACTGTGTTCTGTTTCTCTGCACAATCAAAAGTCCCGGTTCGACTTGAACGCCAGTCAATAAGAACAAAACAATTTGAGACTTTTAATCTTTCAGGCATGGGAAAGTTCTTAAAATGATCTTCACAGTTCACAGAGAATACGATGCATATCTTGTCTTATTGTGTTACGCAAGACTGCGTTATTGATTGCTAGAATGTAACAGTGTTTGTTCCTTGCTGAGCCAATAAACTTTCATTAAAGTAGATAAAATGCATTAATGTACTTCATCTCGGATCACCCAAGAGCAGTATACCATCGAAAGTTCGATAATTAAGTTCCGTGACCGCGACTATCCAAACCACCGTGTCCACTTCGTCATGAAGGATTACGGAGGATGAATCAGAGCTCAGTGTCGGAGACTCCGCTGACTCTCTCCACGGAAGAACGAGGATCATCCACGCAGTCAATCATTAGCTCATAAATAATCAACTGTTTACAAGCTGACGATCAGACATGATCGAGGGCTTCGGAGCGAAGCTCAGTTCTTCAGAACGCTTCCAGTTTCCATAGAAACCAAAGTTCTAACCAAAGCACGTTGCACTTTTATAAGTTAAGAGGCACACACTGTCCTAATCACCATGGTAAACGGCGGTGTTAAAATAGTCGTATTTGTCATGAGATTATATCAGGCAGTGTGACGCAGCGGATTACAGTAGGGGCCAATTAAGCCTCTCACTCAGAGTTCCCAGCAAATTGCACACGTTCAATCAAGATGTATTCGTGATGTTAAAACTAAGATGAGATGTGTTGCATTATGTTAATAATTGTTTGCCAAAATGATATATTGTATTAGTGTATAAACAGCTTTACATTTACTTTGAACAGCTTTACTTTTATTCTGTGTCAGGTTTCACTCAAACATCATAGACACAGTAATTGGTTACATTTCCAACAATGACTAATCAATGCATCATAAACGTCTGATCACTAATTTTATCGGACAAAATGCGTTTTTGTCAACCGATCATGAAATTATATCATGAATCAGATTTCCTGCTTTTGAGTTCATTTGAACACAGAATGACCGTTAGTGAAAATGCTTTTATTTGAACAGTACACAATTCACTCACTCACTCACTTTCTGTAGCGTTTATCCTGTGCAGGGCCACAGAAGACCTGGAGCCCATAGCACGGACCTCGGGACACAATACAGGTTTTTCCCCGGATGGCATCGCAATTCATTACACGGCACAAGCAGACACTCATACACATACTATGGGCAATTTGGGAACACGACTTAGCCTAATCTGCATGTTTTTGGACTGTGGGAAGAAGCCGGATACCCGGAGAGGAGTACCTGAATGGGGAGAACAAGCCAACTCATGCACACGCAGACCTGAGGAAGGACTCGACCCCTTGATCCTGGTGGTGCCAGGCCACAGTACTAACCCCTATGCCATGTGCTGCTTTACCAAATTCAAGAACTGTTCAGTTCTTGGAAATATTGATGTGAATTCTGGAATTCCTTAGTATTTGAGATGGCAGGTGTCGCTCAGTGGTTAAGGCGTTGGGCGATCAGGAGGTTCCCGGTCCGAGCCCAATCGCCACGGGGTTGCCGCTGTTAAACCATTGAGCCACATCCTTCACCCCCATGTGCTCAGATACAATTAGGCGTGGAGCTGGCTGGCACACGGACGTACCCTATCCCCCATCCCTTAATATTTCGTACATCCAACTTTTGTATTAATGACAGCACATACTTCATACTGCAGCATGTCCTAAGGTGTTTATATCTTTTATACCACATATGTAATTATGACAATTTTTTAAATTTTAATAAAGACCAACAATAACATGTGACATTACTTACCAATCCATAATTACATTTAATGTAATGTGGACTGTTGTTCCCTTAAAACTCTTGCTTTCGTCTCTCTCTCTCTCTTTCTTAAGTTTATCAAGAAAAAAAATTATCTCCATAAATTGTCATGTTACCATGTCTGTTCAGTATGAAGGGAGCAGTGTGACTATATATATATATATATATATATATATATATATATATATATATAATATATATATGTCATTAAATAAATAATTTAAAATGTAATTTATTTATTAAATGACCAATTATTTATTTTAATTACATTTTAAAATGTTATATGTTATATATTGAAAATTGTATATAAAAAAAAATGTATTGCTATTTTTTATTTTAAAAAATACTATTTTAAATGTATTCATAAAAAATAAAATAAATGTATTATTATAAAAAAATATATATTTTTAATTGCGATTTAAATGTTATTGCAAGTATTCATTTAATTATTTTTTTAATTGTTTATTTGTTTCATGATTAATTTATTTCAAGCTCGCCAGTCATTATTTCTTTATTTAATATTGTCATATGTGTGTGTGTGTGTGTGTCATTAAATAAATAATTAAAAATGTAATTTATTTATTAAATGACCAATTATTTATTTTAATTACATTTTAAAATGTTATATGTTATATATTGAAAAATATATATTGAAAAAAAAAATTATTGATATTTTTTAAACAAATAAAAAATATACTATTTAACATTTATTCATAAATAATAAAATAAATGTATTATTATAATAAAAATATTTTTAATTGCGAATTAAATGTTATTGCAAGTATTCATTTAATTATTTATTTAATTATTTATTTGTTTCATGATTAATTTATTTCAAGCTCGCCAGTCATTATTTCTTTATTTAATATTGCCACATTCCACCAGCCACAATCCAAAGGACTTATCCAGGTCAGAAAATTACATTAACGTTACACCTTTACCTCTGACTATTTAAAAATACTCACCCTGGAGACTCCTTCCAAAAAATGCTAAATATAAATACGTATATATTGAAAAACACTTCATCATATTAACACACTTAAAAAAAAAAATAAATAAATAAATAAAATGTTTATCTGTTTTTGTCCAGCGTCCGGCATACAAGTCCCTGTGCAGGAGTTGTTACCATGGAAACAATAATGTGTTGAAATGGGAGCATTAATAGAAACCTTACATTTAGACACACTTTCAGAAAATCAAACCAATCAGAAGCCAGGATTTCACACTGACCCTGCGTAAAGAGCTATGTTAGTGCTTAAACGTTTAATGTGCTTAATATTTGAGTTCAGATTAAAAAAAAAATCAATAAATAAAAAATACAACTATACTATAAATGAGCAATCAGGTCCTGAGGAGAATCATATACTGTAAGCATTAACATACGGATATAACAGATGACGGATGAGAGAGTACAGTACTCAGTCCTGAAGAAGATGAAGGCTGGAGAAGCTTCTGGGTCTGATGAGAGTCCACAGTTCAGAGGTGTGTGTGTGTGTGTGTGTGTGTCTTGCATGGCCTCAGTGAACAGGATCTGGAGGAGAGACACTTTCAAAACAGCTCTTACAAAGCAACTCCCTTTGATTTCTGCACCGGCGAGTGCACAGAGGACATCCTGAAGATCATTTCTGATTTAATGAGGATTGATTAGTTCAGAAGCACAAGTCCCCCCCCCCCCCCTCCCCCTACCCCCACTACACACACACACACATCTCTGTTTCATCGTGCTTTACTACCGATAGCATCATCAAAGGCTTGTTATGTCCGTGTCTGATCTCATCTTGCAGTCTCTCCAGGGCTACGTCCCTTCATCTGTGGTAATTAGTTGTTAAATACAGGGCTGCTCTGATCCGTGCAAGGTATATAAGGTGCTCGAACTTGTCTCTTTTCCTAGACAGCAGCAAAGCCTTCGATCGGTAAATCAGGTCGTCTGCATGCCAGGGCGGGGCGCTAACATGCCATGAAATCTCACGCGGCTGCCGCCGTTGACATCATCGCACAGCCGTTTAACGTGCAGCATGATCCCCTGTTAATCAGTGTAACCTTTAATCACTCGCATGAACCACAATCTTAGAAGCTTCTCCACCGTGCGAGAGGATTTGATCAGCCACGCCCCTGAGGTTCTGGTGCCTGATTCTGTACATCATCAACAAGGAATAAACAAATTCTACTCACTGGCTTTTTCAAAATACTATTGCACAAAAAAAAATAATATAAATGCTGGCCTTTTCTGTTGCCATGGAGACACTCCTGCCAATCCTTTTTGCCCTTTGACACGCCCACACGACTCTGATGAGGTGAAAAGGGGACGTAAAAATGGAGGAGACTGTTACTCTACCTTCATGAAGTTTGTTATTTTTCTGATACAGAACACCTCCGAGAGCATTATAGTGATATTCATATACTTTTATATATATTTTCATTATAGACTACAGCAGTATCCTTTTACTGTTGTGTATTAAAAACTACTCATTATAATTTTTTTAATACAGTATTACTGTATATATTTTCCAAGTTTTTATTTATTTAAGACAAACTGTACCAGATATTTGTTTTGGCTGTATTTAGCTTAAATTATGGCATTATTATGATTGTGGTATTGTTCCAACAAGCTTATGCAACCACATAAGTCCAGAGTGGCATTAATTTATAGATCCCGTTCTGGTATTGATGACAGCACACACCAAAGACTTTCAGTGGTTCAAGTGTGAAAATGATTCCTCATGCTCTCAGAACCACTCTTTCTGAGTCCTGGAATATTCTTTTGTCATTGGATACAAAGAATATTTATATATGTGATAACCTGATTATTCAGTACATTCAGGTCGTCAGCTGACTTAATTTTTTTGCCGCATAGCATATTGACACTGAGCCTAGACCCGAGCAACTAAAGCGACCCCAGATCATAACCCCGCCCCCAGAGGCTTGCACAGTGCCTGATCGGTGCATCGCTTCATGCACTTCATGCCCCTCTTACCCTGACGTGCCCATCACCCTGAAATAGGATCAATCTTAGCTCAGAACATGTGATCTTTTTCCATTGCTCAAATGTCCAATCTTTATGCTCCCTGACAAAAAGAAGCTTTTCTTTTCCTAGTCTCGCTATCAAGCGGCTTGATACACAGGAATACACAGCTGTTTAGAGATAATGTGGTTCTTAACTCAATTCCAGTCATTTCAAATCTCCTTAGTTGTTTTCTTCGCTTGATGCAGGCTGATAATTTGATCCTTCTGAAAAACATTGTTCTTCTTATTAACTTTTAATAAAACGTTTTTCGATCCAATTAAGATTATATTAAATCCGTCACAAATGCAGTCTAGTCCATGTCACGTAGCACATCGTAAAAGCCCATCCAGATGTTAAAAAACGAATTCAATCATTAAAAATCTTTTTGCAATTATGTTAGCGCAGGCGTACATTTTTGAAGCCTTTTTAAAACTAGTTAAATATCTGGAGCATCCGCATCTGAGAATTTGTAGTGTAAAAAATTATAATGTAAAAATGTCCGTCAAAGAATAAATGAAATGAAACTGATCAGTCTATTCTTGTTCTAAACAGGTAAAGCCTTTTGTCTCATGCAACATATTGCCAAGAACAAACTGAAGGTTCGGTACAAGTGTGTGTATACCGTACACTCATAGAAGAGCAGTACAAACTGGCTCTAACCAGGATAGAAAGAGAAGTGGGAGGCCCCAGAGCGCAGATGAGCAAGCGGAAAACTACAGCAGAGTCTCCGGCTTGAGAAACAGACATCTCACAGCTCAAGACAATTGGCAGATTTATTAAATAGTTCCCACAAAACACCAGTCTCAACCTGGACCGTCATGAGGCGACTGCAGGATCCTGGCCTTCTCGGCAGAGTTGCGAAAGAAAAAAACGCAGGTCAGATAAAGTAAGAGATTCAGAGGCAGTGACTACAGGCATCGAATAGAGAAAGATTGGGATTGAATGTTATGGACAGACAAATCTGAGGTGTCTGGAGCACAAAAAAGAACATTCGTACCAGTCAGAAAAAAAAAAGGAGATAGATATCACTTTTTCTCTGTGGGTGTCACACCGCCCCCTAATGTTCCACAAGCAGCATTTCAAAAATCTATGATTGGCTGGCGCCTTTGCCTCAGAGGGAGCACATGTTACTGTAGCTTTGACTCTCCCTGATGGGTAGGAATTAGCAATGGTTAAATTAAATTATAGTGAAAGACAGAGGGGGAAAAAAAGAAAAAAAAATCATCTTGAACAACACTGCATTTCGCAACACCATGTCATACCCAGTGAACAGCACTTGACTGGACAATGGCTGTGTTTTCCAAAGAACTTATTCACTTACTGCACATCCCCCAACAAGACGACAAATCCTCACCAAGTGTAGTGGTACACAAGTTACCAGGTCAGGGAATGGCATCACCGACGAGTCCACCAGCCACTCGTCCAGTCCCATGGTTGCTGTTCCCAAACTTGATAGAACCATCTGACTGTGTAATGACTTCAAAAAAAACGGAATCAAACCCTAGAGTTTGGTAACTGCCCATGACTGCCCATAGAGCCGTGATTAATGTGGGAGCACTATGTACCTCTCATCCCGCCCCTCTGAGGGGGCTCAGCCAATCAGCTCTCTCTAGACCTCCGGCTGCAAGAGGTTACAGCACCACCCGGGATTCAAACTAGCGATCTCCGGATGATAGGTCGAGCGCTTTTACCACTGCATCACTCGGAGGCCCCAGGTACAGTTTATTTTAACACTGAATCTACTGTAACCAAGGGTTACCGGCCAGCATCAACAACAAGGACCTAAAGGACCTGCTTGTAGTTGAGCCAATGGACATGGCAGTATCAAGTTCTCCTGTTTGGCCCTTCAGCAGTTAATCAATGTGGTACTTTACCACCCGGGGGTCATTTTGCCACAGCATATTTACAGTAGATGACAGACTCCTCAACTCCACTCACAAGCCTGGACACAAGATCTGTCTGATCTAAGAGCGGGCCTAAAGAAGCTACAGTATGTAGTGTTGTGCTCAGAGCAAACAGCCCCAAAAGTACTACCTTGGGCAAACAGTACCTGTTGTATTACATGGGTTTACTTAAGCCCTAAGAAAAGAAGATTAAAAAAACATCTGAGAATATCTGCGACAAACCACGAAAAAAAGGTTTGTGCCTTGCAGGGGTTGGCAGGCAATTATCGTTGCTTTGTGTCCAATTTCTCATCCATAGCCATCCCATCTCTGTCCTGACAAGGGAGGCACAGCCGGAACGAGTGCACTGGACCAAAGACGACCCTCACTAATTTGCTCGTACTTCGCCACCCTGACTCCAGCCAACTCTTCACTGTCCTCACAGACACATTAAGACAAAATGGGGACACAATACAACAGAAACCATGGTTACCATTCACAGGAAATGTAACATTAGGTGGGTATTAACACTCATCAACAATACAAGACACAGTGACACAGAAAACCAGAACTTAAACACACACCCTACTTAGTGGCAATCCCGAAACATGTGCACGTGATTACACACTACACGTGACCAGTGGTGACCGCCCGGAAGTGTAGGCCAGCGCATCCACAGTGCTTCCCTGGCAGCATTTAACCTGAATGAAGTACATTACAGTTACCAAGACAACATTCTAGGAGTAGACGGAAATAAGGGGAAAAAATCAAGGTGTTCAAGGTGCTCTGTGTCTTGAGAGTTCTTTGAGTAAGCGCACATTAAACATGTGGAAGAAAAGAAAGGCAAGCTGGTGGTCAAACTGAATCTCCATCATACGGTGCATCCTTTGGCAACTAAATCAGCTCCTCCATCTCTTTTCCGCTTGTCAAAGTGTGGTGCAGCATCTGCTGGTTACAAAATGTATTGCTTTTCAACAAAGCCTGAAAATGAGTAAGTGGAGGAAAGGATTTATTATGTTTTAATTCCATGTGACATGTTGTTGTTGTTGTTGTTGTTCAGAATGCTGTAACACCACTAATCCTTTCAACTGATTCATGAGAGATGCAGGACAGCTCATTAAAAAAATATAAAGACAAGCAATCACTTCCAAGGTCACAGGTGTAGCAAATCAAAAAGCACCTGGGCATGCAGACGGCTTCTACAGGCATTTGTGAAAGAATGGGTCGCTCCCCGGAGCTCAGTGAATTCCAGCATGGTACCGTGATAGGATGCCACATCTGCAAAAAGTCCAATCATGAAATTACCTTATTTTAAATATTCCAGTCAACTGTTGCCTGTTTGGGATTGGGAACGACAGCAAATCAGACACAAAGTGTTAGGAGTGTTAGGCAACGTAAAATCACACAGCGGGGTCAGCCGACGCTAAAACACATAGTTCACAGAGGTCGCCAACTTTCTGCAGAGTCAATCGCTACAGACCTCCAAACTTCATGTGGCCTTCAGATTAGCCCAAGAACAGTGCGTAGGTAGCTTCATGGAATGGGTTTCCATGGCCGAGCAGCTGCATCCAAGCCTTACATCAATGCAAAGCATCGGATGCAGTGGCGTAAAGCATGCGGCCACTGGACTCTGAAGCAGTGGAGAACTGTTCTCTGGGGTGATGAATCACGCATCTCTGCCTGGCAATCCGATGGACGAGTCTCGCTTTGGTGGTTGCCAGGAGAATGGTACTTGTCTGACTGCATTGTGCCAAGTGTAAAGTTTGGTGGAGAGGGGGATTATGATGTGGGGTTGTGTTTTCAGGCTCGGCCCCTTAGGTCCAGTAAAAGGAACTCTTAATTTCATGCTCCCAACTTTGTGGGTAAAGTTTGGGGACGGCTCGTTCCTGTTCCAACAAGACATGGATGAGCAAGTTTGATGTAGAAGAACCTGACTGGTCCTGACCATAACCTGATAGAACAGCTTTGGGATGGATTAGGGCGGAGACTGCGAGCCAGGCCTTCACATCCAACATCAGCGTCTGACCTCATAAATGCTCTTCTGAAAGAACGGTCAAAACGTCCCACAAACACACTCCTAAACCTTGTGGAAAGCCTTCACAGAAGAGTTCGAAGCTGTTGTAGCTGCGAAGGGGGCGGGGCCAACATCATATTAAACTCGAGTTCGTGTGTAAAGGCAGGTGAGCTTAATTATTAAGCTTGATTCTAGTCAAATGTTGGTAAAATTGTACATGGAAATGTTTGTTCTGTTGAAAAAAAAAAATCTGCCAAATTAAAGATTAGGAAACCTATTTTAATGATATATGTACGGTACAGTAGCTAAGATTGCAAGCAATTGTATTCTTGGTCTGATGGCAGATAATTTTGTTATATTTATTATATTTGTTTCAAGTCTTACATTCTGATTAAACACTTTGATGATGTAAATACACAACTTATCAGATCAGCGCCCACGTAAACAGGTATGTTGAAATCTCTAATTAAAATGATTCTGCAGAAATATCACCCATATTAATGGAGCTCCTGTTTAATTCTTGATTCTGGTTGAGCAGGATTTCAGCAAAGACATTTATTCCACATTTATTTAAGGAATATCTACTGTACAGTACAGTAGGTTCAGTGTTGTACAAGAAACTGAACTGCGATACTGTAATGTTTATTTTTTTTTGACCCACAAAGTGTGCTTTGTGGTGACTTAACGTGACAACGTGTTTTCTTTTTCTTTTTTTTCTTTTTTTTTGCAAAACTGACAAATGCATGTTGATATAGGAAAATATCATATTCTACATATCACGTCACGCCATTGTTGACTATTTTCCTCTGGCAGCATGCCCCTTGACTGACAGTCAATAACCACAGGCACTCTCAGATCATTTACTCAGCAGCAAGACTTTATTACATGCAGTTACACACTCTGTCATTGCACGGGAGGCACTACAACGAGCCGACAATCGCTTGATAACCACTTTGGGAAAAAAAAAAAAAAACACAGCTGACCTCAAACATAGAGTTCACTTTTTTTCTTCTTCTTCTTCTTCTTCTTTTTTTTTTTTCACGCAAAGAGTCAACGTCCACATTCACGAGCGAAACGTCACACATCGGCGGTGGTTCCCGGACGAACGAACTCATGCATCGACGGACTCATGCTGGCCACGGGGACTCGAGCTACACAGCAGCGATACCTGAGTGACAATTACAATCTGGTATGGGAAAATAAAACATAAAAAGCAGGAGATTTTTTTGGAATTCACGTACCATATGCCACAATTTAAGGCAATCAAACGATGGTGAGGTTCAGCAGCTACAGAGTCACAGATTTCCTAAATACACTGGCGAACAGCACATAAGAGAAAAACTTCACGTGACTTAACAGCAAGAAAAATCATATTTCTTCATTGGAGAAGTTCAGCTGGGTCAGGCACTTAAGACTGGAGAGCACTCGGGAGGAAGTGCCGTCTCAGCAGTAGTTTGACATCTTATTAAGTCTCCAAATACAATCAAATAATACTGCATGATAAATACGATATATATTACTGCTGCCTCTTGCAACATTCCTTAAACGCTTTGATCACTCAGTGCCTTAATTAAGGAATTTCCACAGACCGTCTAAGAAACAGGTTTTTTTACGGCTGTTCGCAGCACACGAGATCTGCTTTACTCGTTACAGAAAGCAGCGATCACGCACTCCACCAAATAAGAACACGTGTACAGTACAGAGTTACTCCAGGACAAACACAACGTCGTCGGGTTACAGCCTGCTTCGTTTCCGCAACTCGAGCGACAGAGTGTTAACAACGCACGTTAACGATAGCATGCTTCGACATCGGCGTGGACGTTCCTGAGTGGATGTGCCAACAGGATCCACACCAGCTGTCACAACCATCTACTGGGTTTGCATACAACCTATGCTTAGAATCATTTTAAATGATCAACGTCTCGGTTTTTGGTTCTCAAGGTCACCCTCAGGCAGCATTCAGCGAATCAGATTTTCGATGAAGCTATTGCGTCACTGCAGCAGTTTTTTTCTTTCTCAAAATATGACCCAATATGTGGTGCTTTTGTTTCCGAGAAAGAAAAGAAAGCTGCAGGAGCTCAGCATTCGATCTAATTATCACGTCACTAATGTCAATTCAAATTATGTTCGGTTCTTTACTGAACCGACAGAATGGTTTTAACAACTTGCATGGAATGTGGATCAAGTAAAACCAGACAACAAAAACCGGCAAGCGATGGTGTACTTTACAGATCTACATGCTGTTGGGGTTGTAGCACAGCATGTTGAGTTGCAGGTTCTCGTCCCAGTGTCTAAGGATGATGAAGAGCTGGTTGGCCGCCGCCTTCACCGCCGCCAGCTCTCGTCCCTCAGGCACCACCTGCGCGTTCAGCCACAGGCTGGCTTTCGCGGCGATCAGTTCCCATTCGATGAAGTAGCTGGCCGAGTTGTTCTCCAGCCAGGCCAAGGCCACGGCCGTAGCCCACACCATGCCCTCAGGCTCCTGCTCCATCCTCTGCGTACCTCCGGGCGAGACCGGTGTCTCTGCGTTCCCTAAATCGGACCCCCGTCCGCTGTCGGATTGAGAATAGCTGGGAGAAACCGAGGCCTCGCCCAAACCCGATGAACTGCTTTCGGTCCGGGGGCTGCGTGGCACCGAGTCCTCAAATTCTTCAAAGTCTTTAGGTGGAGGTGAACAGCCGTGCTGGACCTCCAGACTGTCGGTTCTCCTGCTGCTGGAGTGAGAGAGGTGGGGGAGGCTGAGTCTGTGGCTGGTGAACGGAGACGTCCACTTTAGCTTGTCCATGGGGACGTTTATGGCCTCGCACAAGGCAGCATCAAGGACGAATGCACCGCAGGACAGCTGCAGAGACACCTGAAACAGTGGAGAGGGTGGATTACGGAGAGTGGCTTTGACAGGAGGTTTAGAGAAACATCATTCAGAGCGAGCTCTATCTCATTCCCCTCATGCACACAAGCCTGGCCAAGACTACAGCTGGCTTTGGTGTGACATTTTTTTGTTTTTTGTTCAAGTTTTTAATTTTTTTTTATTAATATCCATTTAGTGTGTGTGTGTGTGTGTGTGTGTGTGTGTGTGTGTGTGTGTGTGTGTGTGTTTCTGTGGTGGTTTTGCAACTGCGCTTATAGCCCATGAGCAAGACCTTTATGTGTTTGTTTGTTTTTTCATGTTATGTTTTTATTTTTGCTTTTGTTTGTTTGTTCGTTTTTTGTTGTGGTGCTTTTTTAGGGGGAGTTTTGCATTTTACATTTTTAGCACTTTAGATTTTTGTTGTATTACTGGTTTTGATGTATGTTTGGCATCAAATAATGTCATTTTTATTTTTGCTATTGTGTATATATTTTTTGTGGTTGTGCTCTGTTGTCTCTTTTGTTTTTGCTGCTGCTATTGTATTTTTTTCAGCTGCTTTGATTTTGTTTTTATTTTTCATGGTGTTTTGGTTTTGCTGCTTTGGTATTGTTTTTGCTTTGTTCTTTTGCTTTGTTTTGTTTTGTTTTTGTTTTTTTTATCGCTGCTGTGTTTTTGTTTATGCTTTGTTTTTTTTTTGTTTTTTTGTTTGTTTGTTTTGTCTTGGCTGTATGTTTTTCCTCGTTTGGTTTTATTTTTGCCACTTAGATTTTGTGTGTATATTTGCTTGTGAAGTGGTTATTTTGGCATTATTTCTGCTGCTAAGTTTGACTCCAATAGAAAATAATCTAAAAATAAAATTTACAGCTGTTTTTCAAAAATCAAAAGAAGAATAAAAGAACAATCTGTAATGGCAACACATCCATTCCTACACTTTCTAGTTTGTTCTTTTTCTGAGCATCATTATAGCTAAGTGCTGTCTGGTTGTCAACATCCTTTCAGTCTGAAAGGACGAGAGACCAATTGACATTTAACTTTGGACTTGACAGTCGCCCCTATGAGAACCTATGCCATCAAGCACTTGGTGTGAGCCGGCTTAATTTGTACAAATTCCTCGAAATTTTACATACAAGACTTTTCAGTGGTAGACAAGTAAGACAAGGAAAATAAAATCCTGTCAAACTGACAAGCATGAAAATAAACTATCCAGAAATAAACTCTACCTGAAATTAAATATCCAATAATAAGGATCAGCACTGAAGCCAAACACTCGATATGTGTTTCTGTTGCTTATTCAGTTGATTTCTCTTGGATCCTAAGGGTGAGTTAATGTGTGCATATAGAACAAAGGCATTTTTTAAGTTAGAGATATTACTAAATAGAAGTATCGCTCTTTTATTCAAGAAACGCAGTGAGGTGGGAGACGCGTCATGTGATAATGTGATAATGTAATCTTATTTAGATCAAAATGATCAGATTGTGTCACATAATATCTCATTATTATTAAAAGCATTTCGTTTTTTAAGGTGTTACATTATTACGAGATATGCTTTAATAATAAAAGAAACATCTTGTTCTACAAAGAACAGCATTTAATTGGTCAAAGCATGCTTATTATTATTATTATTATTATTATTATTATTATTATTATTATAAGAATCTATTTTATGGAGGAACTTCTTGCTATTTATTACCAGTAATATTCCATCTCATTATTACAAGAAAATTACAGCATAGAAAATGTCTTAGTACGTTAGGCTTAGTACGTTCTTGTAAATCACATACTTGGTATAAATGGCATTTTCAGATTTTTACTCAAATTATTATTCTCTGACACACAAGATTGTTTGTAAAGAAGACAATCAATTTGAAAACTGTAATATAAGCTTATATATTTAAAGCTACATGTTTTAAACTTCCATGTTATGCAAAACTATACATCCTGTATTACACACTGGCTATTTAATGTCTTCAAACTGTTTTTGGAGAATGTTGAAAACAGTGTTTACACTACGTTTCTGCTATTGCAGTCACTTCAGTTTAATGAATGGCAGGTGTATGTTGCTAATAGGAAATTATTATTATTATTATTATTATTGGATGTTGTTCGAAGACCATGTTATATACTTAATGTATAAATAAATTATGTCTTTTTAACTCCCTTGTGATTTAAAGGAAACATGCTCAAGAAACATTTTCAGGTCACAGGTCAATAATAATAATAATAATAATAATAATAATAATAATAATAATGATTTTCAAAACTGGAACATGGAGTTATCTTATTTTGCTGTGAAACTGTTTACAAGTACAATTTTGGGATCTTGATTGAAAAGAAAAGTTCAATGGAAAATTGCAAGAAAAACATTGTCAATTTTGAATTGATTTCGATTCATTAATATTACTATTAATTAAATCAATCCATTTCTGAGAAACCAAATATTTCTGTTTACTGCATATTGTGGTTTTATGACTACCATATTGCAGTGCAGAATATTTTGTATGTCATAAGCATATTTTATATTACAGTATATTTTGCTTTATCCCAAATAAAACTTTCCCTCAGATTTCCTTAATGCAGTAGGGTTGTTTTTCTTAGTGCTTTGTTTTCATAACGCTCATGTTCAAGAGCTAATTTAACTCCTCTACACCGCAGCCGACTTCATGTTTACCTGAGCATTGTTCTATCGTTGCCTAGATCCTAGACAAGGCAGTTCGTACAGGATTTTATAAGCAGCCTTTACTCTTGGCTTATTGTTGTGTGGCTTGAATCATAAGCAGTCATCCAAGTGCAAGAATCTAGAAAAATCTCAAAAAGATTCCACTCTCAAAGTAGCATTCAACAATACTTCCTGCTTCTAAGGGAAACTTATTTGCTAATTAGCTGATGCTAATAATGTAAACAAACGTGTGTTTATTCTCAGGGGAAGATGAAGATGATTTATTTATGCATTTATTTATTTGTTTATTTAACTATTCAAAACCGGTGAACAGAATTGTAGCAAAATACCCAGTGATAAATTTCCAGTGTTTACATTGGTCCAATGGGACTCAAAATAAACAATCGTGAATCAACAGGAAGTATTTACAGGTTATTTATTCAACAAATTCAATTCAATTATAAACAAATTCCATGCTACATAAACATCCAGCTTAACTTTACTAGGAGGTTTCCTCAAGGTTTCTCCCTATTGTCATCTCAGGGAGTTTTTCCTCGCTACCCTCAGCCACGGCTCGCTCATCAGGGCCTAACTGATCGCTAGAGTCTGTCTCTATAAATCAATCAGTTTATTTATATAGTACTTATTAACAAGTACAAGTTGACCAAAGTACTTTACGGAACAAATAAACAAAAAAGACAAACAATAAGAAAAGAAAAATAATAAAAAATTAACACAAACTGTTGAAATAAAATAAACATGTAAAAATTAGAAATTAAGAAGATAAAGAAATAGATATGGATAAACAATAAAACAGAATGTTAAGAATTAAAAGTATAGGATAAAAATAGATTATTAAGAAATAACAACAGAACTTTAAGAGAATGTTATTATAACTAAAAGAAACATGATCTAACTACTATAAAATTAAATCTAGCGTAAATAAATGCATTTTTCATTTGGATATAAAACAGGCGAGATCCGTGACACATCGAATTTCAAGTGGTAGTGAATTTATTATTATTATTATTATTATTTCTGTGTTTCACTATACAGTAGGTAGTAAAATCCTCTGGACATGTTTAGTTTATGTAAATTGAGCGCTTTGGTTATTTAGCTCTATATTTAATCCAGCGTTAACCCTTAAAACAGTCATTATTTTCTTTTGTTGTTTTTTGCTAGAGCTATCAACACAAGCGAGACTACAGTTGCACAGAATAAAGCGATACGAACCAAAGGGATGTAGTCCTTGTTGTCATTCTCACTGTCTCCCACTGAATCCGCTTTGCTCTGTGCGCGGCACATGAAGCCCCGAGCCGCTTTAGTCAGGAGCCGTGTTCTGGTGAGACTCAACCTGAGAGAACAGAAGGAAAAAACATCTAATAAAATGCCACCAAAGGCAAACCTCATTCCTCACAACATGAGTTTCTGGAATCATTTTTCTTCAAACTGGTTCTCATTCAGTAAACAGCAAACATTTAGATTACCTTCAGCATGAGCCTTGAGAACTCAGTAGCGAATATATATTGCACACAAGTGACTGAACTACTGAATTTCAGATAATATCTTAAGGAATAGACATTCTGCTCACGGCCAGGGCAGGGGAGTGTCAGACCAGACATGCAAAAATAATAATTAAAAAAAAAACACTGGCTCTAATAGGTTCTCAAAAAATTCATAAACAGATCAAATATAATACAACAAAAACACTTGTAAACATATTTTCCAGCTTACACTGAACATAATATCAACACACTACTGTATATATATGAACTTGTAGGTGTCTCATGTGTGTCACTAGCTCTTTTTGGCAAACCCAGCTATGATTGGATGGCATAAAACAGATTGCAGTGATTAGAAACATAGCGTAAAATAATGTTTACAATACTGACATATTAAGGAAAAAACACAAGATAGAAATAGTGGAGACGTTCAAACAATTGACGCAGCCGTACAGCTGAGTTCCTGCCAATCTTTAAACGATGACTAAAGACCTAGCTCGTTTTTTTTTGTTTGTTTATTTTTTCTCCGATATTTGGGTGAATTCCTCACCAATAAATAAATAAATAAATAAATAAACAGACAGATAAACAAACAAATAAATAAATACATAAAAATCCCAACAATGTTTGACTGGTACTTAGTTAGTAACCTACAGTAGTAACCCAGTGTAACGATTCATCAAATGACAGAAAGCACTTTTGTAAGTCACTCTAGATAAGAGCGTCTGACAAAAATGAAAATGTGGACACACACTGCAAATGACTCCAGGATGTAACGTAGCTTTACGACACACAGCAGGGCTGAGATTCAGCACAGAGCACAAGATCTAAACATAGTTATGTCAAACGACAAAAAAGAAAGTGTGTGTGCCTCTGTGTGTGTGTGTGTGTGTGTACAGTATGTACTGTAAATGATGCTTTTAGACTCCCATGCGTAACTGTGACGTTGTGGATTGAACTTGCGAATATCTGGCAACCGAGCAAGTGCTTTTCGACAGCACCCCAGAATGGTCACGTCATATGATTTTTTCCTGAATATTTTGCTAATTATATAAATTGTATGCACAATTTACTAAAATGATCGAACAAATAATCAGATAACTTTATCGAATTCATTCAATCATTTTAACAAATTCATTCACACAATTTAGTAAAATAAATGTGCAGACAACATAGAAAAACAATCTGACAATTTAACTATTTATTTCACTTGAATTTTAATTCCCAGGAGACAGGGTGCCAATCCATCACAATCACAATTGACCAAAATAAGCAAATGAACAAAAAAACAATCTGATAATTTTATCTAATTCATTCAATTTCATTTAGTAACTTAATGCAAACAATCGAGGTAAACAAACAAACAAACTCAAAAACAATCTGATAATTCATGAATTAATTAAATCACTCATTTTAGTTAACCACTTTGTACTCAAGTACAAGTACTGTTACTGCAGTGAAATTTTGCTGAAGTACAAGTAAAGTTACAATTGTAAAAATCTACTTGAGTAACAGTAAAAAGTAGCTCATAAAAAATTTCACGCAGAGTAAAAGTTACGGAGTTACTTTTTTAATTCGGGGGGAGGGTGGGATGGGGGATGCTAGTGTAGTTCAAAAAAGACAAGCAGATATAAATGTAGTTGAAAATTGTTGCCTTTCTTGTGCTTGAAGTCAAAGTGGTGCCTTATGTATGGCGTGACGCTTTGCGCGGGATAGCCGAGGGAAAAAAGAGCTAAGAGCCGAGAATAACATTCAGCACAAAACCTTTATCGGCCTCGTTCAGCGTCACAAAATTATAATACAAAACATAAAGTAAAAGTAAAGAGAATGGTAAAGGAATAGAGCGTTTCGGGGGCGAGTAGCACACTAGAGCTCCTACTCCGTTCTCACACACACACCTCCGAAGCGCACACACTGCCATCTGTTTAGTCCGTCTCCATCGTTCTTGTGAGTTTAGCGTGTTTGTTCTCCATCAATCAATCAGTGCGCTGGTTTCCGGGGTGCAGTTTTTTTCCTTCCCCGATGCAATGTTTTTTTTTTTGTTTTTTTTTTCATTAATAATAATGTATTTTTATTCAGTAGCGAATATGATTTCAAATGTAGCGAAGTACAATACTTCAAACAAAACATACTTAAGTAAAATGACAGATTTGAAAAACTACTTTAAGAAGTAGAAGTACACAAAAAACTACTCAGTTACAGTAACGCGAGCAAATGTAATTCGTTACTTTCCACCTCTGTAAATTAGTACCAAAAAAAAACAATATATGTTTACATTTTTATAATTGGTTTACTTGTTTTTCTTAATCGTGCATTCAATCTAGTCATACAAGCAAATGAACTAGAATTTTTTTTCTTTCTTTTTTTTTTCTGAGCCAGTCACTCATTTTACTAAACTGTGTATGTGAGTCAGTATGAAAAAAAAAAAAAAAATTAATATGATGTGAAATGTGAACACTTGGAGTTGGAGTACTTTTCGTGCAACAAATGGAGAGCATCCTGGATTTGCTTCACTGTGAAAAAGAAAAAACTTGGCAAATTGAGATATCTTAACTCTAGTCACACAGAGCTGAGGTTACCCGAGTCGAGTGAAATGGGACTATTTTTTTTCCCCACTTTCCTCTATTCTCTCTTAAAAATTGAGTGACATTTTCAAGCAGAGAGAAATGCACCAAAACCTGCCAATGTGTCATTTAATTCCAATATCTCTCTCCTGCACTCTGTGGTTCTCCAGCTTTGCGTCAATCCATGATGCGGAACATGATCTTTCTTTATCTCTGTCTCTCAGACCCACCTGGCTGAGAAGAGGCTTTCCACTGATCTCTGCATATGGTCCGAGGTCACCGCCGGACTCCTCTGAGGGGCTGAAACAGACGGGGCGGGGGCGACAGGTCAGCTGTGCCTGTTCCTCGAGGTTAGCACCAGAGAGGAAAATGTACAGTTTAAACGGCAGCACTACTCCCTGTGGTGTGTGTGTGTGTGTGTGTGTGTGTGTGTGTGTGTGTGTGTGTGTGTGTGTGTGTGTGTGTGTGTGTGTGTGTGTGTGCACTTAATAGTGCTTTCAGGATTATTACTGCTGTGGTGCCAGGAAACCATACCGTCTGTAAAGCTGAATCGTTCCCATCCAGCTGATGAGGGAGTGCTGCACGGAGAGGCTTTGTCTTCAACTGGATATAAGAAGAAATTAGATTGTATTTTTTATATATATATATATATATATATTTATATATTTTTTCCCCAATTAAGCTCAGGTTAACAAAAATGCAATATACTGTACATACTGTATGTTATAAAACACTTTATTGTTTAAACTGTGACACTTTAATTCTGTAAATGGTTTCAATAGTGGAATTTCAGAAGGAATGTCATGACAGTTGATCTTACGCGTTGGCGTTATCTGTTCTTCTCCCTCAGCCAGGCAGCCGGACTGCGAGTGGCCCAGACTGGCCGAATGACCCCGGCTCTTCCTGCTTCCTGAGCGCTGATTCGAATGCGAGCTCCCCTTCCGCTCCTCCCCTGAGAATAACCGCGGACTGATATTAGCATTGGCTAATTAGGACAATTGCATTTTAAAGATGATAATTCCAGCATTCCTTCCGCTTCAGAACAACTTTTCCAGTGATGCTCTGGAAGTCAGATGGGCTGGCAGTCAGTCTTCCCTTCTGCTTCTCTACGGGGAATAAACACGGACTGCTGCAAGCATCCACTAATTAGCATTACTCGCCAATCTTGAGCACAGAAATCAGGAGCTTTCGCAAACCCAATAAAAATGGTTGGCCGGCAAACTCGAAGATTTTGAACACAGCTGACCTTCTTCCAATTACATTTTTGCAAATGAAAGGCATTAATTTTTTTTTTCCTGTGGTTTAAATTGTCCTTAATACACATGTTCATAAAGCGACGCGATGAACCAAAACGAATTGTTGCTATTTGTTGTTGTGTTAGCTTATTAGATATGACCGCTTTAACAGCTTTTTCATGCTTTTATTAAACACACTAATATACAAGGGGCTGTGTTCAAGTCAAACCAGGACTTTTACTAGTGCAGAATAAAGAGTAAAAACTCCCGTAATTTCTCTACATAATCCCCTGCTGCACTGATGCACTTATCCCAGTGTTTCACTACTGCTTAGATACCATCAAGGTAGAACCTTCTTTTTTTATTTTCTTACAGTACACCCATGCCATGATCAGACCATCTGTCTGATTCACGTCTGAAACGCTGGACTCCTTTAATGGCCCAAATCTGTGGAAATGTCTTGGAGCGAGACCATGACTGTATGGAGGATGTGGAAATAACTCCCAGCCATGTTCCTGTAATGTGCAAGTGGTGTTGGGAAATGATTGTGTGTACAGTTCCCACAGACAGATCACAGACTTGTCGACAAGTTATACATAAATTAGGCCCCAGTGTGGCGCAGTGGTAAATTGCTTTATCGCAAACAGTTCGAAAAGATGAGGTCGGCTGGCGTCACATGGTTTGAAGGAGACACATGATAGTCTTCGTCCCTCCCTGACTGGCAATAGTAGCCTTAATGTTGGAGCCCTCCAGTGATGGGTGGGAATTGGATATGGATATTGGATTATTAGGGTGAAAATCAGACCAAAAAAGTTATTCATCAATTTTAAAAGGTTCAGTGGACAGAATCCACTGCAGTCAGGACCGCCATTCATGGGCGTACTGTATGGGCGTCTTTAAAACATTTGCACCGTTCAAATGTGTTACCATGACTAAGAGACTCATCTCTGTGCACTGTGCGCGAAGTCTACCTTAAATGTGAATTGGTTTTATGTCTTCATGCGCAATAGGTTTCATCCCAAGTCCCAGTTTGACCTGAACGCCAAATTTTCTTATTAAAAATTGGAAAAACTCAATTGATTAAAAGATATTTCACAACATATTAACGACAAATCGGATGCAATAGAGATTTGACTCACCGGAGTAAAGATACTCGATAGAAATGGGTAAATATTCATTGCTGTCTAGATCAACGGGCACAAACGCTGTGTATTTGCTTAGGATGTTGCAAGCTTTGCTAGTCTGCATGGCGTACACCTGATAGCGCCGACCAGAACCTGGGAGAAAGAAGAGAGACATGTGATTCCTCGCACATTTTGTCGCAGCTTAAAGACACCAACCTCTACACTCGATTAAGGAAAGCGCGTCATCACATGACATACCATGCTCAATCTCACACTCCTTGCCAGCCATCTGTTCGAAGTCCTGAATAATTGACCTTGCAGCAAGATGATGGAAGGTTTCGTTCCAGAGATCCTCGTGAACCTTTTCCTCCCGCTCTCGCCCTTTAAGGTAGGGCTCGATGTCGAAGCTTACCTCCCATTTCATGGCTTTTCCACACAGCAGTCCCGTGATGACTGCCTTGCAGTCTCCTGTAGCTTTGTCGACAGACTTGAAGTCTGGGGCGCTCTTGTCTTGCGGTGTTTCCGCTTCACAAAGCTGATGAGCGTAGCCATCTGCATACGCAAACAGACAGCAAGTAAACATCTGAACGTCTTACACGAGTCCATTTCGAAGCTCATAATTAGAGTGAAATAACGAGTGTGTGGAACATTTTACTTGCATGACTTGTTACTGAGCCATAAGGGGTGTTCAAGTCCAAATGGTGACTTTTGATTGTTTAGAATAACAGAACGATGTTATGAGTGGAAAAAAACTCGCTTCATTTCTTTATATAATCCCCTGCTACACTAATGCACTTATCCTAGGGTTTCACTAGTGCTTGGATACTTGGATGTGCCGCTCAGTACGTCAGAGCCATGATTGCCCTATCTGATTAACATTTGAAATTCTGGCCATTAATGGAAAAAAAAGGCCTGGTTTGATCACCAAAGGCGTGCAGCCCATAACCCCTCACCCAGTGGAAAAGGACTCGAACTAGTTACTTTTATCAGAAAGTAACGCTGTAATGTAAGGGATCACTTTTTGAAGACAGTAATTTTGTAATGTAATGTAATTAGTTAGTTTAAAAAGTAACGTCCCCCAACACTGCTTTCAAACCTGAAATTCTGAAATTCTGCACAGCCGAAAGTCCTGGCCAAGTCCATGCCAAGACTTGAACGCCCCTAGTATCAACAGATACAGTAAGCAGGACTAAGAACTTAGTCTAGGGCTAAGGCTCTACTTCAGACTGTAGATTGTTGTCGTGATGCAAAGACCCCAACCCCCAGGCACCAACAAAACACCCCCCCCTCCCCCCCTCCACCCCTGGCCACACACCCCAATGATTTTTCCAGGATTTGCTTTGATGAAAAAATGTAATTAAATAATCATCATGAAAAGCCATCTCTAAATAGCATATTGGTCTTTGTGGTTTATTATGCAGTTTCACCTTTGCATTCTCATACCTCCGAATGCTTCCACTGGCTTTCACTAGCAGTTAAGGGAACAAACAGCAATCATACCAATCAGGCTTTATTTTAAACCCATGCTGTGTTACAAGACCACACTGAGCCACTCAAACCCCAGGCATTACCGCATCATTCAGCACATTCATTCTAATGCTATTGATCTGTTTCATTATGAATAGACTGACCGGCTTCTCCTGTGCTGCCCAGGGAAGGGCTGTCGCTGGAGGATTTGGAGTCGTGCTCCTTGTTCAAGCCACGGGTGGCTGCCTGCACATCGGGGTTCACCTGGCTTTCTTCCGTTTCAGCGTCTCCTCGGGGGTCGTCATGCAGCGGGCGTCCGTGCCCTTTGGACGGAGTGGCACTCAGGCTGGCCAGCTGGGGCTGCATGTGGGAAGCATACAAAAGCAGTTTTAACATTCTGCGTGTTAATTTTGCGATGGCCTAAAGCAGGGAGTCTGCGAGCTGTGATATTTCAGAAAGGATGGAAGCAGTCATTTTCCCAGAAGAAAACTGTAATGTCAAACAGGCTATGCAAACAGACGATTTGGACCGCCAACGTCCGAATAATGACAAGGAAATGATGACATCACGATGGAATATCAAATGCCGCTGACACAGTGTTGTGAAAACCAGACGTGATGCATATGAACATAACTGTATTACTGTATTACTGTAAGACATGCCAAGATTAACCTCACTGTAATTTTTCAATAGTTATGCCCAATAGTAAGTATCCCTTCTTTTAATTCTATGTGTTTTTGTGTAAAATCATATGATCATATGGTTCTATGAACAAATAACTTTTTTTCATTGTGCCATTATTTATTTAACAAAAGTGAAACAAAAAAAAAAGAAAAAAGGTATATGTCGTTGCTCAGAGAAACACAAAAAATGCAAAAAGTTACATCTCAGACTCTAGAGGCCTCACTGAGCATGTTAAATGATAAAGTCCTTAAAAACACAATTAGAAGAAGACTGAACAAGCACATTTTGTTTGGAAGGGTTTGTTAGGATAAAGTCTTTTCGATCTAAAAAGAACATGGAAGCACAAAGGAGATGGCAAAACTCCATATGAACAAACCACAAGGCTTCTTTATGGACAAGACCAAAGTGGATTTGTTTGGCCCTAATGGTCTAATGCCATGTTTGAGGAAAACCAAACAGCATTTCGACAGGAAACCTTACAGTATACCACCATATACAGTACAGACCAAAAGTTTGGACACCCCTTCTCATTCAGCGAGTTTTCTTTATTGTGTTCTTTAGGCCCAAACGCGTCTCTTCTGCTTGTTGCCTGTCCTTAGCAGTGGTTTCCTAGCAGATGTTCTACCATGAAGGCCTGATTCACACAGTCTCCTCTTAACAGTTGTTCTAGAGATGTGTCTGCTGCTAGAACTCTGTGTGGCATTGACCTGCTCTCTGATCTGAGCTGCTGTTAACCTGCGATTTCTGAGGCTGGTGACTCGGATGAACTTATCCTCCGCAGCAGAGGTGACTCTCGGTCTTCCTTTCCTGGGCCGGTCCGCATGTGAGCCAGTTTCTTTGTAGCGCTTGATGGTTTTTGTGACTGCACTTGGGGACACTTTCAAAGTGTTTCCCAATTTTTCGGACTGACTGACCGACCTTCATTTCTTAAAGTAATGATGGCCGCTCGTTTGTCTTCACTTAGCTGCTTTTTTCTTGCCATAATACAAATTCAACCTCTTTGAATGAGAAGGTGTGTCCAAATGTCTGGTCTGTCCTGTATCTCATATGTATTTTGCGTTATTCATTCAAGGTTATCTCAATGTCAGTTTATCAAAGTCAATCTAACTTTCAAAAACAACATTTTCCCAATGGGGGCCAACACTGCAACGTCAATACAGCTACTGTATATTACAATGCTCATCCAGCGTTAAACTCATGTTAGGCTAGTACGGACTTTTTAGCAAATGCGGGAAATGATTGAGCTTTTTATACTATAAGTTGTTCCTTCCATTCCTTAAATCAGGTGTGCGACGTGGCCCCCAGTGAGCCATAAGGGTATTGTACTGTAGGTGGGCCGTGAAACTTCATATAAATATGGAAATATGAAGAAAAAAAAAATGAAAAAAAAAAAGACATTTCATTTTCAATTTTTTTTAATTAGGTTTAAAATCTGATTAAGTATTTAAAAAGTTACCAGAAGTAATAATAATAAAAAAAGAACATGCACTTTAAACAGTATGATATGCTTTACTGTACAGTATATACCTTAGTCTCATGATTTTAACATTTTCACATTTTAAATTGGGCCATAGCCATAAGTCTTGGTAAGTCTGCTTGCATTGTTTAAATTTAAAAGTACAGAAAGCCTTTTTAACATTCTGGAGTTCATGGCCAGAAACGTTTGCAAAAGAGATCAGATAAGCAGAGTGCATGAGACCGAGACTACTGTGTAGTGTGACCTCAATCTATTTGTTAATCATAGACTTCACAAAGCATTTAGTTACTCAGTCTAAAAGACGGGAGGAGATTGTGCACATTTTAAGAAATTCTCTGTATCAAAGAAAGTAAAAAAATATATAAATGTGGAAAAATCAAACCCTCCTTACACTATATGAATACCATTTTTTTAAAATTGTTGTTCCTTATTTAAAATAATAATAATAAAACATTCATAATGAAAATGCGTGCTGACACAGAAAGAATTTTTTTCACATGCTCTTAGAATTTTCCTTATGATCAGTATTTAGCATTTCTCCGAGTCTTGTTCATTTCTTCTGACTGCCCATGTCTTTTAGTGCTCATTTAATATGCATATTGATGTTCCTCTTTAGCACAAATGGTTCTTATCAGACCCTTTTACAATGCAGAACATCTTGAAATAATGAAGCAGACACGGTAGCAGCGCCCGAGTGATATATGAATATCCATTAATTACGGTAATAGTGAGGTATTAGCATTAACAACCCGTGACCTGTTGTGTTGAATATTATCTCATCATGGTATGTAATATGAATAAATCATAAATCATAAAATCCATCTGTGTTTCAATTTCTCAGTATGAAATATGTCTCCATTTTTCCTCTGTTCTGAAAAGTGGTCACTCGGAAAAGGATGGCTGCAACAAAGCTGTGGAATAATAAAAGATACTTGTGAGTGATGTAATATTCTCTCACCCACTATAAATTCTTATCAAGAAGGTCTTTGAGGTTGGTGCATGAGATAGTCCTTGTTAGGATGGAGAGAGAGGACGAGGAGGTGGAGGAGGAGGAAAATCACATCCTTGCTTTGTATTCTTTATTGCATTGCGAGTTCCTCTTTTGGGTCGGGCATATTTTTGTCACCTCATTATCTTTTCACTGCCACGGCAATTGCACCACTGACACATCTTGCCATGACAGCCAATAAACCTCTCTCTCTCTCTCTTTTTTTTTTTTTTACATGTCAACAGAACCAAAGGAGATTTCGTATTACCGGGAATGTGGCCATGCACCACAGGAAGTCATTACCAGTGTCTACCTGGGTGCCAGTCTGTCTGAGACGCGAATTACTTTTCTGAAATTTAAATTCCAGTCTTGACCTAATTGTCCTGGGGATGCTCTGCTTACCAAATGGGTCAAACTGTATTTGTGTATTTGATGTGACAGAAATAAGAATGAATTGTCATGAGTCTGGATTTGAGTTGGGAAATGAGATCAAATAACTCTGCAAATAAAAACGTGGAGGAATCCTCAGGATCTTCATCATCATGCCAGATGCTTGGCGGCAACAGATGGCACTGTGGAGACTACCCAAGGAATTCTCGACATCAAGGAGAAATAAAACCCCTGAAAGAGAATTTTAAGATACCGCATCGGTTCTTTCATGTAAAAAAAAAAAAAAAAACGTTTACAATTGAAAACACCAATAAAAGCCTTTTGCTGTCGTGTTAAATGTGTTAAAGTCCTTCCATCCATCCATTATCTATGCTCCTTATCATGTGTAGGGTCATATAGTGCCTGGAGCTTATACCAAAGCACAAAGCGCGCACACACACTCACACACACTCACTTACCCACAGGCAATTTGGAAACATCTATCAGCCTACACTTAATGTCTTTTGACAGTAAATATGAGATACAATCCCTAAATCATGGAGGTTTGAGGGGACAGTGTTGGGGGACGTTACTTTTTAAACAAAATGATTGTCATTAGAAAGTAATCAGTCACATTACAGCGTTACTTTCTGATAAAAGTAACTAGTTCGAGTACTTTCCCATTGCAGAAAGTAAAAACTCCTTTGTGATTCCTCATGCATGTTGTTTTAGTCAAGACCTTAATAATTATTCTACCATCATCGCTCAGCGAAGTTTGGCCCATAATCTGTTAACTACTAATACCCCTATCTCACCTACGCGGTTTCGTGCGGTGGCTTGGTGCCGTGATTACGTTTCCATCTTTCCGCGCGTCAGTCCGCTCGCGGACCTTGCAGGACTTCACGGAACGTCAGGCGGTCACTCGCATAGGTGATATAGGGGTATAACAGCACTAATAACAGAGGGGGGGGGCGGGTTATCAGGGGCGGGGCTTATAGGACGACTTTCACACTCATACAATGACGGAACTGCTGTCTGGCTCACGGATTACATAACTCCAAGTACTCTTTAACTTTAACTTTGTAACGCGTTACACCCAACACTGCTCATCATGCCGCCAAGTTTAGTGTAGTGTAGCAGTGACATTCCTTTCGGTACACAGTCTGAATGAGCTGGAAAAATTCATACCCCGAGTAGAGCTTAGTCACAATAGGGCGTTTTTGGGACATTTTTTTGAATCCCCAAAGGGAGCTTATCGTCTTGAGATCGCCATTGCAATGATGAAGCACGGTGGTGGTAGTATCATGTTACCCCAGGACTAATTTCCTTTTAACCTATGTAGTCACAGAATTTCCTCTTCAACGCACTATCAAGAGTATGATTTTTTAAGACCAAACCTTGATTGGTCATTAAGGTGCTGTTACGTTATGTACAGTACTGTGCAAAATTGTTGAGCCGCCCCAAATTTACCTATATCTTGTGGTATATCTACTGCAGATCGGTGATTAGTAGTGTATACTGCTGATGCTGAATGCTGAGTGGTTGGAACAGACGAGAGGGGAAATGAGGTCACTGCTGGGGTTCTTACATAAACAATCAAATTTTTAATTGTTTCTGTAGGCACTTAAGACTTACTTTCTCTAATTTATTACACATCATTTCATTTCAAATGATGAAAGCGGCGACTCCGGACTTTTAGACAGTACCGAATGTTCTTCCAAACGGAAAGTGTTTGCATGGCAGAAAAGGAAGCAACATATTTCAGAATACCCCACCTTTGAGACGGAAGTCTATCCATCGCTAAAACAGAATCGGGTATTACAGTATAACAAGAGACCTGAGAAAGACTGCGGCAGATTCTTCAAAATGCTCAGAAACACTAAGCTTAGACGCTTCCTTAGAAAACTGTATAAAGTGTACTGAACACCACTGAGGCATTTTTAAACAGTAAAGAGCTGGTAAACTTATTATTAACTATGTTTAGTTTAATTGCTTTGAATAGTGCATTTTTTAGTTTCATAATTTTTTCTTTGCTTTATAGTGTTTGTTTGCATGTACTGTATCTAAGGCTACTGTATATAAAGATCGGACAAGACGATAAATACTTACTGTATACACTAGCAAATTATATTTTATTTTTGTACAGTATATTAATGTGAACGCCTGGCACTTCAGTATATGAACTACACTGTCCGGCCAAAAAAGTCACACCCTCTACTAATTAGTTGGACCGCTTTTGTTATGATTAGGGCACGCATTGGCCGTGGCATCGTTTCAATAACCATTTGCAATGTCACAACTTTTGTTTTGTTTTTTTTAATCCAGAGTCGTATTCATTTCCCTCCAAGGTTTTGTCTCGATGAAGGACTGCTGTGTAAAGCCTCTCAGTGGAGTTAAGGTCTGGACTCTGTGGTGGCCAAACCATGTGTGAACCACTCTCCCTGAACCACTCACTTCATCATCTATACCGCTTAATCCTGTATTCAGGGTCAGTGGGAGCCTGGAGCCTATCCCAGGAGACTTAAGGCACAAAGCCGGTTGCACCCTGGACATGGTGCCAATCCTTCGCAGGACACACACACACACACACACACATACAGGTACACACACTCACACACTCCGGGCAATTTGGGAATGCTAGTTAACCTAACCTACATGTCTTTGGACTGTGGGAGAAAAACCTACCAAGCACGGGGAAACTCCGAATCCGGGAATCGAACCCAGACCCTGGAGGTGCAAGGTGACAGAGCTAACCACTACACCGCCGTGCCGCCCTCCCTGAACAATTTTTTTTTTTTTTTTTTGTACAATTTGAGCTTTATGAATCCTGGAATCGTTATCAAATAAGAAAGAAAAATACACTGATGGGAAAACCTGGTCATTCAGTATATTCAGGTCCTCAACTGGCCTCATTTTTTTGGGCACAGTGAAGGTGGACCTTGATCTGGCCAACAGAAGTAATACTGGTACTGTAGGTACTATAGGCAGGATGGGTGCATCGCTTCTTACCCTGTAAATCTGGACTCATCAGACCACATGATCGTTTTTTTTTTTTTTTTCTTTTTTTCTTCAGTGCTCCACAGTCCATTCTTTATGCTCCCTAGAAAATGTCTCGGCCTCGCTGATAAGTGATTGTCTTACGGCTACGCAGCTGATTAGTCCCAGTCCCTTGAGTTCTTTTTGCATCGTGCGTGTAGAAATGCTCTTACTACCGCTAATAAATACAGAAATGAGTTCTGCTGTTGTTGTTTTTGATGATCTGATTTTACCAAATGTTTAAGTGATTTCCGATGATGATCATTAAAAAATGTTTACGACCACATTTCGTCCTCAAAGACGGTGGATCAACACGATCCTTCCAGGATTTAATAACCCGCTTTACGGGTCTTAACCCAATTTTTAGTAGCTTCAGCAATCTTCTTAATTGTTTTCATTTTTTGCTTTAGGACTATAATTTGACCCTACTGAAACAGAGTAGCATCTTGGGGTATGACCACAGGATATGTCTTTTGGACAGGACATGGCCCTTTAACGGCTTTAAAAGGCTAACACATATCACGTCAGCACTGTATGTTTCACATTCTTACTAACCTCGTAGTTCATCTTCCACTGGGCCCCGATATCGGGACTCGTCTGGCTGATGAGCTCCTGGACCTTGGCTCTCCTCAGAGGATTTTTCCCCACCACTGAGCTCGGGTCACTGGAAGTGTAGGCCTTCTTCAGAGGATTAGGGTCTTCGATCTGATTAGTGCTGTATGCACGTCTTCTCAGAGGGGAGCTCATGTTGGTCCCTGTAATGGGAATTTCCATAATTAAACAATCACTATGCCGATGAGGAAGGCAAACAGAATAAGGAAGGATCATTCTCTTGGTCCACTGAACAAGTTTTTAATAACAAATTCGAACCGTGCCTCTAATAGCTTCTAGCCTTAGAGAACCACCAGCTAATTTGCAGAACTTTACTGTCAGAAAAAGAAAAAAAAAAAATGGAACGGAGTTGAGTTTTTAATATATGAGAAATGGCTCTCAAATGTATATTTCTTACAAAGCTTTTTCCAGCTACAACAGTAAAGACTCTCTACTGTTTAAGTCCACCTCTGGAATTGTGTTGGTCAGCATCGCAGGGTAAAAATACATCAAAATGATGTCAAATCTGATTCCGTATCAGCCTCGATACCTAGATTAAATCCACCTGTGAACCAAGACTGTTCTGATGCGGTAGCAACATTCACTAGGACAGACGTCTTTCCGGTTCTAGGACATTACCAATGCCGTCCTGTTCCACCATGCCGGGGCTGCTTTCAGACATGCTGCTCTGATATGCATCAAACATTCCTGTGCCGGATTCATCCCGGCCTGGACCGTGCACATCCGAGCCGCTCTTCCCGGATTCCTCCTCCTGACTGTGGTAGAAGACGGAGCTGGCCGACTCGTTGGAGCGCATCATACTGTAGCGCCGTCGCTTGTCCTGCAGAGAGAGAGAGAGAGAGAGAGAGAGAGCGAGAGATGACATTTTGTTTTTGTTTAGTTTTTTTTGCTAATCACTAATGAGGCAAAATCCTGGTATTTTAAATAAAATGTGTTGAGTGGTTAATGGTGAAGCGATAAAATGCAAAACTCTGGGAAAGTTTCCTTCAAGCAGAACTTTTAAGTCCCAGTTACGGGAGTGCTACTAATGAGCCGAGAATGTGAGTCCTCCCGAAGGTGCTAATCTCTGGAGTCACATACTGTACAGTAGCTGTAGCGGTGCTTACTCCAGTTTTTGGACGCGAGCGAGGCTTGTTGTTTTCTTCTGACTCATCTTTTTTTTTCACAAGGATGTCTCTGCTTGCATTATGCTCTCTAACTTTATGACTCTCACTTTTTCACATTTCTAACTTCAGGCCTTTACACTTGACCTTTATTAAGCTATCTGATCAAACAAATAATTCAATTGAATTCAGTTCAGTTTTATTTACAGACCGTTTTGAACACTGGTCATTGTCGCTACGCAGCTTTACAGAATCAAAAGAAAATGAGAAAAATGAGTATGAAATGTGTATGAATCAAAATGATCAGATTGTCCCTGACGAGCAAGCCGAGGGTGACGGTGGCAAGGAAACCCACCTGGGAAGCTCCTTTTTTCATTTTTGTATTGGCTGGAGTTTAAACCAGTCTGTAAATGCTGCCCCTTTTGTGACCTCATATACAAAAAGACCCTCCTGGCTTAATGCTCAGCTCCACTCAGTTCTGCCAACTCTGGGCACCATTTTTAACAGCTACAGTAAATAAGCCTAGACAAGTTGGTTGGAGCTATCTCTTAATGGCTAACCCTAGC
This sequence comes from Clarias fuscus, assembly GCA_030347435.1. Classification (NCBI taxonomy): domain Eukaryota; kingdom Metazoa; phylum Chordata; class Actinopteri; order Siluriformes; family Clariidae; genus Clarias; species Clarias fuscus. Next base: position 6,180,482 of record CM059221.1, read on the forward strand.
CTTCTTTAGCTCAACAGAAGGCCAAGGTTAGCCATTAACCACTAAAAGTAAACCTTTTGATCTTTTTTTCACTTAAGAAGGGCTTAATTAGCTGTTAGCATCAAACCAACAAGGTTTAACCTAGCAATCTTTATCTCTCAGGAAGGGCTAGGTTTGCCATTAGCGGATAGCAGCTAACACCTAACCTAGCCTTATTTTACTGTTATCTGTCATATCTCTACTGTAAATATTGAGAATGTCATCGCAAATAAACAATGTGGGAAGTACTTGATCATTTCCGGTCCCTGCCAACGCACGTCCTTAACGAAGCTTTTCGGGGGGGGGACGGTTCGTTTGAAGCTAGAGACACTGAAACAGTTTGTTTGGGAAAGAAGTGAAAGAATGCCAGATTGCAGGATATGGGTTGTATTTCAGCTGGAATGTTAAAGCTGGTTTATATTGGTATATTAGCTGTATTAGAAGGAAGTGATTATAGAATTAGAGACAAAACTGATGGAACGTAAATCAACACCCTATTGATGTACTGATTAAGAGTTCAAAAGCTCTGTATATAGATCATACACTATCATCACGCCATACTGTACCATCTCGGTCTCAAACACAGCTGCTGAAGTCTACTCACAGTCTTGGGATTAGAGTGGTAGCGTGTCGTGTCACACACCACGCTGTATCCAATCAGCCGGTCACCAGGAAACAGGTACGTTGTTCCAACCGGAGACAGGAGCACCTCCTTCGTCTCAGGATACAGCCATTCGATAGAGATGTCACTCAGAACCGGAGCCATCGACTTCTTTAGGCATTTAATCATCTACAAAACACACACACAAACAGGGGATGAGTTCAATTCCGACTCGAAATGGATCTGAATGGGAACTTCCAATGCTTTCTGAAATGAAGGCACTTCATGTCCTGCTGTTTTAACTTAGCTGAATGAATTGTTAATTGCTAGTTCTCTAGCAAGCGCTCCACAATTTTTGATTGCAAGGCAGTGACATTCAGAGCAGGATAAACATGTCAGCGTGAAATGAAAAAAAAAAAGAAAAAGAAAAGAACCTTAGGCTGCAGTCTTTCTCCTTCTCCCAGGAACTCAGCAGCGCCTCCAGAAACGGTCGCGAGGCTCTGGATAAGCCGCCTGCAGGCCCCTTGACCGATCCCGAACGTGTAGCACCTGCAAAGTAATCAGTCACGTGTCAGATCTCCTACAGTATGTGATATCTACTCAGATATGAAGAAGTGATTTGTTCCCATGAAAGAAAAACGAAAATCTTTTTCCGTTATTTCGTGGCATGCACTTCAAACGAGAAAAGTGTCTAATTTTTGCAAGAAAACATGCTGTCATTACAAGGAGGGATTTTTATCGATGTTTAAAGGAAATATCTCACCATAAAAAGTAAAGTATCTCATGATCGCGAGCAACGAAACAGTGCATTGTTACACAAACATCAAAATGTTTTGTTACGAGAAAGGCAATAGAGCAAAAAAAAAACAACAACAAACATCTCGTTGTTTTGAGGAAACGTATCTCGTTCTCACAAGCAAATTGTCTTGTTTTTGCGAGTGAACAGCTTATCATCAGGAGACAACATTGCATTGTAGCAAGAAAACATCATAAATGCAAGAATCGCATCTCAGTATTATGATAAACGGTCTCACAGTTACAAGACAGTTTCTTGTCATTAAAACAACAACAACAACAACAACAACAATATTTTAAGAAAAGCATGTTGTTGCTACAAGAAAGCATTCCATTAATACCAGAAAACATCTGGTAATTATTCGAAAACCATCTAGGTATTTTAAGAGAAGCAACTTACCTGAAACTATCACGTCATTATGGAAAAAGAGACCCTGTCATTATGAGTAAATATGAAACGACATAATTGATCTTGTTTTGTGATATAGCCTGTGTTAAGTTTTCTTGTAGTAGCAAGTTGCTTTTTATGTAATACACATTCCAGCATACATTATTTTGTATTAGAAATTATGGACAGAGGATTTTTTTTTTTGCCCAAATCAGGTTGATCACCACCACCACCACCACACATCCTACCCTTTGATGTTTATGTAAATGTAGTAATTATATATGATATATTTTTATATATTATATTATATATTTATATATACTTTTTTTCCCCATGGTTGATAATGTTGAAGTGTGCATTTTTTGGACACCTCTGTATATATTGTTTTTGTGCTGTGTTCCTTTATTCTAGGAGTCACAACATCAGATCGTTTGATCCACAAGATCTGGCGCAGATATTCGGCGGGACACAGGGATCGGCAAAGTGAAAGGTTTCCCCATGGTTGCATGAGCATCCCAAAATACATTAAAGCCTTAACATTAATCATAAAAACAAACAAGAAGCCTGATTCACGCACAGTAACTATTAGGAAATAAACTGTTAACACAAAATTTATTTATTTATTTATAATAATAATAATAATAATAATAATAATAATAATAACAACAACAACAACAACAACAACAATAATAATAATAATAATAAATATAATATTTCTTATTATTACACCAGGCAAAAAAAAAAAAAAAAAAAACAGTTTGTTGAATTCCTTGAGTGTTGAATTCCTTGAGTGTTCCTCGAACGTTTTTTTTGTTCTGTTTTGTTTGTTTGTTTTTTGGCTGGTGTAATAATAAGAAATATTATATGTATTATTATTGTTGTTGTTGTTGTTGTTGTTGTTATTATTATTATTATTATTATAAATAAATAAATAAATTTTGTGTTAACAGTTTATTTCCTAATAGTTACTGTGCGTGAATCAGGCTTCTTGTTTGTTTTTATGATTAATGTTAAGGCTTTAATGTATTTTGGGATGCTCATGCATATCAGATAAAGGAAAACACAAGTGATAACTCAGCTTGCCCTTTAGCTTCTCCGAGATTCATTGGCGTTGGAGCTTGCTTATTATGCAGGGTTTGCTGATGCAAAGCGAGGACAATGCCTTACTAGGAGCTGGGCAGACTGTGTGTGTCTAATGAAATCACAGCATGGCGTTCATTCTTTAGAAGTCCAAGAGTCTGAGTTGTCACTCTGTCGCTCTTGGTCTGGGTGCTGTTTGGTCTGTTCCCTCAGTGTCAAGCCAGAATGCTGCTAAAGGGTTCAATCTGATCCATCTACTTGACTAAAATGAAATGTGTATATATAAACCGTACACAGACTTTGCGAATGTATGCAAGCCAGCTCTGTCACACGTGCTGTAAATCTCAGCCATAACCACATGTGGACACCAGCAACATCCTGTTTAGCTTAATCTGAATTACAGTCGCATGCCATTTTGCACGTACACCAGCCAGGTTTGATTTGATTTGATTACACACTTGCATTATATTCGCTTGTTTTTCATCAAAAAAAAGAAAGAAAGAATGAAAGAAAGGAAAACGGCAGGTGTTTTCAGAAATAAGCTCTGTCTCTTTTAATTCAAAAGAAAACCCATCGATAAATATCAAATCACAGCGTTGTTCAGTTCTCAATTCCGATTGGTCTAAAGACGCTGATGAGTTTTCTATGACTACAGTGTATAACAGGTATACTGTATATCAATGCATTTCTTGTAAGTGTTTGCTGTTTCTATAGTAACAACATACACAAGGACTTGGTTGGAGGATGCTCGATAATAATAATAATAATAATAATAATAATAATAATAATAATAATAATGTCTTACTAAAGTATTTTACTAATTACTGTATAACATGGACTTATTGCTAAGGTGAAGGTTTCTATAAGGAGAACAATTAAGGAAGGAGTCTCCAGTGTCAGAGGTGAAGCTGTGTTTTATAGTATGAATCGCTTTCGTGTTGATTGTTTTACTGTTACTCATAACACGACCCTAGATATCAATATTAAACAATATTAAATGGAAGTATTAACATACAGAAGCACAACGTGTCTTGCTTGGCAAGCAAGCTCAGGTTGTAGGAAAATAACCAGCAATCTCTCAGCAATCTACAGTCTGGTTTTCTCGTACCTGATGAATCTGGCGTGACTGCGGACCAGCTCGATGACCTTCCCCGTGTTATTGATGGCTCCGTCGGTGAGGAGGAAGAGCAGGCGAGGGTGATCGCGCCGCACCGGCTGCCTCAGGATCCAGTTCAGCGGGGCCAGGATGTTGGTGCCACCCATGTCAGCCCGGATCTTCTTTACATATTCACACGCAGTGCCTAAGCTTTCCTGTGATGCAGTAATATGTGGTTAAAAATATCCAGGAATTATTATTAATGCACTGATTCGAACTTGATTTGGGTGAACTTTAAGCCTGGATGTACAGTACATAGGTATGATGTGATGAAGTATACAGTAGTTGCTGTAGTCATAGTCAGGGTGTCGTCTCCAGTGTTAGGGTTTTGTAACAGTCATGAGACAGACATCAGGACAGAGGTAAAGGTTCCAGATGCGCCCCAAGACCTGATTTATGATGGTTCAAGTTTGAGATGCAAAGAAGCGACCCTTTTCTCAGTCACTCACTCGACCATCCTTAGTAACTACCTGGCCGGGTTTGTGGTGGTTTTAATGTAATTAGTTTGTTTATATTAAAATTATACTCACTCGCTCACTCTCTATACCGCTTATCCTGTATCCCAGGAGGCTAGAGGCTAAGTACACTCTGGATACGGAGCCAATCTATAACTGAACGCCAGTTAGCCTACTCTGTATGTCTTTGGACTGTGGGAGGAAACCGGAGTGCCTGGCACAGGGAGAACATAGAAACTCCGTGCACCCTGGAGGTGTGAGCCACTGCACCACCGTGTGCCTATTTAAAGTAGAATGTAATAAGGTCTTTCGGCTGCTCCCATCAAGTAGTCGCCGAAGCAAGTCCTCCGATCCACACAACAACTTTTACATCCCATTTTATCCAGGCTCGGGGCTGGCACTGCATCCAATGGCTGGGGATTGGGCACAGGTTGGGAATTGAACCACTGAACCAAACCAATGAAATCTCACCAAGGCTGAGACAAATGGACAATTTGAATGACATGGCTAAAGGCGAGGAACTGTCAAATCCATCTACACACCATGAGTATACTGCTGTCATTCCTGCATCTTGGAGTTTTCCCCCTTTTGTACAGTTTGTATTTCTGGAGACAGAAACATTTGATATTTTTTATAAATAAGGATATTTGGAGCACTAAACAGATGACACAGGAGATACAGCTACAGATACAGACAGTGGCATTGCACTGTAGCCTGAAGACTATAGCGTGAATCATATTACAAGGATAAATGGTTTGGGAATTGATTTTGGCAACACTACAGGAATTTAATCAAGTAACGTTTTGTCTTGGGAATCTGACATTTTGCCATTTGCTGCATAAGCTGTACAGACGTGCTTGAGCCACCAATGCCAACCTTATTAATAATGAATGAACGTAAGCACCAGGAAGAAGAAAAATTGCACAAAGCCCTGTTGCGCAATCATACATTATTTACAGCATTAGCATTTTTAGCCGAAATATTTCTCCACACAAAATAAAAGCTAGTGCTAAACGTGATTAAATACACTAAATCAGACCGTGGTGTTTGCTTGTTTGTTTGTTTGTTTGTTTGTTTGTTTGTCTGTTTGTTTGTTTGCTTGTTTGTTTGTTTGTCTGTCTGTTTGTTTGTTTGTTTGTTTGTTTGTTTGTTTGTTTGTTTGTTTGTGAGTTGTAGCTCGTCATCAGTACTGTACCTCATCACAGCTCTGACTGCTGGCAAACACCGGTTTAAACGTCGAACCGAAGCCGATAATATTGAACAGGCAGGCGGGGAACAGGCTTTTCAGAATCACCACCATGGCATCCTGACAACACAAACACCCGGAATGAATGATTGCCGAGAAACGGCGAAATAAAAGCTGAATGAGCTGCGTACGAAAGCAAAAAGGACAGAGGAAGAACCGAGAAAAGGTCGAAGCTGCCATTCAAGAGCTATTCTTAATATCTCAATGCACCATTTAAAATAAATAGTGACTGTGCCGATGTCACCGGATTGTGGCATATTAAAGGTTATATTGAGGGGCAGCGCCAACGCATGAAGTAATGCTCACACAAGTAAGCCGAAAGCAGCAGCGAGATGAATAGAAGAACATCTATTTCAAAGATTTATCGCTGGGTTTAATGAAAGGTTTCAACATGTTCAAAATGGTCTTAAATATAACTCTCTTGGTTTAAAAAAAAAAAAAAGCCTAGACTGTGATATTCATGCCACTGCATTATGCACATGCATCAGAGTCTGTAAATGTTCAATCCCGAATGCATTTAAAGCTCAAAAAGGATTTAGACAGTACTGTGGAAAAGTCACCACACATTTCTACAAAAGCCAGAATTTCTTGTAGTTGAATGTAGTCTTGAGGAATAGTTCTCTCACCTTCTTTAATGACTTTTTTTGTTTGTTTGTTTTTATCTCACATTTTCAATGCACTAACTGTACGTGAGCAGCTTCAGAGGAAAGTTTTTTTGTTTTTTAAACCACGCAGTGAACTGTGAATCTTTTAGGCATTGAATGAACCGGTGAGAAACAGGTACAGATGATGACAGATGATCGGGTGGTGATTAGTATCCTGCTGATGCTGAATGCTGAGTGGTTGGAACAGACGAGAGGGGAAATGAGGGTCAATAAACTGTCTGTCTGTCTGTCTGTCTGTCTGTCTGTCTGTCTGTCTGTCTGTCTGTCTGTCCGTCCGTCCGTCCGTCCGTCCGTCCGTCCGTCCGTCCGTCCGTCCGTCCGTCCGTCCGTCCGTCCGTCCACACACCCACACACCTGTCTATGCTTTAAATTCAATCTTTATGCAGCCTGTTGCAAGAAAAGTATCTGTTCCCATTTTTCTTGCCTTTAATCTACATTACTTATTTTAATTCAATATAAAGAAATCAATTTACTCAAGTCTAAAAATGATCAGTAAACCAGGCATTTCTAATATTTTGTGAAGATATCCAATATGGATAATAAGGTACAAGTGACAACAAGTGCAGTAGTAGCAGTGGGTTGTCTCAGAAGTAAACAATTTATTTTATGACATCTGTATAAAAATTTTACTGTTAAAACTAAATATATATAAAAATAAAAAAAAAGTAAATATATCTATATTAAAAAGCCACATAAAACACAAAATTGACGACGCAGTACACAACAACTGAGGAATTTTCACGTAGCTGTATACTGTATACTAGCGCGAATCATTTCACGAGGGTAAATGGGTTGGAAATTGATTTTGGTGATACTAGGAGTGAGGTTTTGCCTTGGGAAATTAAACCCTGACATTTTGATATTGCCGCATAAAAGCTGTACAGAAGTGTTTGAGCCACAAATGCCAACATTGTTAATAATGAATGAGCGTAAGCACCAAGAAGAAGAAAAAGTCCTCATTCATTATCATTCATGATTTTCAGCATTAGCATTTTTTAGGTGAAAAAAATAATTTTTCACCAGCGAAAATCTAAGCTAGTGCTAAACGCTTTAGTATTAAAAACAGACTCAATCAGATTGGGGTGATTAGTATATAGAGCTGTGTACTGTCTTTATCACTGAAGACCTGAATAAAGGATAAAGACGTTCTTATGGAAGGATTTTTGGTCAGAAAATAGCCTGCATGTTTGCAGGTCAGATTTATTTATACATGCTGTCCAACTGTCAGACCTGTATAACTCTAAGACAGCGCCTTACTGCAATTCTGTTTGGCTGGGAATTGGATCACGTGTTGCTGTTTTCATCTGTGTGCTCCGTGTCTTTTTCCATCTCGGAGGATTGCGCTCTTTTTGGGCCTGCCTGCAGTAGAGTGACCCGGTCCTGTGAGTGTGACTGTAGCGGTGGTAGAACAGGACCGTCCTCACGCGAACACGGAATGAGTCATCACTGCTTCATGCGTCACGCACTCGGTTAACATTTGCTCCCTTCGCCAAACACTCAGACATAATCACTCATGCGGCTTCAGGCGTGCTCTGACCAACACCGTCTGATATTTCACCTGCTGCTCTTTTATGAGGGACTCTACTTTAATAGCTTCATTAGAGCCAAGCAGAATCCTAATGACACTCACATTTTAATGAAATGATAAAAAAAAAAAAAAAATTTAAAAGATGCGTTGTATTAGACTCAGTAAAGCGGTAAATGCAAAGCAGTTACTGTGTATTAATGGGATATTGGAGTGTTTTTCAGCTTGAGCTCTATCCACTCCATTCGCAGTGGATGTGTGTGTGTGTGATTGCCATGGACGAGAAGTTCAGTAAGGGCGTTCAAGTCAAACCCGGACTTCTTGACTTGATTGTGCAGAATAACAGGATACAGTTACTGTATGAGACTTAAAAACTACCTCCTGCTACACTAATGCACTTCTCTCCACATTTTACTAGTTCTTGGATACCATCAAGGTAAAAAGTTTTTTCAGTACACCGAAGCCATATAGTAATTGGAATGCCTGCTTCACGTCTGAAACACTAGTCTCCCAGGAACTCCTGTAGTGACTCGAATGTTGCAGTGGCCTGGAGCAAGGTCAGGGCTATAATCCCAGCAACTAATTTAACTTTTTTTTTTAAAGCTGCCTTTAACAAGCATTCAGAGAAACATTTTTTTCCTTTGCCTACAAATTCCCAAATACATTATGTACCATTCTTACACAGTATTCTTATTCACGGTACGTAGTTTAATGTACTGTAGTCTTGAGGAATAGTTCTCTAGCCTTCTTGAAAGTTTTTGTCAGCCATTTTCAGTCCTTCTCCCTGTACCTGACCTGTTTCAAATGAATGTTTTTTTGTTTTTGTTTTTTTGTGCCACAAAGTGACCTATGAATCATTTAGGCAGAAGAAAATCCATCTAATGTCTTTAAAGAATGAACCGGTGAGAAACAGGTACAGATGATGACAGATGATCAGGAGGTGATTAGTATACTGATGAGAGGGGAAATGAGGCTGCTGCTGAGGCTGTTACATAAACAACCGAATTTCCTTCCTTTTAATTGTATTTTTTTTTTTTTACAGAAACAGGCAAAAGTTTGGACACGCTTTCGAATTCAATGTTTTTAATTTAGTGACTTATTTTATACATTCTGAAACTATTTCGAAACTATGAAATACCATATATGGCATTGGGTAATAAGTAACAACAACAACAATTTTAAGACATGAAGGTAAGAGCAGAAGTAGCAGAAACATCTCAATATCAACTGCTTAAAGGAGATTATTGTGTATTTTGGACGAACGCATTCAGCAATGCTTTACAGTGTAGAAAGAAATAATCAGGAAAGTCTATGGAATTAGAAACTGTGTCCAAACTTTTGACTGATATTGACCAATCTGACCAATTGACTAGCAAGAACTGATTGGGACTCCCCATAACCCTGACCCCAGGTTACTCTTCCTTTTTCCTTCTCAGTGTACAATCATATTAACATTCATTCCATCATATATATTTATATATGTATAAATCTGACCAAAATGTACACTCCCAAAATTTGACTCACCTTAACCCGGCTCATATTGGCACCGCTCATGCTCCCGCTGCGGTCAATAAGGAAGATAAACTCCCCCTGCACCTTGCGCAGGTCGGACGTCATGGACTGCAGGTCGGGGCAGAAGTTAAGCATAACCACGGGGTTGTGAAGAATGTCTTTATGGAGCCTTTTATGGATGATGTCCACCTGTACGGAGCATGAGACCAGCACAAATCAGGAGCGTCTGCTTTCGACAACAACATACCATAGCACACTTATCTTGTTTAGAGGCTTGTGGCTTGATCATCAAAATCATGGCCGTAAAAATTCGGAACTGCGTATATGCAATGGAATCTCATAAAACGAGATGAGCCTAGTTAATAATTCAGACTCTTCTGAGCGAACAAGTAGTAATTACCCTTTTCACCAGTCTGCATTCTTGCATTTTTTATGTTTGTCTATGCTAATTCACTGGTAAAATCAATGTCTGTGGAATTTAACACACTCTACCTATTAATGTATCTCAAACACGGCAAAATATTGGGCAAATAATGCCAATTTATATCGTTAGTGATGATTTATATAGAAATCGTCTTTTTTTTTTTTGCAGTTCCTCATTCACTGTCACGTTTAAAGCTTTTTATTATCGATGTAAGCATAATGAGCGGAAGAGGCAGATAACACACTTGTTATGCTGCCCTGTAGGTAGAAGCAGCATGTACGGATGTGAGCATCGGAGACCTCTGATAGTTTCCATAGAAACCCCCTTTTCACTGCGATCATATTTTCGGCTGAATGTTCTCAGCCTCCTGTTGAGGAACAGCAGTCACTTAAGGATCTAATTGAACCTGCCTTCTTGCAGGTCTTACTCAAGGTTACAGCTAAAATGTTCGGGAAGGAGTTTTTCGGCTAAGTTATGGCCGACCCCCTCCTCCGACTTTGCTCCTCGTAATTTGCGGTTACGAGCTACAGTATGTTATCTTTCTCACTTTCTTTTCATTGCTAGAGTCCTTCTTGATGGCCTTGATGTAGTCGCTCCTCCCCTTTAGATGGTCGTCATACTCTTCCAGCGTCATGTCTCCGTCTTCGATAAGCACATGTGGCAGGTGTGGCTCTAGGGACAGCGGAAGGAAAGGAAAGGAGACGTCAGAGCCGCGCTAATCAGTCTCCTTGAAACACTCGGTGAAAAATAATCAGTTGATAATATGCTTGATAAAGGAGCGCGGAAATGAGTCCGAGTTCTCGGGGGGCTCTCGGTTACACAATTCAGCACTGTCTGTTCAGGGTTTGTCTGTTCTAAACAGTTTTAAGACGTTAAAGTCTTGGACTGTTGGATGACTTTCTCACCTGGAGACATCTTATTTCCCTTTAATAATTACAGGTTTATTAATTGTATTAGAACAGATTAATCTCAAAAAGGATGAAGGAAAAAATGTATTTGCTAACTGAATGTATACCGATCAGCCATAATATTAAATCCATTAACCTTATAACCACCTAGGTTTTGGGTTCCTCCAGGAGTGTTACTCGGCAGGGGATCTCTGGGGGGTGTGCTGTGGTGTCTGGAACCAGGACATTTTATCAGGTAGACCCTTTGGATGCTGTGGGATATGGAACGGAAACTCCATGGACCAAACACATCCCATGGGTGCCTGATTGGATTGGGATCTGGGCAGGTTGGATGCCGGGTCAGCACCCTGCAGGGCCCTGTGTGCAGCAGGCTGTCGTGCATTGGGTGCCTTTCTGTCATGGCCAGCATTGATTTTATTCTTTTTGGTGATTTGTGCTGCATTGGCCTTTTTACATGGGATTGGACTGGATGGGCTGGCGTTTGGTCCCCGTGGACTTGAGTGCGCCATGGTTGCCCATAACTGGTATGTAATTGATGATCATTGTTATTCGCTTCACCTGTCAGGTGGTCACAACGTTATGGCTGATGAGTGTATGATATAGTCAAACATTTGGACACACCTTGTAACAACAACACGACAACAGTCAGTTGTTATTTTGAGACATCATGGTCAGCTGTTCTGGCACAGTTCTTGCAATAACAGTATCATGTCAAGTGCATTTGCAAAAGCCATCAAGCACCATGATGAAACTGGCGCTCATGAAGACCTTCCCAGGAAGGCGAGACCAAAACTTGCCCAAACGTTCATTTAGAGTTACCAGCCTCAGAAATTACCAGTAAACAAACAGAATCTCAGATTAGAGCCGTTATGAAGGATTTGCGGAGGATAAGTAGCAGATACACCTCAATATCCACTGTCGAAAGGAGATTGTTGTATATTTTGGACGGCTTCAGCATGATTTTATATTCAGTGTAGAAAGAAATAAAAATCAGGAAAGAACTTTGAATTGGAAGGCGTGTCCAAACTTTTGACTGGGAAGTTTTTGAAAGAACTCAGACAGGATACTTTATCCACCTGCCCAGATAAATTCCCCTTCAGAGCATTCGCTCATTCCTCTGTCTTACCTTTTTAAGAGAATAAGAATAATAAACCACCTTGAATCTACAGTCAAGGTGAAATTCAATCTCGAGTGTCAATAGAGCACTCCATCTGACAGTCCACATGCGATGCCAAGGCTTGTATGATCTCAGCACTGAATAAGCTTTCCGGCTCGATAGTGTAATGTACTTTGTGACACTGATAGTATTCCCTAAACACCTACAGCGTATGAGTCAGCATGTCGGGATATACAGTATTAGTGCCATTATTAGTACTGCGAACACATGTTGAGGTGGCACTGGGATCAGTGAACAGATTGCTTTAAGACTGTCCATCTGTAGCTTACAGGAGAAAAAGGAGATTTACCAGAACTAAGGATAGAAATAATGTGTTTTATTCATTTTTCAATAGGATTTTTTCACCTGAGAAGCCATAAGCATAAAGAGGGCAAAACGGACATTCAAACGTGATTGAAATGTCTTGGAACTTATTGGTCTGAACATCAAATAAGGCCTCATGGGCATCTTCAATGACGCTGCCCACTAAATTCACTTGTAGCCTGATGAGGAAGCGCCAGATTGATTTTTTTTCTCAAGAGATGAAGGTCAGGATGAGCAAGTAGAGGGGGACAAAAAGGAGACAATAAGGAGACAAGTGAAAGCAGAAAAGCGCGAGTCTTGCTCTGGGCTGCCTGAAAACAACCAAACCCGAAGCCCACACAAAGAAGAATCCAATGAGAATGGTAGCGAGGGTGATATGTTTCAATATTTTTTGATCTAATAACAGCCCACGCCTCGTGTGGGTGTGCAGGAGATTTAAGAGGGATACGGGGAGCCCGAAGGCTGAAAGTGGTCATCCGTGGTCATTTATATCCAGTTTGGGGAGCTGCATAAAAATAAAGGCAACCTGTAAAATTCCATAATGTTGTGATACGCATCCAGACATACTGTGTTCAGGAGCTTCACACCGGGAGGTGTTGAAGACGGTGAAGACAATGGGAGGGCGACTAACCAGTAGCAGCATGCAAGTAACAGTGGAATTGAAATCAAATCTACGCACTATAGAAAAAAAGGCGTTGCAGTGGATCCTCAGACTTTCCTTGAAAACCCGATAGCAAAACAGCACTCTATAAGACTGGCTTCATTTTTCAAATACCTGCACCGAATCCCATCTGGAGACCTCAGTAATGAGCAGGGGAGAAGGGAACATAAAAGCTCCTCTCTCCACTGGAAACCTGAAGAAAGGTGCATTATAAAATGAATAACACCATCTGTATAACAAGACTGCACTCTCCATCTGTTTGACTGTGCACAGTGGAACATGGAACTTGGACAGCTGTTGATAGCATGAAAGAACAAAAAAAGAAAAAAACACAGCGTAAGACACATCAAGATAAGAGCCAGAATGGATTCCTAGTAGGGATGGAATTGACCAGGCGATGAGTGCTACCTGGATGTATCGCTTGGCCTTTACGGCTTTCAGCAAATTAAAGAATCTTGTTTCTTGTGACCTGACAGTCCTTTAAGTGTCTCTTGGCAAGCTCCAAGAAAGCCATTATGCGCATTTTACCAGAGAGTGGATTCTGCGTGGCCACTCTCCCATAGAGGCCAGATTGTTGGAGGGCGGCAAAGATAGTTGCCCTAAAGATTCTCGGTCCCCTCTGTGAGTAAATGATTGGTTCTTCTCTGGAGTTCTTTCACAGTAACCTTTCATTCCTTCCCCAGGTTGGCTCTAAGCTCCAAATGACTTCAGTTTAAAAGCGAAGCAGACAAAGTATGTTCAAACACATACAGTAGGCTGTTTCCCCCAAAATTGGACCTTAAAATGTATTTTCGAAATCAACTACATGTTTATAATGTAGACTGAAATGAAATTGCCACGGGCAAGACCATTGTTAAAGGATCTTTCTGAATGGACATTATCAAGGGAATGAATATATTCACAGAAATTTGCCAACTGGTAAACACTTATCCTTTTATCGAAGACAACTCTGTCGACATCACGGTTTGAATGAATTTCGCTGTACTTTAGCTGTAGTACAAACGGAGAAAGATGAGTGAATCTATGACCACGCCAAGCACAGACTGTACTTTTCTAGAAGTTCTTCTTCGAAATAGCTTTCTCAAAGGCTATTAGGTTTCATAAAAAAGTAATTTACAACGATCTGTGTGGGACGCTTTACTGCTGAGCATGGGCTGCTTTTACTAAAGTGCTAAATTACTGTACACCTACCTGTTCTTTTCTTGTTTGTTTAGCAAACTGAAATTATATGTACGTGTTTGTGGTTATAATTATGGTTGCTTGTGTATCACATACCACTGGGATAAATGAGGATTTCCACAGGGCAGTCATAGGTGTATTTGTCTGCCAGGGTGACCACAATGCTGGTTGCAGAATGGGCGGAGGGGTCAGCATCTGCCCGGATGGCGTGAGAAGGGCTCTCCACTCCTGTACAGGAAAACCTCAATCTTACAAATACATTACGTTTACACTTTTTTTTTTTTACCAAGTGGATTTGTTCGATTAAGTAGTCAGTCATTATTAGTCTTGCAATTAGTTTATATACATATATACTGTACAAATATGCAGAATATATTAGGCTTAGTGGCCATTTGGTAAATAAGTAAACAAGAACAGCCGTCTTCTAGCAATCCAATAATCCAACCATCTATCAATCCATCCTTCCAACCAACCAACCACCCATCTTCTATCCATCCAACGATCTACATCTCTGACCTTCAACCTTTACATCCATCTACTTGACCAAAAAAATTCCCATCTTCCATTCAATTATCCAAGCATCCAGCCGTCCATCTATCCACCCCCCAACCACACATTTGACTTGCATCAATCTAACCAAATATCTTTTCTATTAGAGTGGACTTTGTAGTGTTGAACTACTGATCAGAGGATCAGGTTCAGATCCAGACCCCCCACTACCACCAAGTTGCCACTGTTGGGTCCTTGAGCAAGGCTCTTAACCCTGACCTGCTCAGATGTAGAATGAAATAAAAATGCAAGTTGCTCTGGATAATATAAATACAAGTAAATATAAATGTACAGTAGTATCACATTTGCAAGTAGGTCAAATGGATGGAATCCAACCAACCAATCAGCCATTGTATATCCACTCAATGTTCCGGGGTAGCCCAGTGGTAAAGGTATTGGACTACGGTTCGGAAGGTCCCAGGTTCAAGTCCCACGACCACCAAGTTGTCCCTGTTGGGCCCTTGAGCAAGGCCCTTAACTCCAACTGCTCTGATGTATAATGAGATAAAAAAATGTAAGTCGCTCTGGATAAGGGCATCTGCCAAATGCCTAGATGTAGATGTAGATGTTCCAGCCATCCAACCAACCAAACATCTATCCAGCCATCCATTTGACCAGCTTCCATCCATCTAATCCATCTTTCTATCTATCCAATCAGGGGTCTATTTAGCCATCATCTGTTCAGAAATACATTAATTCAAAGCCATCCATATACTGTATCCATTCTTTTAAATATCTACAACCCATGTTGTCTAAGGAAGCCTGCACTATCAAGCAACCAAGCAACCACCTACAGTATTTGATTACCTTGGTACCTTGGTCTGTCCATTCCCATACATCAATCAACTTATCCATTTATCTATCTATGCCAGATGGAGTAATATTCCGACCTGCCAGTAGATATGGTCCTCTGATCTCTAGCTGAAAGTTGAACTCGTAGTCAATGGAGTTGATGGACTCCTCCTCCAGTAGCCAGGAGAGACACAGTTGGTTGCTTGAGGCCATCTGCTCATGAGAGCCCAGAGCACAGTGGTGTCGCTCTCTCCTTGGTCAGAAACAAAAGAGAAAAGAAAAGAGCAAGAATGCCTAACCAGGAATTCACAACTCGTACCGTTTACATAAAGCAGACGTATTAAACACATTTGACCAGTGGGCAACAGATGACATTTTCATCAATAAACAGAAAAGCGTAAATAGCTAACAAGTAATGTTGATGTCCTACTTCCTGCTTGTGCTGGGAGAGAAGGCCTGCTCCTCTTTAATGGAGCGCTGGACCCTAGGAGTGCAGACAGGCGGCGAGGTGACCCGGATGCCCCCGTTTGGAAGGGTGGAAAGCTCATACGAGGTGCTGACCAACACATTCACAGTCTCCAGGGGTGGAATAACCCCCAGATTTACCACCAAGACCATCCTCTCCAGATCTTCATCAAGTACCACATGACCTGCGGGAAAGTACTAGTAAGCGTCCAATCAAATCGATGTAATCAGCATGTTCTGTTACCTTCAGTGAGCAAGTGAAGTCGAGTCACTGAAGGATCATCTCACCCCTCGCCCTTACCACAGTTTTTATTCCAGATACCATATGATACCCGTGCTCTACACCGGCACTTTGAGAAGATTTATAAATGCAGATAGGACACTTGTTATTCTACAAGTTGAATTAAATTCAGCAAGCACTTGAATGGCAGTGATTCAAATGACGTTAATAGGAGGAGGAGGTTAAGACAAGGCACAATTCAGGGGCAGTTTTAAAAAGAAAACAAAACAATAAAATCCCACCATCGCCACTCTGTAGGTTTCCATTGGCTGCTGTGCAGCAGTCGAAATAGCAGTCTTCGATTTTCGCCTTGTCTTTGATCTGCAGTGTTATTATCTGGCTGGATATCATTGCCTCAAAGCCCACCACCACTGAGCCCTCCTCCAGCGGGTAAATGAAAATACCTTAATAAAAATGAAAGGAAAGAAAAAAGAAAACAAATAAATGGATGCCCACCTAAAATAACATGTTCAAACATTAACTCTTCTCTTCTGTAAACATACAACATACAATATAAAGTAAAGATTTGAATACAGTCACACTCACTCATTGTCTACATGGCTTTATCAGGTATACAGGGTTACGGGGGACCTGGAGTCTATGAGACTTGGGGCAGGGGTGATATGCCAATCCCTCACAGGGCACACACACACAAACACTCACACTCATACACTCATTCACACAATTTGGGAACGGCAGCTAGCCTAATCTGCATGTCTTTGGACTGTTGGAGGAAACCATAGCACCTGGAGGAAACATACCAAGCACGGGGGGGAACATGCGAATTCCATGTTCGGTGGAAATCGAACCCAGGCCATGGAGGCGACAGTGCTATTCAGGACATCGGATGATGGGTTCTTTCTTAATAAATAGAGTTAAAGGCAACATGACTCGAACCCCCAACCCTCTGATCAGCAGCCCAGAGCCTCTAGACCTGAGCAACTACCTGCTTGCTGACAACTGACGCTTGCTTGTACCAGAAGAAAAGTCACTTTTGTTCAATCCTACATATATAGTCTATAGTCAAGACATAGTCTCAAGCAGCTGCCTCATTGACATTTCTTGCAAGCTTTTTAGGGAGAAAAGGAATACTGTGTCTTCGATTTATGTTTCTGGCATCGGGGGGGGGGGGGGGGGGGGGGTGGTTGGGAAGAAAAATTAACCTAAAACACTTTCTGGTGTTGGTGCTTTAGAAAACAGCAGTGGATTTGCTACACTGCGAGATCTGCCTGCATTATGACTGAGGCTCTATCAATCACTCTGATTCCTTTTTTTCCTTTGAGGATTTCACAGGCTAACGTTGCAAAGCTACTACGCCTGACATCAACAAGCTTTCCCTAGATAGACTGAGGCTGCCAAAGGAATGTCTACTGTCTGGCCCAAATGACTTCGTGACTCCTCAGCGGGTAGCTGAAGCTCGGGCTACGCATTCAAGCGCATCCACTTGCCAGAAAAAAAATGAGTCATACTATAGAGCAAAACAGCGTCTCGTGGTAGAACATTAGATCTGTAAGATGTAAACACATCTAATGTGACACAACACATGTAATCAATATTTGATCTTGAATTGCTCTAAGAATTTTAAATATACAGTATGTATTACACTAAGGCATGTCATACAGTATCAGGTCATATCACCGGATCAGTACTGTATTTACTGTAAAAAATACAAAGTATGTCAGATCTCTATCATCGCTGTGGTGAAGGGGGGGGGGGGGGGGGGGGGGGGTTCACGCTCACCTTCTATGGGGTGATCCTCGATGTTTTCATACGTCATGGAGGCCGTCATGGCCAGGGTGTAACCTCGGACGCAGGAAGTGATGTCAGAGACGCTGAGCGGCAGCGCGGTACGCTTGGCCTTGTTAATCAGGCCTGGCATGGTTGCAGACTGGCAGCTATTCTTTCACACACACAGAGCTACGCTGGGGGACGTCTCTGAAAACACAAAAAGTCACAAGCTGACATTTTTGTATTTATTGCAGCATTTCTGCCTTCGTCTATTCATTCACATAATTAATTACTTACGGGACTTACCACACATTCGGCTTATGACCACTTAATTATGCTCATGTGCATTTCAGCCACTTTACTTATTTGTTCATTACTTTATTTCCAGACTTATTTACCTGTAGTTACCTACTCACAATATTTTGTATAATGTAATGTAATAAATGCTTAAATTTCATGTTCATGAAGTTTTGGAAATGATCAATAAAAAACCCAATCTATCTGTCTGTCTGTCTGTCTGTCTGTCTGTCTGTCTGCCTGTCTGTGTGTCTATCTATCTATCTATCTATCTATCTATCTATCTATCTCTCTGTCTCTCTGTCTGTCTGTCTGTCTGTCTGTCTAGCTATCTGTCTGTCCCTCTGTCTGTCTATCTCTCTATCTGTATGTCTGTCTGTCTATCTGTCCTTCTGTCTGTTTGTCTATCTATCTATCTATCTATCTATCTATCTCTCTGTCTGTCTGTCTGTCTGTCTGTCTACCTGTCTGTGTATCTATCTATCTATCTATCTATCTATCTATCTATCTATCTATCTATCTATCTATCTCTCTGTCTGTCTGTCTGTCTGTCTGTCTGTCTACCTGTCTGTGTATCTATCTATCTATCTATCTATCTATCTATCTATCTATCTATCTATCTCTCTGTCTGTCTGTCTGTCTGTCTAGCTATCTGTCTGTCCCTCTGTCTGTCTGTCCATGTGTCTAGCTAGCTATCTGTCTATCAGACTTTCCCTCTTTCAGTTATGATTCAGATCCGATTCACGGCATGGGCGGAGTCTATCCACAGAACACTTGACATGAAGAAGGAATATACCTAGTTCACCGACATGATCTGAAAGGAGAGAGGAAACTAAAAAATTGACAGGGAAACAGGGACAACTGTACATGGACAACTTCATACAAGTTCAGGGACCTGAGGACCCTTTTTTCCACCATACACTACCAGTCAAAAGTTTGGACACACCTTCTAATTCCATGGTGTTTCCTGATTTTTATTTCTTTCTACAGTGTAAAACAAAGCTCCAACAAATCTCCTTTGAGCAGTTGATATTGAGATGTATATCTGCCACTTCTGCTCTGTAAAGCTTCATAACGGCTCTAATCTGAGGTGCTGGTTGTTAACTGGTGATTTCTGAGGCTGGTGACTCTAAATGAACTTCTCATCTGCAGCAGAGGTAAGTTTTGGTCTCGCTTTCCTGGGAAGGTCTTCATGAGAGACAGTTTCATCATGGAGCTTGATGCGTTTTGCAAATGCACTTGACACAGTACTGTTCTTGCAAGAACTGTTCCAGAACAGCTGAACTTCATGTTGTAAAATAATGATTGACGATTGACGTTGTTGTTGTTGTTGTATGTGTTATTTCATAGTTTTGAAATGTAGAAAATAATAAACAAAACAAAAAAGATTGAATCAGAAGGTGTGTCCAAATTTTTGACTGGTAGTGTACATTTTTTTTTTCTACGCCTCTTGTCTCATACAGTTACAGTATAACACACACACACACACATTAACCCGTGACTCTAAATTTGTTAAAGAAGATTAATCATGCGTAATGCTCTGCTTGCTTAAATTATTTAAAAACATAATCGGCTTTTCTTCTTCTCATTAACACACACATTCACAGCACTAATGGCGGGTGTAATTATTACATTACATTCATACAATACATTATATCCGCTGTCCAATTGCTGCTGGGACCGTCCTGTTGTTTTCCTATTCTCCATACAATCACGTGAGATAAAATTTTTTTATATATATATAAAAGTAATATGTTTCCTCTTCCTTCTGAAAAGCTGCCTTAATTGCTGCACGGGACAGAAATGTATCTCTCATAACCTAATCCCTCGGCCAGGATAAGGCAAGCGATGGCAGCTGAAGATTAAACATCTCTCTGAGCGGTTATCGCAGAGCAACATCAGCATCCAGCATCTCCATCATCCGTCCAATGCACCTTTTAGCCGGCAATGACTCGTGCACAGAGGAAGCATTGTATTACATACGGCATATTCAGATGAGAGCGAGGAGGCACAGAGGCGATGCGTTAAACCGCTCCGCTTTGGTAGTCTGTGCCAAGAGTGCCATCATGTGTCCGGGGGATGTGCGTCTGAAACAAAGCAGGTGCCTCGTAATCTGATTCGGCTCTGGGACTTTGTGAGCAGGCAAATTAACGGAGAAGCATGACACAGAAACCTATATTTATCCACAAGTCTGATTCAATTACGGCATCCCTGTCATGACATACGTCCGTGTGTTTGAAATATGAGCAGGACATGGAGGGGGGGGAGAAAAAGAGGATTTCAGAGGTGCATGGGGTCTACTGTAGGAAAACCCAGAGTGTGACTCAGTTCCCCTGCCAGGAGTCTCAGCTGACTGACTCAACGCACAGTCTAATGAAAGGTCTCCGCCGTCTAATATAAACCCCTGGACGCCTGCGTCCATTCATGCTGAGAGACGAGAACACGCCGCAGAAGTCATCTGTTGATCCGTGCTGTGTCTTCACTCCCCTGACAGTCCTTTTTTTTTTTCTTCTTTTTTTTCTTTACAACCTAAATAAATTGAACACATGTCTCTGGTATTCAGTGAAAGGATTCAGCATGCCTGGTCCGATCTTGCACATTCTACAGTCTTTCATTGCACTTACCACTTTGCACTTTCAGACAAAACAAAACCAAAAAAAAAAAAAAAAAACAGCAGCAGGCTTACCTCACATTGGTGTTAAGATGCTTGAGGGAACCTCTTCTAATACTTGCAAGGTTTTGGGGAAGCAGCATGAAAAGCAATCCTTTTGCTCTGTCTTTGCTTCCTGTTGTCTCTCAGTCAGTGAATGGCGTGAAAGCACCAGCAGCTGTCACAGGTGGTTGAAACTCTGAATTAAACCACTCTCACAAAAACAACGGAGAGAGGGAGACAGAGAGACAGTGAGATAGTGCGTGTGTGTGTGTGTGTGTGTGTGTGTGTGTGTGTGTGTGTGTGTGTGTGTGTGTGTGTGTGTGTGTGTGTGTGTGTGAGTGCGTGAGCAGCAGCAGCTGCAACCTCACCGATGCAGCCGCTCGCCACAGCAACATGTGGTTATAAAAAGTGGCTCTTGGTCTGGGGCTGGAGTTGGTGCTGATGATGGGGTGATGCTTAGAGAACGATGCGGAAAAGGATGTGGACGCGTGTCTCATTCAGCAGCATAACATCCCCCTTATTACTCCAGCCCCTTTTCCCTCAGCCTCAGCATCACATAGTGTGCCCTCCTCCTCCTCCTTCTCCTCCTCCTCACCCTCTTCATCCTCCTCCTCCTCCTCCTAGGGTGACCACAATGACTGATGAGGGCGCCTATTTGTGCGTGCTTTTTGATAAATCTGTGCTGAAATGAAATGCAGCAGCATGCATAGAGAGCACAGTAGGCATCATTTTGGCTCAGAGAAAAAGGAACATGTGTTTTGTTTGATTGCTAAGATTGTAAGATTATGTTTTGCCCCCCCCCCCCCCCCACCACCCCCCCGCACCCTCCACACACCCCCGCACCCTCCACACACCCCCTTTTACCTCTTTTCACATTTATGCCACTGTGGCTGATTTTATCCATCTGTTTTTTTTTATTGTTTTTTTTTTTTTTTTGCACAGAAGGTAACCATGACAATCAATATGGTGCCTCTAGAGCTTCTTAAAGACAACAGGTTGGTGTGTGTGTGTGTGTGAGTGTGTGTGTGTGTGTGTGTGTGTGTGTGTGTGTGTGTGTGTGTGTGTGTGTGTGTGTGTGTGTGTGTATGTGTGTGCATGTGTGTGTGTGGTAGGAGGGCTTATCACAGCTTTTACAATTAAATTAAACCGCTCTCTCTCTCTCTCTCTCTCTCTCTCTCTCTCTCTCTTTTGTCTCTCTCTCTCTCCTCCCTCTCTTTCTCTCTCTCTCTTAATAACAATCCACACAACTATACTATAATTTGTCAGTTCTTTTATACATAATGCATGATGCTACTTACCCATTAATCATCAGCGATAAAAGTCTTCATCTGACATGAGATTATTATCAAGAATGTCAAAAGCATCTGCCCTCAGCATCTCGTCTCATCGCCTACATCTAGTTACAGGCGGAACATCTCCGCAGTGATAAGATTGCCTATTATTTTCTTTTTTTTATATAAAAAGCATGAATCACAACACAATATGCTTTTTCTTGTTAAATAATGTCTTTTTTCATTTTCACAGTATGTGTGAGGCTATACAGTTATGTCTGATCAGGATCACATTCACTTAATAAAAACTCTATACAAGTACTACTGTAACTGTAGGCAGGACTTCCTTCTTTGTAGCCGACTTAAGGTTTGAAATATTCCTCTGAGATTCTGGTCCATGCCAGCATGACTGCATCGCATAATTGCTGCACATTTGTCAGGTGCAGATTATAACCCCAAAGGTGCTCCGGTGAATTCTGTTCTCGTTACAAGGGAGGCCACTTATGTACACTAAAATTTTCGTTCGAGAAACCAGGTTGAGACATGTGTTATAGTGAAAAGGGTAGTTAGAATATTCATAATACGATGCTTTAACCAAGAGGAACCTCTACATCCTAATTGAACAAGAAATATATATTGATCTGTAGGTTTGTTTGAGCATGGTGGTGTAATGGTTTGATTCCTTCTTCGGGTCTGTGTGCATGGAGTTTGCATGTCTCCCCGTGCTTGGTGGGTTTCCTCCGGGTGCTCTGGTTTCCTCCCACAGCACAAAGACATGAATTTTAGGTTACTTGGTGCTCCGAAATTGCACGTAATGAGTAAGTTAGTGAGTGTGCGAGTGTGTGTGCCTATACCGTGTGATTAATTAGTACACCGTCCCTGGTGTACTCTGCCTAGGGTTCCTAGGATGGGCCTCTCACGACCTTGTACAGAATAAGTGGTGTAGCGTCTGAGTGAGAGTGGGTGAGGGGGATTTGGGTGATGTGATCTTATATAGTTCTTGTTCTACACCGTACGTTGCAGGTTCCCGCTCCTGGTCCTGGAGAACCTCGCTCCTGGTCCTCTCCCCTAGGTAACCTTGCTGATTCAATAGGTAATTAATGACACTTTATGAGTTGAAGTGCTTTTATTGAGCAGGGATGATACTTTGCTTATGTTTACATTTGTAGTTCGGTTCTCTTGGTTCGGACCGAAGCATAAAATGGTGCATTAGTTTTAAAAAACTAATGTCCTAAAAAAATATATTTAAAAAACCCCCCACAGGAGCTCGATTCGGTGAGTCGAATCATAATGTTCCGGTTCACCAATCTGATACGGCTCATCGCCAGTTTATCCTACACCGGACAATAATCGGATTTAAAATCGTTTAATATTTGAATTGTGACTCAATTGCAAGGACGAAGAAGAAGAAATAGGATGGAACGATTCAAATATGTGACTCGATTCAGGGAGAGGTACTTAGCTCAGAGTCGGCTCAAAGAGTCGATTCGATGAATCGATTCGTTCATGAACGACACATCAGTCATGTAGTAATTTATCTGCCTTTAGACTTCCGAATAAGTCTTCATAGTCTATTAGACATTCCTCAGATGAAGTGATTTTATTATTTACTTACGACATTTTTTGAAAAGTAGGAACAAAAGTTTAATGTTTCCGAAGTCAGACCGGACACCTGATGAGGCGACACAGAACCGTTAGATAGTGGAGCTCAGTGAGGTGAAATCAGTGTTTTGAGAAGTTACGTGAAATCATATTTATATAAAAACGTAAAAAGATATATTACCAAGCAAGAAAAGAAATGGCTAGTGACTCGTGGGCATTGTCTGTGGATCAACAAGAAGCGACAACCAAAACAGTAAGATTTTTTTTTCTTCTTGTTGTGAGTAAAAGTCGCATCATCGTGCTGCACATGCTAACAGGTTAGCTAACATAGTGAGAGCGCGACACTGCTCAGCTGTGATATTTATTTGGATTTATAAGTTGTTTTTATTATTATTATTATTATAAAAAATAACAGATTAAGAAATGCAAAGACAAACAGAATAACATGGTAATTTAGTTATAATCATAAGTTTTTCAAAAAAAATATATATATATTTCTCGGTTTTCCTCACAAACTTGTGTGCCTTTGAGTTAGGGCTGCACGATTAGATAAAAAAAAATACATTGCGATAAATATTGAGATATTTAACGATTAAATGTGCCACTTTGCTACTAATTAGTCCACTAATTTTGGGCTAATGCTCTCATTAAGACGATGTTTCCCCATATTTGTTTATTTCTTTCATAATATTGAGATAAACAAACTTGTATTCAATAAAGAAGTGATACACAATGAATTGCATTAACAGACCATACTTTGCAATATGGACCTATGCAGTTATTTACATTATTGCTTATTAAGTAATTGCATAGGTCTATATTGCGATCTCGATTATTTGATCATAGATTAATAATTGATTCATTGATATCCGATTACTTAGGTAGTCCTGCTCCTTCTTGATGACTATCACTTGAAAGACCTTCCATGAACTTGTCTATCCATTTGTACAAAATCTTTTTATACCACAAAAGAGTTTCTCCATAACTTTTTCTTTGGCACAAACATAATGTTTTGATAAATAACAACACAAGGTACACCCTCAGACAAAAAAAAAGAAAAACACGAGTCATTGCACGCTGCCCTTTTTTGCAAATCACAAGCGGTGCGTCCATTTTTGCTCTCACTGCAGTTACAAACAATACTGATGTAACATCTTTTTTTGTTTGTTTGTTTTGATATAACATGCGTGCGGATAATTTTTGACTCGCCCTTGTATTAAAACAAAATTTTATGTATATAATGTATTAAAATGTTTGTGTTTTTTCAACGTTTCTGAATTGTTTTTAATTATTTTAAAATGTTTAACGTGAAACGAAGAAAAATTTTTAAAAGTACATTGATATTTTACAGTATTAATGAAAAAGATGTTAAATTAAATCGGCCACTTTGGCTCAGTTTGTAGTTAAATAAAAATAAATAAATAAATATATATATATATATATATATATATATATATATATATATATATATATATATATATAATTAATTAATCATCAGGGATCACCCAATATGAAATTACCACGATACTTAGGTGCTGATTCTGTTTGTATTGTGATTCTGTAAGTATCACAATTTTATTTTTTATTTTTTCTTCAGAACTTATGATCCTAAACAAACTTGACAAATAATTCTCGTCTTCCACGAAGGACGCTGTCTTGACTGCCATTGTGTGAATAGTTTAGTGCACCCCCTGCAGGATTATAGAGGAACTGAAACATTTTACCACCTTAAATGCAAACATTTAGAAGTTAAAAATAAATCTTAAGAAAGAAAAAAAAAACATTTTTGTACATGAAATGCCCACGAAAGAATGACAATGAGTAACTAATACAATGTTTTCCCCACCTGTAATAAATATATCACATAATCGGCTCTGTATTTAATGTCAGTTATTTATTTCATGTCAGAGTTAATCATTTCTAACTAATTATGGAAGCCATAAATAATTTCAAAAACCTCAGTTAAATCATAATTAACTCACAAACTTACAACAGTAGTATATACTGTCTATCTGTGTTCTATTTATTACACTTTCCTGTCCAATTATGATTCCTCGGCTGACGTACTGTATTTTCCATGTTGGTCTTTGATTCACAGTAACTCGCAGATTTTATACATTGTTATTGTTCTGTCTGTTATTTGCTCCGAACAGTTTGAACTGCTGCAGGTGAGAGAAACAAGAGTCATCCCGAAAGCTGAAACAAAAGGTAATTGGTTATTACACACACGCGCGCGCGCACACACACACACACACACACACACACACACACACACACACACAGTTTGGGTTTTATGTTGTTAAATGAAAAATCAGAGTAGTACTTCTGAGCTCTCGTTTCTTCAGAAACAGGAAAGACTACCAATGGAGACAAATCAGATGAAGAAGAGAAAGGTGAGTGCTTTTTGCTTTTTTCCTGCCTCTTTTCTTTTTTTTCACCACAGTTAAAGCATGGACTGTATCAAAAAGCACAGGATGAACCCTCCTTGATGACACACAGGTTTTCTTTTGTGAAAAATGGTTTTGATGCATCTGTGGGAGCCTTTGTCATTCCCCCGAAAATGAATAACACAAAAATGTGAAAAAAGGGGGGGGGGGAAACATTACGTTGACACTTCACTGTATATAATGTAATATAAATATATCACCTAAAGTGGTCTTGGCCCTTATTATTAGCATAACTTATATGGCTTAATGTAATTTTAACTAATGATGTTGCATAAGAATTCAACCCTATGTAGCAGTTATAAACAGTTGTTTCTTCCTTCACCAGCCAAATGCAGTGTGCCTGGCCAGTAAGAAAGCACAGTCTGTACCTAAAGTTACGCTATGTGTAGTTTTACATTTAAAAAGTTGTGTTTGTCTTCCAGAGGACAGAGCTGCACAGTCTCTTCTTAATAAATTAATCAGGAACAGTCTGGTCAACAACACGAACCAGGTGGAGGTGCTGCAGAGAGACCCGAATTCACCTCTCTACTCCGTCAAGACTTTTGAAGAGTTGCGTCTGTGAGTTAATAGCTTTAATACACGTCAGGGGTCGTAACACAACGCGTATTATCTGTATTCAGGCCTGATTCTCAGTTTAACCCACTAAGCGTAGACATGCAGTGTGTCTTAGTGTGTGTTGTATTTGAGAATAATGCATTCATATTTATCGATGAGTTACTTAGTAAAGACACTCTGAGTCACCAGTTTCCTGAAAAACAAACTCGTGTGCCGTTAGTCTTTAATGTTTGCGCCTTATTGTTGTTTGACGGCCCGGGAAATATAAATAAAGATTATACTGTATATTGCCCTCAATTGTGCGTACTTTGTGTGTTGTGTGTGACCTTGTTAGACGCGTTCATCATGAATACACACTCACTGTGTTCACAGAAAACCTCAGCTGCTGCAGGGAGTCTACGCAATGGGCTTCAACAGACCTTCAAAAATCCAGGAGACCGCGCTGCCGATGATGCTGGCCGAACCGTGAGCGCGTCGTTTCTACCTACGCATCCGCACCAACTCCTAACTGTGTCCACGGGCTGTTGATGCACAGAGCGTAACTCATTATAATGCACAGGGGGGCGATGTTGAAGGATAGGAAGAGCAGACAGACTTCCTGATTCACTAATTATACACAGTTATTCTTATAATAAAAAAATTCTAAGCTCTGAGACCTTTGTTCCATGTTGATTGTTATTTCCTAAAATCGTTGCTTAATGTTTATGCGTCACTGCTTTTAAGTTCTCCTGATCCTCTGTTTGACATGTGTGTGGTTGCAGACCCCAGAACCTGATCGCTCAGTCTCAGTCCGGCACGGGGAAAACCGCCGCCTTCGTACTGGCCATGCTGAGCCAGATCAACCCGGCCAACAAGTGGACACAGGTG
This sequence comes from Clarias fuscus, assembly GCA_030347435.1. Lineage (NCBI taxonomy): Eukaryota > Metazoa > Chordata > Actinopteri > Siluriformes > Clariidae > Clarias > Clarias fuscus. Next base: position 6,208,081 of record CM059221.1, read on the forward strand.
AGGGGTTTGTGTAGATGCTCACAACACAGAGCTGAGGAATGCTCGATTCTGATTGGTCAGAAGGTCCAGATTCATTACGACTGGACTGCAAGTGTTATAGTAACTCAGATTAGAGCTGCTTGATTATGGGAAGAATTGTAAACGTTGAGATCATGATCATTTAACACAATTACATATCGATTAATAAAATAAAAAAATGTGCAAATCTGTGATTTCAAGTGTCCCAGCCTGGCTGAGAGTGACTTTTAATTTAAATTATTTTGTTTAATCATTAGTATGAAAGCAAAACAGTAGCATAATTCCTCAAAGCAAAAGTGCATGCTTAATTACATGAACTGAATAAAAAGTTACTGAATATAACTGTGTTTGCATAACAGAGCACAAAGGAAAGGAAAACAACCGCTATTGTGTTTAAGTGAAAGAGCACGCCGGCTTTGCTCTGAATAAGTGTCTGCGTTTTTAACACATATGTTATTTTTATCTGCCGCCAAATCACCGGATGTGAAGACCCGGATTATTTTTTTTCTACCCGGATTTTGTTGGCCTGAATTTGTGAGGTTGAAAAATGAAGATGGTATTTATAACAGTTGAGTACGAGTAAAGTCCCTGTAATTTTAAATGCTTGAAATGAAACATTTTCTATTGAAATACACAACCAAAATCTGTCTCTGTTTCATTCCTAACTAATTTTGGATCTCCATTAATAGACTTAGAGAATGTCTTAAAACATGCTATAAAACAGGTTCCTGTGTGCAAGGTTTGTGTTATTAAGCTAATTCTCAGTAACGAACAAACAGTCATGAACCCTGGACCTGAAATCGTTGTCGCTGCTTCAGGTGATCGATCTGTTGAACTTTTTCCCTGTAATCAGGGTGATCTGTGGTCGAGGTGGTGAATAAGCCAGTCGCCGTTGAGAGTTCGGTAATAACGTGAAATGATTTGTTTTGCCCAGGTGTGTGTTTGATTAGAATAGGCACCGGCAACCTTAAACAATCAGAGCCATTCGGTGCCGTTCACCACAAAAAAAAATGATAAAACACCGGGAGCCACAAAACCCTTTTGACCTCTAAAATGAAGGTCACACGGCATATATTGGTTTTTACCTTTATGCTATGTATGAAAAAAAAAAAAATAGTGTGTTGCATTAATGGAATCAATGAACTGCTACAGAGAAAACTAAGTCTTATTTCTGCTCCGAAAAAAAAAAAACGCTGGGTTGAAGGTTACTTTCAAATAAAATACTAAATGTCTATTTGAGTTCTCCTCGTATTTATGAAATAAAAAGATGAACGAACTTTGAAATTAACTACCTGCAGCAAACCAAAAATGCCTTCTGCTTCTGTGTCGTCGTCCTTTTATCGTCTTTTCATCAGCACACAGTTGGAATGATCTTTACTCAGATCACCCTTCTGCATCAGCTGCAACGGCTCTTTCTCTCTCTCATCTCCAGCTGGACATTTTTCAGCAGAGGATGTGTCTTTATTCTGGAAATGTCTTGCAACGTTTGACCTTTTTTCTTTTTTCTTTTTTTTTTCCTGGCCAATTTCTCACCACATATTAAGCACACTGGTAAACCCTTCTCATCAGCAGTGAAAGCAAAGAAATCTGCCCACGTAGCATTAAACATAAAGCATTTTCTTCTGAAACTTTTCTTTTCTTGGATTTATCCACGGGGGTCGGAAAGCTCAATTAATCTCGTGTCGGCGGGTGACGCATATTTTGAGCGACAAAAAAATTTACTTTATAAACAAAACTAATGAACTAAAATGAAATGCAGTGGAACCTCGGATTGCGAGTAACGTGGTTTACGAGTGTTCCGCAAACCGAGCAAAGATTTTAAAGAAATTTTTAATCGGAAACCGAGCAAGTATTAGTTTACGAGCGCCGAGTATCATGTAACACGCATGCGACTCTTATTTTGACACCGAGCGTCACTCTTGCTGCGGAATTGCATGTAATCGTCTCCCCTGCTAGGTCTTAGTGCTCGTCTCTTACTTGCATAATCAACATCTCCCTCTCTCTTTCAGCATCTCTTATGTGACACACACACGGCGCCTGCGCGCACCAACGGAAACACTTATCTGTCGGGATTTATTTGTACTTTTTTTTTTAAAGTAAACTGCAGATTAATTTGTTTTATTTTCATTTTATATGTTGTATTAATTATTTTTATGTGTTTGATTTTTGGGGCTGTGGAACGAATAATTTGAGTTTTCATTATTTCTTATGGGAAAATGATGATTTGGTTTACGAGTGTTTTGGAACACGAGCCCACTTCCGGAACGAATTATGCTCATAATCCAAGGTTCCACTGTACATTTTAATGAAATACTCAGATTTATTTATTTTTCAAAGACAAGGGGATGAAAGAGCCACATGGAGCCGCGGGTTGTTGACCCCTGGACAATTCATGCTATCACAAGTGTTGGACTACTGTATGATTCTGAGATTAAAAAAAAAAAAAATTTTTTTTTTTAAATGCTGTGTTTCTGCTGCAGTGTCTGTGCATCTCTCCGACCTACGAGCTCGCCCTACAGATAGGGAAAGTCGTAGAGCAGATGGGGAAGTTCTACCCTGAGGTGAAACTGGCATATGCCGTTCGCGGCAGTAGACGTAAGTGACCTACGCTAGCACGAGTATCTGCATTCAGTTTAAATAATTCAGAGTTCAGTGTGTGTGTGTGTATGACTTGCTGTGCCGTTCCTCAGTGGAGGGAGGGAGTAAAATCCAAGAGCAGATCGTGATCGGCACCCCCGGCACCATGTCCGACTGGTTAACCAAAAAAAAGGCGATCGACCCCAAGAAGATCCAGGTGTTTGTCCTGGACGAGGCCGACGTCATGATCGCCATGCAGGGTCACCAAGACCAGAGCATCCGCATCCAGAGGTGATAAACATAAACAGCTTCATAAGCTTCAAACATGCGTCAGTGCTCTGATGTGATCTTGTTCCTGCGTCAACAGGAAGCTTCCCAAAGAGTGTCAGATGCTGCTCTTCTCCGCGACCTTCGAGGACTCGGTGTGGCAGTTCGCAGAGCGCGTCATCCCTGATCCCAACATCATCCGCCTGAGGCGAGAGGAGGAGACCCTGGACACCATCAAGCAGTATTACGTGCTGTGCAAAAACAAACACGACAAGTTCGACGCCCTGTGCAACATCTACGGCGCGATCACCATCGCACAAGCCATGATCTTTTGCCATGTGTGTATTATTGCTATAATGTTGGTATTAAAGTGGAATGATGTGAACACGTGTCAGGCTTTGTTTTCTTGTTGCAGACTCGTAAGACAGCAGCCTGGCTGGCAGGAAGGATGGTGGCAGAGGGACACCAGGTGGCGCTGCTGAGCGGCGAATTGGCAGTCGAACAAAGAGCGGCCGTCATCGAGCGCTTCAGAGCAGGCAAAGAAAAAGTGCTGATAACTACCAACGTGTGCGCAAGAGGCGAGTACTACAAGAGACATTCTGTACATCAACACTACATTTTGCTTTAGGGCTGCCTTGTCAATTTCAGTCGACCCCCGAAATTGACAAGGATCACCCTAACAATTTTGGATTTGGTAAAAAATTTTTTTTTAAATGCCATAGTTTAAAAAAAACAAAAAACATTTTCATTTATTTTCAAACTCAGCATAACCCTTAAAAATAAGAGAATGTAAATTTAAACCCATATACTGTACAGTACTGTATTGCTGTGTCTCCCGCACTGATGGAATGTAAAATGCAGATGTTACTCCTCAATATGTACTGTAACTCATGTAAGCATGTTTTCTTAGGTATCAGTACTGTAGAGTGAATACGGTAATAATTCATCGTCCCGAGCCGCGTTGTTTTCTCTACGGTCGCTTTGTGTTCTCTCTACAGCACTAAACAATTTATACAGTAGTACATTCTATATGGAAATTTAGCTGAATTTATGTTCATATTTGTTACAAAAATATATTTTAAATAAAAAAATATATATATTTTATATACACTGGCGATCAAAATTAGAGAACAGTTTATAAACAATTGAACAATTCTGAAATAATGTCATCTTCACTGCTCAACAATTGAAGGAGTTTTTCTCCTGTCTATACCATGCTACCAGAACACCTTTTCCACAAAATAACTAAGGCATTTCAACAAAAAACATAATTTTGCAGAAATCACACTGATCAAAATTAGAGAACAACAGTGACTGTACCATGGAAAAAGATTACAACAAAATTTTCTGAAGGTTACAACAGTCAGCAATTAGTAGGAAGTGCTCTGAATGACTTCAGCACATCTGCGGCCACAGGACAGCACTAGTCTCTCACACTGCTCTGGTGTGATTTTGGTCCACTCTTCTTCCAGTCTTCTCCACAGTTCAGTGACTGTTCTGGGTTTCTTGGCCATAACTTTGTCGCCAAGGATTTTCCAGAGGTTCTCTCTTGGGTTGAGATCAGGACTCTGGGCAGGCCATGTCATTATTGCAATGTTTTCAGTTTCAAGGAACTGCTTTACCCATTTTGCTGTGTGACATGGAGCGTTGTCCTGCATGAACACTGCGGGCTGATTGGGTGATGAACGCAGGGAAGGAACCATACGTTGTTGAAGAAGGTTCTGATAAACATTTGCATTCACTCTGCCATGTAGCTGTATAAGAGGCCCAACTCCTGCTGCAGAAAACATGCCCCAAACCATGACACTTCCTCCTCCACTTTTCACTGACTTCTTTACACACTTTGGGTTCAGTCTTTCTCCAGTTTGTCGCCGAACATAATGTTTCCCATCGAACCCAAATAAATTAAACTTGCTTTCATCACTGAAGTGAACTTTGGACCAGTTCTCCTCTGTCCACACAACATGCTCCTCAGCAAAGCTTAGTCTAGCCTTTTTATTCTTCCTGCTAATGAGAGGTTTGGTCACCGCAGAGTGGGCTTTCAGTCCAAATGCTCTTAAACGTCGAGACACTGTATGACGAGACGGATCCTCCGTGGTATCCAGTCCTCTCTTGTAATTGTCTTCCGTGGACGTCCTGACTTCTTGGGGGACTTAAATGAGTTTGTGAATCTTGAAATCACAGATTTGGAACGACCAACTTGTCTTGCTATGGCTGATAGGGTCATCCCTGTGACCTTCACCTGGACAACCTGCTGCCGGAGGCTTTCAGTCACTTTAGAACGGCTGACCATCTTGCATAGTCAGTGAAACTGGAAGTTAGGCTGCCAGTTAAATAGGGGTTGACAGATAATCAAGGAAATTAGTTATTTTGTGGAAAAGGTGTTCTGGTAGCATGGTATAGACAGGACAAAAACTCCTTCAATTGTTGAGCAGTGAAGATGACATTATTTCAGAATTGTTCAATTGTTTATAAATTGTTCTCTAATTTTGATCGCCCGTGTATAGTTTTGCGTTAAATGCATGAAACGTTATTGTTAAATCTTGGATTGCGAGCATAATTTGTTCCGGATGCGTGCTTGTATATCAAAACATTCGTATATCTACATCTAGGCATTTGGCAGACGCCCTTATCCAGAGCGACTTACATTTTTTATCTTATTATACATCTGAGCAGTTGGGGTTAAGGGCCTTGTTCAAGGGCCCAACAGGGACAACTTGGTGGAAGTGGGACTTGAACCTGGGACCTTCCGAACCATAGTCCAATGCCTTAACCACTGAGCTACCCCTGACCCACCATATCTAATGAAAACTCTGATGATTCGTTCCACAACCCAAAAATATTCATATGAAAAATAATCGTAGAATAATTTAATATAAAGTTAAAAAAAACAAAACTAATGCACTATTACCTTTGTAAAGAATCGTAGCTGTAGTGATTGAGACCAAAGAGAGAAAGAGGAGGGGGACTGTGTAGGACGACTTTCTCTCACACACACACACACACACACACACACACACACACACACACACACACGCCAGTTTTCTGACAAAGACCCTCACTCTCTCTCACACACACACACACACAGATACACACCCACACACACACAATAAAAAATGCTTTGCGCGCACACACGTGGTCAGTGTTATAGTAAACGGTATGTACACACACGGGTGAAGATGATTACCCACAATATTGCGCTTACAACACTGTATTTAAAGATCTCGCTCGTTTACCGAGTTAAAATTTATTTAAAATCTTTGCTCGTCTTGCAAAACACTCGCAATCCAAGGTTTTCTGTATATATTGCCAGAAAAAGCCATGAAAAATTGTGGTGGATATTTGTGGTTCCCTCAAACAATTATTAGTTAAATTCTAAGCAAAAATCTGCGTATGACTTAGGACGTGATCTCTGATCCGCGACTTTGCAGAGGGGTCGACTGTATATTCAGTGAAAAATTTTCATTAATGTTAAATAAATTGGAACAAACTACAGTCCTTATTAGATGATTTATATAAATTTTTCAGGGAGAATTCAGCAAACTGAATGAGGAACAAAATCATGCTTTGTGCTCAGCAGGCATCGACGTCGAACAGGTTTCCATAGTGATCAACTTCGACCTCCCCCTGGACAAGGACAACAACCCGGACAACGAGACCTACCTGCACAGGATCGGCAGGACGGGACGCTTCGGCAAGCGCGGCCTGGCCATCAACATGGTGGACAGCCAGCAGAGCATGGCCGTGCTCAGAGCTATCGAGGAGCACTTCAGTAAGAGAGAAGCTCAGGCAGAAATGCTGATAAATATGACTTTTTTTTTATTTATTTTTTATTATTCTTAAATGATTATTTGTCATTTTGTAGATAAGAAAATCAGCAAGCTGGACACCGATGACCCAGATGAAATTGAAAAGATTGCACACTGAGGTGGTGGAGAAGAGAAAACGCACTACATAACTACGCAACACTAAGATGTATAGTGTTAACTCGTTTGAGTTTGTCTGACTTTAATTTATCGCTGTTTACTCTGAGCTAACGAGCTGAAGTGTTTACGTTTACATAAACTCACATTGCCTTAACCTTTGAGGAACAAATACTTTATACAAGTTTGAGGTTGATGCACTTTGTTAAGTTTATTAACAGCTGAGAGTTATTTAATTTTTTTATATATATATATATATATATACTGTGAAAAGAGCACCATTTGCTGTCTCTTAAAGGACACGTGTTCTCACGCGCTGTGAAAAGCACACAAATACCAAAAACAACTAGAGGGTGTTAGTCATATTAAACTGACAGTCATGTTGCACTTGGATTGACAGTTTGAGAATTAGAATTTGAAGAACGTGAAACATTCCTTAATTGTAAAATTAATAAAGGACACTTTAAATGCAAATCCTTGAGATCTTCACCCAGCTGTTTCGGGGAGATGTTTATCCCTCGCAGTGACAAGAGGAGTATCAGAGTAATAAGGACCAGATGCTGGATCACATTGCGATTTCTGTGGTACGTGGTTTTCTTTGTGTGTTTACTGACTTTATTGCTGAATGATTGTTGATGCTTAGATTTCATTAAGAAAAATGGTTGATTATTTTGCTTTGTCGCGCTCTGGTTAGGTTTGTGAGTGCCGTATTTGGATTTTGAGTGAACCGGGTTACATGCTAGCTGTAAAGAAAAATTTGTTTGTTTTTCTGTGCTGCAGGTTTCAACTGTTTAGGTGTGTTGACTGATGTGTTGAATAAAAATTTCCTTCCTACTGGAAACTTCCCTTATGTTTTTTTTATTTGCTTCTGAGTTGCACATATTTCGTGTTTATATCCTGTATACATGGAGTTGACACATAATAATAATAATAATAATAATAATAATGATGATAATTATTACTACTGTTCTTGTTTCTATATTAATACCCCTTTTGTTGGATAAATTTCCTTTCAATTGCACACTCATAAGCACACATTAAAAAATGTACAGCGCCATCTGTTGAACTTTCAGATGCACTAATGATTTATATATATATATATTTTTTATATTATATTTTATGATATAAGGTTGTTTTTCATCTAAATTTCAAAGTAGCACATCTTCTCTTTCCGTGGAAACATAGCCTATATGTTACCTCAAGCTCGGCCAAATACAACACCATTAAAATTATTTCAGTAGTTTTTATGAGATGCCTGCACAGACAAAAAAAAAAAAAAAAAGTGTCCCTTATGTCCCTCAAAGTATTTTTTCACAAATATTTTCAATGAACAGACACGCCAACGTTACAGTTTGTATTATACAGTATGTATAGATTTAGAATTGCATTCAATGTCGCCGATCATTTGTGCATTAAGAACTGTGAGACTTTACTGTGTTGGAAAACAAAAGGCACACATCTTTAGCTCTTACTGTTTATAAGCACTCACACTGGAGATTTCTGCTATAACCGCTAAACAACTATCAAGAATTATATGATGATAATCCATTTATGGCCCCAAGTGAAGGTCTGCTTACTATACAGGTTCCTGTGTAAGATGACAGCAGTTCAGAATGAGCACATCTGTTATTTGATTGACAGCCAGCAAGTACTACTGGAAATCTCAGATGCTCTGATGCATGTTGGCCTTGAACCTGTAGTACAATATGCATTTAAAAAAAAAAAAAAACTGGTTTTGTGTGTATGTTCATGTTTTTTTCTCTCTCTCCAATTTTCTTCTTAATTTGGTCGATTTTTTTTTTACCTGCTTTGTTCGGGAATCTCCCATCAGTGACATCCACAAACCAGGGAGGGCGCATGGCTAACACATGCCTTATCTGCTGCACACAAATCCGCCTGCTGCATCATTTTTTCAACTGCGGCTCGTGCACCATTAGGGGGCGACGTGTAACACTCAGAGGAAAGCGCTATCCACCTCCTTGGTTGATGTCAAAGTGCAAATATGCCCCTGTTCTAATAAACAACTAAAAAGACAGGACCAATACTGATTTTAAAAATAAAGGATCGATGTGGAATTCTGCACAGATGCTTGTGATGTAGTGCCAAAGGGTGCCATAAAAAGGGGAGGTGGGTGTGAGGTATAAGTAAAGACCGTTTCAGGGCACCATGAGTAACAGAAGGGCTTTATTAAATGTTGTGGCAATCAAAAATGGCTTGCTTTGGGAAGGTTGTGGCTTTCTAGTGAGAATAGTGCTCATCATAACCGCACATACTGTAACAACCAATATTCTTTACTATATGTTACTAAAGACGCATTGATTATAGAAACCATTTCGAGATGTTAAGAATCGTCTTTGTGGCTGATGCATAAAACCGATTTATTAACAATCCCACACTGAGAGAGAGTCAAGTTCAGATCGGTGAAGCTCCTCCGAGGAACCTCCATGGTCTCGACCAGAACGTGCTCGTACCGTTGTCCTGATATGTCTCCTGCCTTTGCAACCACGTTCTGGAGTGTATCCGTGGGTCGGAACTGGCACTCTAACCTCTGACCGCACGGAGTCCGGAGAGCAAGCAAAACACCTGTCTCACCCTCCTGGCAACGGACAGTCCTGCTTGATGTCCTCTCCATGACCTGAGGACTCCTGGAGGAATGGCGGCCATGAAGCCTAGACCTCGAGGAACTTTTTTCCATATCTGCTCTGGACGCTTCATCTCCTGATCTCTTTTCTATAGACGGGAGGACTCTGTATTTGTTCAGCGACAGCACCGGGTTGTCGAAGGTTTGCCCAGTGGCTGAACTCGCTGAATCATCGTGTCTGAATAAAGGGCGTGGGGATGGAGACGAGTCGAACCTGGGGCTTGGCGTTGGTGGAGGACGAGGAGAATGAGAAGGAAGGCGTGGAGAAAACGGACGCTTGTCACCTAGAAGCGCATCATCTCCAGGACTGGCCTCGGTCACTTTGGGTCTGGTGCGTCCTTTGGCGGATTTTGGTCTCATCACGTGCATGTCCCGCTCTGGAAAATGAAACAGCACTTCAACATGGTTGTAAAAAAAAAAAAAACACTCTTTCTGAGTTGTAAGGCTTAACAGAGTTCAAAGCACTATAAGTAAGGACTCAAACTTTTGAGTGGTTAACAAACCAGATCATATTGTTGGTTGTTGATGTGTTAAAGCTTTCTGTAAGGTGTTTGAGACATTTCCAGTGTCATAATGTGGAACATCTCAGGAGGTCTTCCTCTTCAGGATGGATCGTTTATCAGTCACATGACTGTCTTTTTGTTGTTGTCCTATTCGAATTGACCGATTCTGCAATTCCAGAAATGCTTCTTGATTGGATAGAACCAGGGTCTGGGTACTGAATTATCAGTTTGTCATTTCAAGTAAGGTTGGTCTGGTGCAATGGCAAAATGATTTCTTTCCCACATACTGTAGCTAAGTCAGAACAGAGCAGGTCGGATTTGGTTTGGGTCAGATATCAGACCTCTTACGCTAACCGTAATATCCAGCTATGATGTGACGCATATGATACTGTGGTAATGTACATTTATACGCTGCCTGGCCAAAAAAAAACAAAAAAAAGTTGACACTTCAGAAAGGTCAAATTATTGGGCTGCATCACCCAAAGAAAACATCTACGAAGATTACTGCAACTAGGTTAAAAACCCTTCTACACATTACTAAAACATGTAAGGATATACTGCAGGACCTTCAAATTTGTGAAGGAAATGGGGTCAGAAAAAAAAAAAAAAACCATGAATAGAGATCACTTAAACACTTGGTGAAGTTGCATGGTAAAAAATCAAGAACTCGCAGGACTGGGACTAAACAGCTGTGTCCATAGAAAAACCACTAGTTAGTGAGACTAATCAGAAAAATATTGTTACAAGCAGCGATGATCGGGTCCAAGCACCTGTGCCATCGCTGCCCAGGGACAGCAGAAAAAACAGTGGGCATTTAAATGGGACATACCAAGACAATTATGACATGATCTTAGAAAAGGGGGAATTTTATGTAAGGACCTTCGAAAAGCCCTGGGCGCTGGGGAAAAAAGGAAGACACTGTGATGTCACTCAGTGTGATGTCTTTCTATATGATGTCACACAGAAAGTTATTAACCACTTTCCGGGCATAAGTTTAAGGCATCGTCAGAGCTCAGCAATATTTCATCCTCGATGTCTTGAGATCACTTTGGCTCGGTTTGGTGGCGATGGAAAAAAAATTCCCTAGGAAGAGTTTATCAAATTCCATTGGGTGCATTCTGACTTCCTGTCGAGTAGAGCCCATGAGACACAATGCGAAAGTTGGGTTTCACATGTATAGGTTCAAGTGTGTATGAGCTATGCAGCAAAATCTTGTGTGAGGGCCCTGGCAGTGGCATGCTCCGACATCCTAATGGCAGCAGATTCCAAACTCTATGATGATTTTCATGAAACACATTCATACCCACAAAAATCCCTGGATGCTGGAAAAAAAAAAATCTTTGTCCTCTGGAAAAACAACTATGACATCAGCACTTTCAGACATCAGCAATATCATCGCAATGATGACAACATAATAGCTGTGACGTCGTCGTCAGGTGACATAGTGACATCGTAGTCGTCGCTACGTCATAGTGTTTAGGGCTCTAAAAATGTTTGAATTTGTTAGGGAACATAAAGGAATGGATTTTGGAGTCTTTGAAAAACGTCATGTGGTCTGATGAGTCCAGACTGATCCTGTCCCAGTGTGATATGTGTGTGTGTGTGTGTGTGAGGGTAAGAAGGGAAGCGCATGATGTGATGCACCGATCATGCACAGTGTCCTCTGTACAAGCCTCTGGAGACAGTGCTATGATCTGGGGTTGCTTCAGGTGGTCAGGTCAAGACTCAGCAACGTTATGGGGCAATAAAATGAAGACCGCTGACCACCTGAAGAATGACCAAGTGATCACATCTACGGAGCTTTTCTTTCCTGACGGGATGGGTATATTCCAGGACAAATTGTGAAAGCATGATTTTGTGATCGTGAGGAATCATTTTCACGCATGAACTGGTTACCACATTGTGTGCGGTAATCAGAGCTAAATTGAACTGAATTAATAAATCTTAGGTTATTTGTCAGCCAGCGTATATTTTGAATAAAGGTTTGTACCAGTTTATTAGGTATCACTTTCATTAAAAGAAAACCTTATTAATAAATAAATCATCTCTGAGTACGTACTGTAACTTTATATTAGTTTAATAGGGTTGGCTTTGTGTAATTCCTAAAATTCCTAAATCAGTGGCGGTATTATCGAGCCCTCATCAGACTTCATAAAACGCTCTGTGTTCCTAAGCCTGTTTTTCTGCCAGTTTTAGATTCTGATCCATGCATGTTATGTGACTCAGAACTGTGCTGGTTTGTGCAATTACGAATTTGAGTTTTAAGAATGTGTCCATAGTAATGAAGTAGCAAGGAAATGGCTTGATACGAGGGGGTATCAAAGAGTTTCAAATGCCACAAGCGATCGTCCTGTGTACATTAGGAGCTGTGCAACTGGTGCTGTTTTGACCGAGGCAGGTCCGCAGCTCGACCAAGTGCATGCTCATCGCCTTTCTCAAAATCCACGGCATTGTCCATCGAGAATTAGTCACCAGAGGCCCGACTGCCGATAGGCGAATTCTACTTCCAGGGTTTAAGGCGTCCGAGGGAGGACAGACAACGAAAGCGACCTGATCTGTGGTGCGCAAATCTTGAAACTTTTTCACACTAAACTTAACTACATTCCAGTAAGTAGTTGGACACGTCATGTTGATCATATGAGCCGATCACAGTTTTGATTAGTGGCCAGTCGTTCTGAGGTCAGCAGCATATTACGAACAAACACTTTTCCACATTTCTAACTGATCTGTTAGATGTAACTCATGATGCCGGCTCGATGCTAATGCTCCATTGGGGTTTTATTTACTTTACCAAAGAATATACTTCTGAAGAGACACACTGCTCCTTTCTGTTATGAGAGTAAAGGCTGGAAGAAGAAAGTGTCATATAGTTGTAGTGGTCATTGCAACTGAAAAACCCAGTCTAATAATTAGTTAGTCTATTAATGACATTTAGTCAAGTCTCACAGGAGGGATGTTTAATTAAAGGTGTTCAGAGTTTGTAGAAATAATAATGTCGATAGATAGAAACTTACCTTACGCTTTATTCGGTCTCTGGGCGAATAAAAATGCGCACGCGGACATTTTCTGTGACGTCACTCAAGTTGCCAACACAGTAACGTCGCCTTGGTAACGGCTCACGTGCGTCGACTGCGCGCGCTTCCCGGCCCTTAGCTTTTGTTGCTAACTTCCGCAACGCGACAACCCGTCCGCCATACTGGAAAGGACCAACTCTGTACAAGTCCATAGAGAAACACTGGCGCACGCCGATATAATGAGCGACAACTTGCGTTGTTTAAAAAATGTTACGCTATGTTTAGGTAATAACAGATGTTATCTAAAGCTGTAACTACAGTTTAATTCACTTAGGTCAGCTATATTCTAATGAGGCGCTGCAGCTTTTCCCATCATGTGAACACCCAGCTTTAAACCACCATACGAAAAAGAGTAGTTGTTGTATTTATTTATTTGTTTGTTTGTTTGTTTCCGTGGAAATAGCTACAACATTTATTGGTTTCAGCTTTGGTTACATACACACAGAACAAATCTTTCCACCCGATTACCGGCGTCAAACAAGCGATGTGTCGTTTAGGAGTGAGTCGGTTCAAAGTGTGAGTCGATTCAAAGAGTAATACGACCCTTGTCAAGTGAGTCAGAATTTTAACATTTGCAATAGCCCTATGTCTGACCATAAAGCCATCATTATTTTAGTCAATCTATCCCCAATTGTAGCACACAATGCCCTAAAAAGCTTTACTTTGGAAATTGAATAGTTCCCTACTTAAATACGAAATGGTGAAGAAACAAATTAAGCACCTTATCCAGTCTTATGGATAAATATGAATATGAATAAATATGAATTAGGGAAATTCTTGAGAAAATTTGGAAGCAATCTAATGAAACAAAATAAACTAAACAATCTTTTATTAAAGGAACCATTGACAGAGAATCAAAAGCTTGAGTACTCTAAACTTCGAAATAAATTAGATGACATATATAGATCTAAAGCTAAGGGAGCCTATGTTCGATCCAGGAAAAAATGGCTGGAAGAAGGAGAGCAAAATTCTGCCTATTTTTTCAGACTGGAGAAGTCAGATGATCTAAATTCTTCTATTGAACGTCTTCGTACAGATGATAGAATTCTTGATAATCTTAAGGAAATAGCATCTTTTTGTTCCAACTTTTATAATAACTTGTATTTTGCAATAACTCGGCCAACCTTTTTTTTTTTACTCTATTATTTCTAACAAAGTAATTTCAAGAGAAGATAAAAATACTCGTGATAGCAATATATCTCATTCAGAAGTTCGACAGGCTATTGAGAGCTTAAAAGAGAATAGAAGTCCAGGCAGTGATGGTATAACATCTGAGTTATACAAGATGTTTGCCGAAGAAATATCTCCGTTCTTACTTAAAGTATTTGAGGAAAGTTTAGAGCAAGAATTACTTCCACCGACTATGACACAAGGGATTATTTATTACCTCAATACCCAAACCTAACAAAGACAAAGAATGTCTAGAAAATTGGAGACCAATTACTTTATTAAAGAACGATTACAAAATTCTGGCTTTAATTTTTGCAAAAAGAATTAAAGATGTCCTTAACTCTATTCACAATCACAATCACAATCAGGTTTTATGGAAAAACGACACATTACAAATAATATAAGGTTAGTCCTGGATCTTTTAGATTATGAGGATCTTGTCCCTAATGATAGCTACTTGCTCTTTTTAGACTTCTACAAAGCTTTTGATTCACTCGAACATAATTTCATCTTTCAAGCGCTTACCAAATTTGGGTTTGGCGATTTATTTTGTAAAGCTATTAGGACATTATATAAAAATAATAATAGTACTATGAACCTCTCATTTGGAACCTCTCCAAGGTTTAATTTGTCACGTGGAGTAAGACAAGGCTGTCCTATATCTCCATATTTATTTCTTATTGCCTCTCAATTTTTAACTTTGCATATTTCCAGCAGTGAGTTCCAAGGAATTATAATTGACAATAGACAAATTATTATTAGCCAGCTGGCTGATGACACCACTTTGTTTCTGAATGACGCCTCCCAAATCCCTTTAGCTTTAAAACTGATTGATTCCTTTTCTAGAGCTTCTGGTCTCCATTTAAATATCAACAAGTGCGAGTCAATGTCTATTAAGAGCTGTAACAATCCGTCCGTTTGTAATATTCCTGTGAAAGATCAAGTTACTTATTTAGGTATCGTAATTAATAAAGACCAAAAAACAAGATGTAAACTAAATTTTGATCCTTTAATAATAAAAACCCAAAAGAAACTTAATTCTTGGTTACAGAGAGATCTTTCGATAAGAGGAAGAACCTTACTCTCTAAAGCTGAAGGACTATCAAGACTTACTTACGCAGCTCTATCCTTGGAGGTGGATAAGGGTACCTTTAAAAAAGCTGATATTATGCTAAACAATTTTGTTTGGAAAAATAAAACCCACTTTATTAGGAAATCAGTACTGAGGAATCCACTAAAAAAGGGAGGACTTGATTTTCTAGATTTTACTACCTTAAACAACACCTTTAAAATCAATCGGCTTAGGAATTGTATTAATAAACCCCTCTCTCTCTCTGGAATATTATCCCAAATTACATTTTCTCTAAAGCGGGGGGCCTAAATTTTCTCCTACTCTGTAATTATAACGTTACAAAGATCCCTATCAAACTTTCTAATTTCCATAAACAGATGCTCTTGGCTTGGTCCCTAATATACAAACACAATTTTTCTCCACACAGATATTTTTTTATGGAACAATAAGGATGTCCTTTACAAGAATAAATCACTTTTCTTCGATAATTGGTTCAAAAATAACTTTCTTTTAGTTGGACGACTGTTTAACACACATGGCAAACGTTATAATTATTTAGACTTTTTACAAAAATACAATATTCCTAATCATCTGCTAATGAATATGCTGTTGTTTCTAATGCCATACACTCTGGGGTGCGTTTACTGTTACAAGGCTCTACATTTCCTTGGCCGTGCTCTTATTCTTTGAAACTAACTGACACAGTGGTCGGAGGAGTTTGCTTCTGTGCAGAGCAACGGAAAAGAAATGATAAAATCAGAGCCCTCTTCCAGAAAGAGGTCATCACAATTCCTCATGTGATATCATATTGGAATGGTATTGTAGAGGAGTTACCCTGGGAGGAAGTATGGTCTTTGCCTCGAAAGTATCTTTTAACGAATAAAGTAAAAGAAATAACATACAAATTAATACACAAATGTTATCCGTCCAAAGCCTTTTTTTTTAGGAAATATAAGTCAGACATTGATGTGAATTGTTCTTTTTGTCAGTCTGATGAAGAAAATGTTTTTCACCTGTTTTGGCAGTGTTCCTACACAGAGACTTTTTGGACACAATTCCTAATATTTATTCAGTCTCATTTTGAGAATGACTTTTCTTTCTGTTTCAAAGATGTTTTATTTGGATTTTTTGGCTACTCAAAAGAGAAGAGTGGGAAATATTACATAATTAATTTGTGTTTACTACTAGCTAAATATCATATCCATAAACAAAAATTTACTGGCGCTAAACCTTTTTTCTCTGTATTTAGAAACGATCTAAACAGATATATAGAAACTCTTCAAGACTCTGTTAACCCTAAAGCGATGAAAACTGTTTCCCTGTATTCTTCCTGTGTGTCTTCTTAGTCTCCACTTTGTGATTGTTCTATTGTTTTATTATACCCTGGCTTTCTGTTTGTATATACAATTCTTTTTTTCTTTTGTCTTCTCCTTTTTTGTTATTAAATAAAAAAAAATTAATAAATAAAAAAAAAGTGAGTCAGAATTCACCTGAAAAAAAAAAAAAGTCGAGTGAGTCGACTCTTTGAATCGACTCCCTTTTCAGGTGAATTTTGAAAGACAATATAAGCTTTTTTTTTTAGTTTTGCTTCTTTGTTGTAGCTGTAGACAATGCCATTCCACATTTATTAATGTAGTAATTCATCTTTAGACTCAATGGAAACTATTTGTCATCAGTCATGCTGCTTGTTTGCACAAATGAATCCTGTATTTGACTCTCAGCTGAGTTTAGAGGCAGATCTTTTGCAGATTATTAGGAGGATAGAAGTATACGGGCCGTTCACCCTATACCCATCGGGAAACGGATACTCCCCAGCCTGGAGATATATCCATCATTCCTGTGGCAGTTACTTAGGGGGTCAGGTTGCCAGCTTGGGGGTGAACGTCCGTGCTCTAAGGCCCAACAGTGGCAGGTAGCGGCGTCGAGGCTCGACCCGGTGACCTCCTGATCAACACCTTAACCAATGAGCTCCCCCTGCCCCAGTTGGAGATAATTAGGAAGGGATATTGGTTATCAAGATAAATGGGAATACATCTTCATAACAGTGCAAACAGAACAAGGTAAAATGCCAGTGCAAGAATGCTTATTACTTTTTTCAGTGTGCTTTTGTTGAACGTGGCTGATTTAGCCTGGGAGTTCTTGAAATTGTTTTGTGCAAACATGTACTGCAAAATGCAGTAGAGTGCAACGGTCACCAAGCTATTTCAGCCATAATCTGGAGAAAAAAAAATAGCTCATAATATTGCAAATTTTGTTTAGTTGTTTAGTTCAGGAATGACTCATTTGGGAGATAAAAGAGTCGACTCTTAGTAGTGATCTGGCTTACCAAAAGAGTAAACAATAACATATGTCAATATTTTTAATATTTAAAACTTACTATATCTCATAAAGGCATTAAATATATTTCATAGAGTAGTGATTCATGTACATTCAAAATATCCCTTTTAACCAATAATAATAAATATATGATTATATCTTCTCAATTGTATAATATACCAGTAGCGGGAGAGCAAGAGCGCCAGAGTAAAATCAAGTAACCATCGAATGCATGAAGTAGTGTAGAGCCTTCTAGGGTAAGTCGAGCAGGTTGTTTTTCGCATACAGGTCCTCTGTGATCTGATAGACTTCTGAGATCAGAGGTAAAGCTTCACCCAACAGTGCAATCACCTCCTGGTGGCTGCCTGCGTTCATCACATCGAAGAACGCGTCCCGGCCTGGCAGAGTGCAAAATGCCATTTCCGCTGCTTTTCGGATGAGCCACGGGTGGTGCTGCGCCAACGATGCGTTATACGCTTCGGAACACATCACAGAGGTCTTACTGTTCTCTGTGCTGGTGCGCAGACTCTCCAAGAACAGCTGCAGCCAGCGCAGTGCACGGTGCAGACGCAGCAACGTGCGACAGCCTGATGCTGGGTAGTTGCCACCTTTGGTAAGATCCACCAGCTTGTTGTCCAACTCGTACGTCACCATGGATTGGACGGTAGTGTAATGTGTGCCGTTCTCGCCCGTCAGAAACTTCTCCAGGATTTGGATTTTGGTGACCGCATCCTTGGAGATGAAGGAGAAGAGGCTGCCTAAGGTGTTTATAAAGCTGAGGAAGATGAAAAGAACATAAAACATTATGAGACAGTTGTCAGAACTAAATGATGCAGCAAGATTGGCACGTGTGTGTGCATGTAGAGACTGGTTTCTCCTCCGACCACTGGGTGGTTGGAATCCAGTGGGTTACATTACTGCCAACTGTAGGATCTCATTACCTTCCTGTCCTCTTAAAGCTGATTGTCCAGTCCAGCCTTCCTTAAAAACGTCTATTGCTTCCTTCCCTGATCTTGTCTCGACTTCTGAACTCATCGTCTGCTTTATCCGGTACTTCCACACACACTCTTTCTTCTCATCAGCTTTCCCCTCAATACCACTCAGCATCTACAGTAGTTTAAGTTCTATAGGTTGCATCACCCTGACTTGCTCGGCGCCCCCAGCTCGCCTTCTCCACAGTGAAGCATGGTGGTGGTAGCTTTATATTATGGGGTTGTGTTTGATCACCAGGGAAAATGTGTACATGTGTACAAAATGTGTACGTGACATTACACAATCACTTACAAATCAAACAATATTACATAGTTCAAACACTGAGAGGAATAAAAGTCTGCATGGGCAATAACTGCAAATCACATTATATTAAAAGGAAACAAATTGGTGAACCACTTACCTCACGAGCTCTCTCCAACCTGCTATATAGTACTTTATGTAGACTTCCTTATTATCACTGAGACATGACTTGAAGTTTTCGAAAATATTCTGTAGGCTGAAACAATCTGCCATTTCTAGTTATTCTGGTAATCCTGCTAATCCTGTCTTTGGAATGAATCAGTCACGATAGAAAATCAATCACCAGGAAACAATATTATTTATAATTTGAAATAAGAAACTATACTAAAGCGTATAATTAATATCAGTTAATATGTGAATTAGATGGTCATTCTAATGACGCTGTGCTACCTATTTCGGATCACCTAGCTCACTTTAACGCGGGACTATTTTCCCCTACCCGTATTACACCTCTTTTTTCCGGATTGGCCGACTCTTCCCTTCGCTGATTAGCCGTTTTTTTTGGGGTTTATGAATATACTGACCAATCAGTGCTTGTGTTTAAGAGAAAAAGGCGGGATTTGACAGAATACTGGTGTATAACAAAAACCTCATATGCGAATCTGATGTACGGCTGCTTCCGGGTTTGAGAGCTGTGCACCAATTAAAGCGAGCTATTGGAGTCACGTGTTTAAATTGACCAATCGGATTCTTTGTGGCTGTCGCAGCATTTATACATCATGTCCGTTTTTAAAATGTACTATATGTTGATGCTTTGTATGTATACTCTGCGATAGTAATAGCGATTTTATGGAAAAAATAATCTGAAATTTTACAGGAAAAAGGTGAAAAGGTTTGAGGCTAAAGTTATAAATGTAGTTAATGTGACGCTCAGTGCAGCAAGCAGCCTTGCTTGCACTTTTCACAAGTGGAAGTTTCATTATCAGCTAAACAACATATCCAGAAAATATACTGAGGTTTTTTATTATTTTTTTTATTTATTTTTTAAAGGTATTCAACATATATAAACTATCACATTTTTTGTTAAGATGCCGGACATCAAGGTGACGCCTCTGGGTAAGAACCATGTGTTTCTAATGTTGTACAGTATCTCGATAGGTTACTGTGGATGTGTGATGGGAGGAAAGAACCACTGGAGGGCGTGCTGAAGGAGAAACATCATCAACGGCAGGGTGGTGGTGGTGTACTGGTCAGCACTGTGGCCTTACATCGCTAGGGTCGAGGGCATGATTCGTAGCTTTGTACCTTCAGGGTTTGCGGGTTCGATTCCCACCTTTGTGTCCGTGTGCATGGAATTTGCAGGGGGAAAAAAAGTTGCGTTTGCATGTTCTCCCTGAGCTTGGCGGGTTTCCTCCAGGTCCTCCGGTTTCCTTCCACATTCCAAAGGCATACAGATTATGTCTAATCTGCGTGCGCACATTGCCCGTAGTGTGTGTGTGTGTGTGTGTGTGTGTGTGTGTGTGTGTGTGTGTGTGTGCGTGCGTGTACTCTGTGATGGATTGGCATCCAGTTCAGGGTGTACCCTGCCTTGTGACCTGAGTCTCTTGAGAATCTCTTGATGTCACTCCCTGCGACCCTGTATACAGGATATAGAAGGTGGAGTGTGATGGAGTCGGAGGATTTTATTCCTCTTAAACGACTAAAAATTTCCCCAATGATTACAGTGTTTTCCCAATTTCTTCTTTCTTTTTTTTTTATGCGCATCAAAAAATAATCAACACCTTTTGAACAGTCAGATTGAAGAATTCCGCAGCGCTCTATATGTGTAAACTGTTTGCCTGGTGTCTGATCGTAGCTTTGAATCATAATTTTGCACACCCTACTGTAGTTGTTAAAGGCTGTATCTTTAGTTTGGTGGCTGATTTATTTATTCAATTCAATTCAATAAAATTGTATTTATATAGCGCTTTTAACAAAGCAGCATTACAATTTATCGATTATAATAATTTTTTTTTGTAGGTGCCGGACAGGATGTGGGACGCAGCTGTATTCTGCTCTCCATCGGAGGCAAGAACATCATGCTGGATTGTGGGATGCATATGGGATTTAACGACGATGTAAGTTATCTGTTCAAGTGGCAGAAAAAAACTGATGTTTAGTGGTCGTCTAAACCTGAGTCTGATTTCTCTTCTTAGAGGCGCTTTCCGGACTTCTCTTACATCACTCAGAACGGACGCCTGACAGACTTTTTGGACTGTGTTATAATAAGGTTTGAATTTTCTCCTTATTATTGTTATGATTATTATTATTATTATTATTATAAATATTTGAAAAAAAAAAAAAAAGCAATTGTACCTATTAATGAAATCTGTTCAGTCAAAAAATGATGTCAGAGATTTCAACAAAGCTGTGATATCATGTTCAGTAGCACCTAAACACATATTCCGTTCTGGTCTTGTCCAATTCAGTCATTTCCATCTGGACCACTGCGGCGCTCTCCCCTACATGAGCGAGATGGTGGGATACGAGGGTCCGATCTACATGACCCACCCCACCAAAGCCATCTGCCCCATCCTGCTGGAGGACTTCCGCAAGATCACGGTGGACAAAAAGGGCGAGACCAACTTCTTCACCTCGCAGATGATCAAAGATTGCATGAAGAAAGTGGTGCCGCTGAATCTGCACCAGACCGTCCAGGTGGGTGTCCGCGACTGTACTGTACTTCCTTAAGAACTCCTCCTCATTGATTAAGATTTAAAAAGTGACTGTAACAGTAACAGTGATGAGCTGAAAGTTGTTACTGAGGACTGACTTTGGTATCTCACTAACAGGTGGACGATGAGCTCGAGATCAAAGCGTACTACGCAGGACACGTCCTCGGGGCGGCCATGGTGCTGATTAAAGTCGGCTCAGAGTCCGTCGTCTACACGGTGAGCGCCGTTTATAGTGTTGTCTTTATTTGTTTATTCATGGATGAGTCTGTTATGAAAACAGAGCAGAGGTTACTGTTAGAGTCATATTTGTGGATTATATATAAACAAGGTGCAGGATGTATGCAGTAAAAAGAACAATAGGAGGCCTAAAATAGAACCTTGTGGGACACCGTATTTCAACATTACAGCGTTATGAGATCTTTTAAACACGAACTTGTATATAAGCAAACCCTGGACCTCATTTATGAAACCGGATACAAACAAATTTATTCAGAAATCGTTCTCAGGTGCGTTTGTATTCAACGAGATTATTTTTTAAGAAGACTCACTAACAATAACACACTCTTAACATTTTGTCAAAGGTGGTTATTTCAAGTCTAAAAAAAGGTTTTCCCAAAGAAATCCATGAATAAAAACAAATGAGCCTACACTAAGTTTGAACTTGTCTTTTTTCAGGGTGATTACAACATGACCCCAGACAGACACTTAGGGTGAGTACTAATACATTTTTTTTATGTAAATACTTGGACCCAAAGTATTTAATATTTTAATATTTAAGT
Source organism: Clarias fuscus (assembly GCA_030347435.1). Taxonomy (NCBI): domain Eukaryota; kingdom Metazoa; phylum Chordata; class Actinopteri; order Siluriformes; family Clariidae; genus Clarias; species Clarias fuscus. The sequence goes on from CM059221.1 coordinate 6,230,368, forward strand.
ATGTAATATATTTTTTATAACTCGCGCCTTAACGCATCACTGTAATCTTTTTCTCCAGAGCGGCCTGGATCGATAAATGTCGTCCAGATATTCTGATCACAGAGTCGACCTACGCCACCACGATCCGCGACTCGAAGCGCTGCAGAGAGAGAGACTTCTTAAAGAAAGTCCACGAGACCATTGAGCGAGGAGGAAAGGTCAGAACGACACTGTAATCACATGGACAAATGCATTTGGGTTGGTTTATCCACCGGTGCTTTATTTATTTGGTTATTTTTTACGATCTGATAGGTCTTGATTCCGGTCTTTGCTCTGGGAAGAGCTCAGGAGCTCTGCATCCTCCTGGAAACGTTCTGGTGAGCACCGAAGTCGTCTCGCGCACCACGGATTATATGAATTATGTGCACTGTTTATTTCTCTACAGGATATGAATAACAAACCATTATTTAAACCGTAGAATATAAAATCTTAATGTGCTGTCAGTATCTCACTCTCCGAGGCTAAAGACATTTCTAACACGTATAAGCAACGTGTCTTTGCTTGAACAGGGAGCGAATGAACCTGAAAGCCCCCATATATTTCTCCACGGGTCTGACGGAGAAAGCAAACCACTACTACAAACTCTTCATCACGTGGACCAACCAGAAGATTCGCAAGACCTTCGTGCAAAGAAACATGTTCGAGTTCAAACACATCAAAGCCTTCGATCGCTCCTATGCGGACAATCCCGGACCCATGGTAGGGTTTTATTCATAACTGTAATATATAAAATGGAAGGAGAGCATGAGAGTCTTGGTGCTGATCTGTTACCCCGGGTTTGTTTGTTTCAGGTCGTCTTCGCTACTCCGGGGATGTTACACGCAGGACAGTCGTTACAGATATTCAAGAAATGGGCGGGCAATGAAAAGAACATGGTGAGAGGTTACATCACACTGGCGCTTTGCAATACAGTGCCTGTTTCTACTCTGGGCATCTCTGGACCGTTTCACGTCACCGGTGTGTGTTTATGTTATACACACTACCGTGCAGAAGTTTGGGGTCACTTACAGATTTCTCTGGCTTCATTTTTTACATTCTACAACTGTGAAATAATATATGGAATTAGGTAATTATGTATGAAACAACAACAACGGTCAGTTGTTGCCTAGAGAGGGCTGATTGGCCGAGCTCTCTCAGATGGGAGGGATGAGAGGTGCTCACACATTAATCGCGGCTCAACGGCCAATCAGAAGTCATGAACCCCTCAATATTTTTCACGCCTACGTTCACCAGAAATTTCATCACAAGTCCCGGTTTTGCTCGAATGCCCCTTTTATTTACTTGTTTAAATACAGTACAGTACTATAAGACTTCTATTTTCTTTCTATACATTTTCTACAGAAGGCAAATGTCTGAGTTATTTATTGATTGATCGGTCGGCAGGTCATTATGCCAGGGTACTGCGTGCAGGGAACAGTCGGCCACAAGATTCTGAACGGCCAGAAGAAGCTGGAGATGGAGGGACGAGCCACGGTAAGGCCACGGCCGTGATAAGGCTGCACCATGCAGCTTGTTTGTGCTTGACTTTAATGTTCTCACATGCACACACCTTACAGAAGGCACACCAGCCCCATTTGCACATTCGTACTATAGCGTGTAAACCCATACGCATGTGTGTGTTTTGGCAGCTGGAGGTGAAGCTGCAGGTGGAGTACATGTCGTTCAGCGCCCACGCCGACGCTAAAGGCATCATGCAGCTGATCCGCATGGCCGAACCTCGCAACATCCTGCTGGTTCACGGCGAGGTCAAGAAGATGGAGTTCCTCAAAGACAAGATTGAGCAGGAGTTCAGTGAGTGCAGAAAAAGAGCTTCCACACCAGGGGGCGTATTCATGGAAATTCTTAAAGACAAAGTTCCAAGAAGTGCAAAACAAAATAAAAAAACTCAAACGGAAACAACAAAATAACAAATCAGAGAACACGGCGACAATTCAGTTAAACCGGAAAAAAGGTACTGCGTGGTTTCCGAATGAACCTCCGATCTTGAGTGGCCGATGTCTCACCCGATCGGCGCAAAGAATTTAATTCGCAATTTACACCTTCCTTTTCCATTTCCACCTTTTTCCGTTTGTCGATTCCTACCTCTGATTGGACGAGACATCCGTCACTCAAAATATCCAGCTACAGGAAGAGGACTTCTTGAGTGACAGGTGTGTCTTTCCATCACCGATAAGAATTTCTTTTGCAAATTCTACCGTTTCCGGTTTGACTGAATTGTCGTTGCGTTTTCTGTTTTGTCATTTTTGTTTTCTGTTTTGTTATTTTGTTTTTGAATTTGTTATTTTGTTTATGGTTTCCTTAGTTTGTTTTGCATTTCTCGGCCACCGTAAGCAACTAAAGCGAATAAATACATTTGTGATTTGGACAAACCATGCATAATGGGTTATTACGTTATTACAATGTAAAGGCTTAGAATGTATCAGAATTTCATACCCGCTCCCGACCCGACTCGATAAGAGACCCACCTCCCATCCCAAACCACCTGACTCAATCAGGCAGCAAACTCTCTGACCTGCAAAAAAACAACAACAACAAAAATCCCTGATTTAGTTTAGAAACACTAGACTGCTAAATGCGATTCCATCACCATCAATAGCCAACATCAAAGCAAAAAAGGGGGAAGAAAGGAAGTCGTAATGATGATGATAAAATAAATTGGTCGAGGGAGGAGTTTACTCATTGGGAAGCTCTCACAGGAGGGAGGATCTGATGCACGTACTGTAGTAAATGAAAAACAAAAATGAAAAACAAATTATGAGGAATGAGGATGAGGAAAACATGAGAGTTTCTGTGCCAGTGGTGTAAGGGCAGAGTGAGCAAAAGCCACGGATATCATTTTGGGGAAACAGTGAGCCACTAATAATAAATCTGTTTGCGAGTGTGTGTGTGTGTGTGTGTGTGTGTAATGCTGGAGTGAGTGACAAAGTGTGAAAAGAAAGCGGAAAGTTTTTTTTTTGTTTGTTTTTGTCTGTACATTTATTAAAAATTACGCTGACTAATAAAGAATATACTTTGTTAGTCATGAACCCTCAATACTTTCTTTAAAGATGATCCGGACCCTCTCGACCTGACGCGTCTTTAACTTCCTCATCAAGTGTTCTGAGCTTGATCTTAAATCACTCTTAAGCTTAGACTCCTAACTAGTGGTCTTTAAGCTGAATTAGGAACTCTCTGAGCCATGCTTTTCTTCCCCTTTTTGACTTATACACTTCGCCCTAATGCAGTGTGTTTCCCATTACAAAAAAAAAAAAAAAAAAGAAAGGAAAAAACATTACCTGTAGCACTGCTTTGAGAATCCCGTGACTAGATGACACAGTGGTGTAGTGCATGGGACATTGTTACAGGATGTGTGCAGGTCTTTTTTTTTTTTTTTTGTCTTCTTTTTTTTTTTTTAACATTAAATGTCACAAACGTTTACTTAACGAAGTGCTTTGTGAACCACAAACATTTTCCCCCAAACCAGAAACAAAAATACACCTCTGAACACTCAGGAAGACTAACACAACTAACAGTTTTGCACATTTTTTTTCTTGTTGAATGCTGATTTCTTGCCGTGCCTCTTCCTGCACACTCTCATCGCAGTTCCGTTCACGTTTCCTCCGCCGCAGATATCAGCTGCTTCATGCCGGCGAACGGAGAGACGACTACGGTGACGACTAACCCGAGCGTACCGGTGGACATCTCGCTCAACCTGCTGAAGAGAGAGATCGCCCTGGGAGGTGTGTACGTAACACGCCGAGCGCACGAGCACGCCCACTCAAGCGTACGCTCCGTAGGGAGATTAGTCAAACACACACACTAATCCGGACTGGATTTAACACTGATAGTCAAAAGGCATCGTGGTTTATTTTACCGCCAATGAAACTGAACTCCATCATTGAGCACATTCACATGAGTCTCCACCGTGTTTGCACAAAGATAAAAATATGAAATCCAGCCTTTACTGTAATGCGCCATAAACCAGAGTGATGATGGCGGTTAATCACTTTAAGGTCGTCTCCTTTAAAAGGTCTAATCCATTACGTTCAAGACAGTAAACCATCAGTGACATTTAACATTTCTTTCCCCCACCCATGCCAGGTCCTTTACCCGACCCTAAGAAGCCGCGTACCATGCATGGAACTCTGATCATGAAGGACAATGTAAGTCTCATTACTATTATTATTATTATTATTATTATTATGAACATCTTTTTACTGAGTGGAATTCGATGTTTCTTTCTTTCTGATTATTGATTTTGAAATGCCAATTGTTTCTTTCCTCTATGTATGTGTGTGTGTGTGTGTGTGTGTGTGTGTGTGTGTGTGTGTGTGTGTGTGCAGAGTCTGAGGCTGGTTTCCCCAGAACAGGCTTTAAAGGAGTTGGGACTTTCTGAACACCAGCTGCGTTTTACGTGCCGCGTGCATCTCCAGGACCCCCACAGCGACGCAGACACACTCGCACGCATCTACAGCCATCTGAAGAGGTCTCTCACACACCAGCATCGTTTAAATACCCAACGCACACTCGAGTTCAACGTAAAATCACGCAGTCGTCCGTCACATCATCGTCCTCTGTGTAAAAAAACCCCATCGATGCGTGGAGTGGAACAGAACACCGCTGTAGAGAGGGTGTTCAGGGTTCAGGGACGACTGTAATGGGTCTCGTTACATAGTTTATTTGATAACTTTTTGCATATAGTAGAATTGCAGTCAATTCGAAAAATAATATGCATAAGTATTCAACCCCTTGAATGTGCAGCGTTAAAAAAAAAAAAAAAAAAAGTTACATCTCGCACACAATGTCAGATTTCATCTAGATAATAAATAAAATCGTGCTTGATTTATTTTTTTTATTTTAAAAAACCGTGAGTGCATAAGTCTTTATTGAGATTATTTTCCGCCGTCCCTCGGGTCATGTGATTAGTTGAATGCAAAGTATATAAATGCTACTATTATCAATTTAACTCTACGCACTACATCGTCCTGTTTAACTGGAGTGATTGTATTTTCTTTTCTTTTTTTGCGCGCGCACACACACACACACACACAGGGATGGGGGCGAGGGGGCTTTTTATTTCCATTTCTAAATGAGAAAGTAGTGGTTTACTCAGTGACTCATTTCAACCCGCACCGTTCCATTTTTCAAATGTCATTACAGCACGCTCGAGTACAGTGTGTTTGTTTTGTGGGTTTTCTATTTGACCTTAATGGTAACCCCTGTTTTTTTTTTTTTGTTGTTGTTGTTGTTTTTTTTCTTCCCCCTTCGCGCTTTATTAGCATGCTAAGAGGTTACACCGTGCAGCACCTTCCCGACGGCACCGTCATCGTCGAGTCCATCGTCCTGAAAGTGTCCTCGTCGAGCGACGACCCCAACCTTAAAGTGATCCTGCTCTCCTGGAGCTATCAGGTAATAGCCTGCGCGAATAATATAATGAACCAGGGCGCCTAGTTTTACAACTTTGCAATCATCCTTCAACATGACCAATAACAAACTAAAACCAATAGAAGTAGGTGTCTAGAAAGTATCGAAATGACCCGGTCATCTGCAGGACAGATCTGAAAAAGGAAGTAGGGGAATTCAAGCTTTGAGGATCCGAAACGCGAAAAGGCCCGCGTGCGTTGTTAAGGAATATTTCACATCACATTCAGAAAGGGAGATGCTAAACGTTTGCAAACACGTCTACACCGCCACATTCATCCGGTTCCTCTCAGTTGCGGCCAATCTCGTGGCAGCAGATCGGTTCATCGAATCGTCTAGATAAAAATCAAGATCTTTAACTTCACATCAAAGGAACTGTGCCCTCCCTGACATTTCCATCAATGTCACATGACCCGCTCTCGGCTCCTGAGATTTTCACACATCACATACTGTAGGGTGCCGAGGCTTTACGCAGGAGGGTGTGAAACAAAAAACAACTTGCCGATGGAAGATAAGAGAGGGTAAAAAAAAAAAACAGTCAATCTGGTACTAACTGACAGAAACGCAGCTTTGGAAGCTCAGACGAGCGCTCTTTACTGTGTGCCGAAAACATCTCGGAGTGCACCATGTCGACTGAAAAAAACAAAAAGC